>JAFMSR010000016.1:41608330-41688413 GCA_022818135.1 Saxidomus purpurata
TCTCCGGGGACATTTTCCTGCAGTAAAGTTATAACGAGCTGCTCTGTCTGGCAGAGTGGTATTTTAGGAAAGTTTACTAGTCTATTTTTAACACCTTGCACTTTTATTATTATTGGAAGTTTTTCCTTGCTAAAGAGACAATGCAGTCATATGGTTTACAAGTCAGTGTCTTTCACTTCTCACCTTACTGCTGAGCTATTTTGTTCAGGAGCTATTGATGAAAGAAAGGACGGTAATAAATGTGTCTGCTGGGTTGACTGCTTATACTGATAATAAATCAATGAGTGCAGAAACAGCACGTCAAACGTTTTATAAATGCGCGTAAATATTTTGCAGCCGCATTCTTAGTGGAGAGGTTAAGAGTGCTGACTCAAAATACTTGTAACTTCTCATGAAGTGAGGGTCATGGGTTTGATCCCTGGTACTGACCATGTCAGTTCACAGTAGGGTTCTAGTGCTGATTCTTCCAAAGAAAGATAGTTAGACCAACAATCTGTAAACATGACTGAAAAAAATACGGTTTAAATGGGCGTCAAACATATACAACAACAATAAAATAACAGTGAACCAACCATAAAATCGTGTGACGACTATACGGTACGTTTGGTGGCATAGAATTAATTGAGAAATAACCAATGTGTCCCTGTATTGTATCGTTTGATAAAATACAGTCAGGAATTCGGATGCGTAGTAATCAAATAACGAGTGCGTAGAACGAGTGATTTAATTTGTCGCATCCGAACGACTGGCTGTATTTCATTTCACGATGAAATATAATGATGCATTTATTATTTCGATTCTAACACGAAATTTTCTTTGAAAAATACCACGAACTATGTTCGACGCGTAGCAACATTCCATAGTAACTTACATATATATAATATTACAAATAAACTTCTTCAACAGGGCTACCGTTTTTACAAATTACGTAAATATTTTGCTAAATTTTACTATCGTAATTCTGATTTGGTTTTGAAATTCAATAGTAATCTAAAGACTCTTCTGCGAGAAGGTATTTCAAAACCCGATTTTTATGGGGATGTGGTTTACAAACTTCGTAAGATTTTGGGTCATGGCAATTTTCCAACTGTATTTGCTAAAATTATAAAACGTTTTGTTAAAAGAGGTTACGACCCTACTGTTTTGAGACACACCGCATGTTTGGTGTTCAACCCGTTTACAGTTGGACGCTATGCTTCCCTCTTTGATTGTGTCTGACGGAAGAGGGGGAGGACTCTGTGATGGGCAGTCTTTAAATCCCACTGGGACGAAACTGTTTTGATTTCTGTCCTCTGGCCTGTTTCGTCGGGCCCTTAAGGGTGTTTCTCTTGGTGCTCTGCCTTCTGCAAATGCATTGAGTACATACGTTTTTTGGTTCTCAAGGTTTGTTTTTTTTTATATATTTATACACGAGCATTTTTGTGTTTTACATATCATGCCTTTTGTTTCCATTGCGTGTGTTAGAGATTCACCTAGCAGGGATTACTTTTATTTACACTGTCCTGTGACTTTGGAACATGGTGGGGGGTAAGAGTGAGGTTGGGTGCGCACCATAAACCGGTTTAAGCTCCCCAGTGGTGTTTTTGCCACTGACCGTTCCAAGGCGGTGCCCCACTGTGTTCCGTTAATTGTTCGTTTTGTCCTCGTGTGTTTGCTTTGTGTGCTTGTGTGTGTTGGTAGTGTATGTTTGTGTGTGTGTGTGTGTGTGTGTGTTGTGTGTGTGCGTGCGTGCGTGCGTGCGTGCGTGCGTGCGTGCGTGTGTGTGTGTGTTGGTGGTGTGCACTTCTGGGTGCTGTGGGGCTCGTTTTGGGGAGGCTGCGTTTTTGGTACGTGGCATTCCCTGTTTGATATTATTTTTGTTTTTACAAGCACGAATAGCGTTTGGACGCGTGCGACATTTACCCCACGTTCTTACCGTAGAAAACGTGATGTATTTTATCGAAAAATAATGTATAGCTTCTTTCCCTCTATATCTATACAGTATACGAAAAGTTGCGGGTTGTTAATTAAACATGATTTACGCATTTATGAATAGTATTCAAATGTTTCATTTTAAATCACAGTTATTCTTGTCAGTACGAATGACTCTATCCTGTGTCTAGAATGCAGTTTACGTACATTGTACTAATATTTTTTTTTTTTACAAAAATCCTTCGTGAAGTAAATAAACCTGTAAGATTTTAATCACAGGCAAGCTACAGCTCTTGGCAAAAACATATATCTCAGCAGCAGTAAATGTTGCAAAGATTTGTTTCCTATAATTGCCTTATGTTTGCAACTGAATCTTACAGTTTTCTATAAATTTCGTTACATTTGTAACTGTTATGCAAACCTAAGATTGAAACTGCTAATACAGTACCAACCAATCCTACTGGTTTGCCTGACGTCATTGACTATACTTGTCTTAACGTGGTATGTGAATTAGCATTACGAAAATAACAAATAGCACATTGTTACAAAAAAGAGATCAATTAAGACATGTTTATGTTTTGTAAAGTAATCTATTTTATCTATGATATAATGGAAGTTTTATACAGACACACATTCAGGCCCACCTACTAACACTAGTAATACAAACGTTTTGCAACGCACGTGCACCTATCAAACGTGCCCAAATAGTTGAAAATAGTTAAAGCCTGAAATCTAAAACTTTTACACACGAGTAGAACAATTAAAGACACAACTTTGCACAGCAGATTTTGCATTTTGCAGTAAAAGGCAAAACACCGCCTTGGTAGCTGAAAATATCTCGACAGCAAAATAAACATACGCTGACATATCCAAAGGTACGTCTACTTACGAATGTCTATCTCGCATTGTGGATATCAACAAAATTAATATACCGGGTCATGTGACTAGCTTTAGACCAATCACATAATTGTGTATCGAATATCATAGAAACTAAAGCAACCTCAATCCGGTTCTGCCAGACTTGGTTATCAAATGTGCTTGGTTACAAGAGCTTGAGCGGTCGTAAAATATTTATTCAATATTAACGCAGGAGGTGATTGATTTATGAAAAAACTGGCATAATATTTAGCTGCTTGAATCGTAGCCTATAATTGATTCACCTTCGAATTATCTGCAAGGTGTCTAGGAATCTGATTAAATCAGAAGTAGGAATTTCGTCGTAAATTTACATTTTTATTTCTTGAGACGAATCTCCGTCTGATTTACATATAGTAACATCTCTTATCAAATTTCAGATACAATCAAATTTATCGCAACCTACTCATGGATGTTAGACAACTTATGCTCGTTCGTGGATAACTTTACAAAGCAAAGTTGTTTTAGACGTGCACGCAAATTGCAATTTAACAAAGTGAAATGAATTGTAAGATATTTTTCGACTGCCCAAAACGAAAGGCGGAACTTCCGAATAAATATAAATGATATTTTCAAAGGCAGTAGTTTAGGATAATATATTTGTACTATGGTGCGTAATAATTGTGTTCAAAGCAATGAAAAGCTGTAACATGATAAAAGCAACTGAGGAAGTATTTCAGTTTCCCGTATGTTACAAGATTTGTATTTTTTTGCCTTTAGGCAGCTTAGATGCTTTGACTGACTTTCATTAAACCTTGCTACTGCAGGCTGTTTTGACTGGGCAATAAGTTTGTACTGGTAAAGATTTGTACATATTGTAGCTGCCACATTTTTTTCTATATGCCGCAATTTGAAAACCTTTGTTAGCTAACTTTTGCTCATAATTACAGCGTATTTCTTATAACGTAGAATATAAAATTATCGGAATGTTGAAGCAAGGATCAGTAAAGTAATCTTCTAAGCAATAAATCAGTTAACATTGCAATTTAAGTCGAAATATTCAGAACATTACTGGCAGAGAAGGCAACTGTACAATGAGAACCAGTTCTGTAAACCAGTCGCAATATTCACCAATTCTTGCACTTTATTTCTGACAATTAATAACACTATTCGTAGAAATGCAAAAAGACTGAAAGGAGGCTATGTTATTGGCCTCATGAGCTGGCTCGACCGAACATTATTACGTAGCTTTTAGGATATTTGATAAAGCCTTTTCCGACGATCATGGAGAAATTATTGGACTTTGCGAGCGACAGCACATTGAATTATTTATAAGTTTCTTTTCTTTTTTGATAGCTTCAGAGTGCCTTGAGCTTTATTGCTTAAGAGAACTGTACGTTTAAGATCATGAGCGTAAGTCCCGTGATACTAGTGATTTCCTAGATAGTAGAACAATGACCGTTGGTGAGAGATTTAATTAACAATGGAGTTATGGGGATTTTGATATGTTTCTGAATTCTGCTAAGAATGGATATTGGAGACTGTATATCTATACTGCAATTGGAATAATGTTCCCAGCGTGTCGGATATTTCAAAGGGTTGTTTAGATACTTCAAATTTGCGTTATATGAATTATAGAAAAAATTGATCAGTGAAATATTGATGTAGCAAGTTCAAACAATGTTCGAATGTGGCGGTAAGAAAAATATGTACATGGAGAACCAGCAAATTAATTTGCTGCACAAATTGGATTATTTATGGTTCAGTTCATATAAATCTTATTTTCTATCGTAATCAATCGGAGGCGACTTCGGAATATGTCAGGCGTGACATAAGCTGTGAACGCTGGGAAATGTTAGTGATTACCTACAATAATAGTCTAGAAGAAGTAAACAGTGACGATGAATTTGATAAGATAGAAATCTTGTCATCTCAAATTGATACAACTGATGAATTTTTTCTCGCTCCTATTGCAAGCTTAACTGAAAAGGAAGTTGACCTGCTAGAGCGAAAGGAAAGGGAGCGGAAACGTATTGCACGTGCTGTAGCTCTTATTTCTGGAATATTGTTCTTAGTCAGTGTTGCCTTAGTTACTGTTTCTCTCTATATGGCCAAAGATATTGACGAAATGGGTATGTTTACATTTCATTGACTTAATAATTAATTTTGTAACTTCTTATAATTATGTTCAAGAAAAATGGCCAGTCTGTTCGGCCTGTGTTGACTAGTATCCTCTGCTCTACCTTTGAAACGAGAAAAAAATACAACAATTTCTTAAATTTTAAACGGTAACCCAATGAAATTATATTTTACAGTTAGCTAGCAGATGTCAGTATCTTACAATATTTTTTCTACATTTTGATTACAATATCAAAGCAAGTACTGTAACAAAGACAATGGCAAGATTTGGAAGTAAAATCACACATAAAAAAGTGGCCAACAAACCCTCAAGACAATACACAGGCGTATCCGAGCATCCTGAATCTTAATAGCTGGTATGAATGTTTTATATAATACTGTCGTCGCCTGATAGGGATAATTACAGAATTGCGGTAATATTGACTGATACCAGACATGTCTTGTATAACACAGGCAAACTTCATATCATGAGAACAAGCCGTATATTTTTATTGGAAATAGCTATTAAATAGATGGATTCGACTGAGATCCAAGAAAGCGCATTCTTCTACAAATATTTCAACTTTTTTTACCACTATAGACTCTCTAAACTTATGAACATTACCTGCAGTATAATTAAAGCGACAAAATTACTATAGAAATGTATTTCGCAATTTCAAACACAAGCGAACAGTTTAATCTTTTAATATATACAACATAAACACATTCACAAATAAAATATCGTAAAGAAGACATAACTAAACTGTTAACTAATTTTTTAAATACATGTTGTATAAATTAACAATAATTGCTTCACCTTTTGTCCGTCTGCAACACAATTTATATTGTGCTGTACTGCAACTTTCACAAACTTTGTTTTAGATTATAAATCATAATACTTGACTCTACGTCAAACATAAAGAATATAAATATTATGCATTTCATTTGATATACATAAGATAATGCCTCAGTCATAGCGTCACGTTTTGGCCGGCACGTTTAGCTACGTTGGGAAACGTGGCTACAACCTAAGCAAACGTAGAACAACGCGGCTTAAACGAGATCAAACGTGACAAAACGTTCAGTGGAAATTTTAATTTTGAACATGTTCAAAATTCGCGGGCGTTTCCCACAATGTACTACAACGTGGCAACAACGTAGCGAGAACGTGGTACAACGTAGTAGTACGTAACAAAAACGTGGCAAACAGGTAACAGAACGTAAACATAACGCTTCACGCCGGTTGATACGTTCTTGTGGGTTCGATGACATGTTGTGCTGCGCTATGCTACGTTGTGGCCTCGTACCGCGCTATACAATGCTGTGTCACGCGCTATAATACATGTATGTAGTAACACGTTGTACAACGTTATGCGCTGTGTTATGCTACGGTGTTCTTCGTTGTTCGACGTTGTAGTACGTTTCTGCTTTGTTGTGGTACGTTTTAATACGTTTTGGTACGCTATATATGATACGTTCTGCGGCGTCAAGAATAGATGCTTTCTGCCAGAGACCCCACATATATATCCCTTTATCTAGGACCTAAAATCATTTGTATTCTTGCTTAAGCCTAAGTCCATTGATCTCAAACTGGCGAATGCTACCCAAGCCCTTGACCAAGACATGCTGAAAGCATAGTGCTGCTCCAGAGGATAGAAAAAGAAAGGTAGAGCGGGCATTGAAGAGCTGATGAAGGAGGATGTGGACGTCTTCAAAAACTTCCCCAGAGTTGACCATCTCCTATTCAAGGAGCTGGTGAACAGGCTGACCCCAAGATAAAAGAAGAAGGACAGCTGGTTCAAGAAAGCGCTGCAGCCTGGTTTGACAGATGCGGCCACTCTCTGTCACCTTGCCACTGGAGACAGCTACCACTCGCTATTGTACACAATTAGAGTAGCTCAAAACACTATTTCCTACATAGTTAAAGAAGTCTGCGAGGCCAGTGCGTGGCGAGTTATAGCTGGACGTGGTTGCACCGTGGCTGCGGCGTGGCGGCAGCGAGCCATAACGAAGCACAGCGTTGTCCCCTCACAATCGTGTCACAACGGGACTATAACGAGGCAACAGCGTGGTCTAGCACTTGGCGACAAAGTTGCACATTGTGGCAACCGGCTGAAATTTCTTAATCTTGGCTGTCAGAAAGGGGGCACAACGGCGCGGCCAAAACGTGACACTATAAATGGGGCATAACGTCTTTGTTATTAAAGTAATTAAGAGCATGTAATTGAATATATACTGTATGTGATGGAGGACACTGCCAAATTAACTGTAACTGTTCAATATACACGTACTCGCTTTCTCTAAGCAACATTACATCTTGTATTCTTGCACATTCACAAACTGTGACAGTAAACATGGATACAGTATACTGTAGGGACTTAGCTTGACGTCGTAATGTCAAATCCATTGTATTGTAGACGGGCAAACCGTTCATTCTTATTACTCGAGAGTCCAATATCAATACGATACTTGTTATTACTTATTCCCCACGCAGTTGCTGGAGTTCATTGGTCAGCGAGTGGTTTTTTTCATATCTGTATATTATTAATATGGTTTGTCGGTTCGTAACATTAACCATCGTTCTTACTAAGCCTCGTTCTGTCTAAGCCTCGTTCTGTCTTAGCCTCGTTCTGTCTAAGCATCGTTCTGTCTAAGCCTCGTTCTGTCTAAGCCTCGTTCTGTCTTAGCCTCGTTCTGTCTAAGCATCGTTCTGTCTAAGCCTCGTTCTGTCTAAGCCTTGGTACGATTAACCCCGTTCCGACCAGCATCGTCTTGTTTTAGCATCGTTCTTGCTTTACCTTGCTAAACTTTGTTCTGTTTTAGTTTCGTTCAGGCCTAGTCTTACTTCGTTCTGTCTTAGCTTCGTTCCGTCTTAATTTCGTTTTAGCTTAGTTTTAATAGAGCTTAGTCTGTCTTAGCAGACCGCGTTTTGTCTTAGTCTCTTACTTGCTTAGCTTTGTTCTGTTTCAGTCTTGTTCGAACCCAGCCCCAGTCAAAAGTTTAAATTACCAAATGGTCTAACGAGAAATAAAACACACATTTAGAGAGAGCTTGTGTGCCTTAGCTCTAATATTTATAATACATTAATAATATATCAATAGTGAATTAATTAAACGGAAGTTGAAAGAACTTGTGGCCCGACCCATTTGCGTTTTGTTTCGTTGTGAATATATGTCTTTGTATTAACATATGTGATAGTAGCACTAAAATATGGTTAAACTAAAGTAATTAAACTTATCTTACGTCGATTTTGGTTCTTTTTGATGAAAGGTCAGGGCGGTTTATGTTTTGCTTAGGGTTTTCCATATCCACAGCTGATATGACCAAAGGCGCTGTTTAGTATGCCTTCGAGCTTGAAAGTTGTCTCGTTACCTTCCATAGACACACTTCAAACAATCATTTCACTACCTCCTCCACTTCAAAGAATTAGGGTATATTGCTTTACAATTGTCGGTCGGTCTGTAGTTTGGTCGATCGGTCGATCGACAGTTTCTGCTAAAAAACTTGAGAAGGCTTTGACCGAAATGTCTCAATCTTGGTAGAGACATTGGTCATGGACAGCAGATGAATCCTGTTTATTTCGGGCCTCTGTTTCCGCTTAGATACGCAACAACACTTTGAGCTAGGGTCTTCCAACATGCTGGGTAATTGTTTATGAGAATTTGATGACCCTATTGTGGGTCACTAGATCATCAGAATGTGTTTGTGCTGCAGTTACATGGCTGGTGGGGGGAGGAAAACAGAAAAAATGTTTTCGTTTTGGAAACAACATCAAACATACGGCTCATTATTTCCATTGAATCAATGACAAAGCATGGCAAAGTTTGGCAAAGTGTCATAATATCATTTAAATGTGAATGACATGAATTTACGATCAAATCTTTGCAGCATGCAGACAAAATATCATATCAAGTAGATGGGTTGTCATAACGTGTTAAGTATACTTTGAGTTATGCAAGGTATCAGCATTTAGTTAACTTGACTTAACCTGACTTAAAGTTGATATAAGAACTTCCGTTTCAGTACTGCGGAGCATCATAACATTAAAAAAAGTCGTTACAATCATTTAAAATGCATGTACAACACAACAAGAAAACATAGCTCTTGTGTATCCTATGTAATTTTAAGTACAAACTGTTTAACTGATTGCAAAACTTAGTATCAGTTCATAGACCCTATTAGATTTCACATTTAAATTTACAGGAAATTATTTCATAAACCTAATGAAAGAAAATCGAGAGAAAATCTTCAGTTTTGACTTTAACGTTCCTGTATTGATCCAATATATATATGACATTATTGGTTCATCTATTATTTACTGATATCAGATTCATTTCTTGACAGTGTTGCCAATTTGACACAGCTCCTAACAGAAGTTTTTTGATGATTTGTTTGTAAAATGAGATTCTCTGAACATTTTGGAATTAAATGTACCCGAACTGTGTCTGGGAGATAACTATCACTCTATAGAACTTGTACTGCATTTCGGAGGAATATTCTAATATCGGTAAATCTTTGTAATTAAACTTTGAATTCTCGATGGCACATTCACCCACATGTGTTGGTCTTGATCTAACATTCCAATATACATGAATGCATATTTAAAACAAAAATGTTATTTCCTTCATACATTTTACTATTTTCAAGTTATTTTATCATAAAATATAACCGATTATAATTTAGCCTGTCACAGCATGATTTCTTTCGGTAGCATCGCACGTGAATAGACGATTTGGCGGGAAAATAAAATTGAAATCTATAAGACTTGTAAAAGGAGACCACGATACGCATATGCAGCGATTTAGTCTCTTGCTCTTCCTCGTTTACCCCCATCCCCCTTTAGGAGAGTAGATCAATACATTACTGCGGAGTTTAACTTAATCCCAGCAAGATGATAAATTTGTGTGTATGTGCTTACATATTAATTATCAACATTTTGTTAGGAAAAATGCACGACCCCGAATAATTACTATCAAAAAATTTAAATATGCACACAGAACTTCCTAGCATCGAGCAAAGGTCAAGGACGTACTTACTTGATTACACACAAGTCGCATTCTCACAACCATCACAAAAAGAAGTGGAAATCCTGCAGTGCAAACGAAAACATGCTGAATATGAAAACATAGATCTACTGATACTTATAAGAGTTATGCAATAAACATTTATCGTGATTGAAAGGAGATCAAATACAGTTAAAATGAGAAAAGTCGAATATTACAACTTTAAACATGCATTGAGATTAAGTTTACGATATTCATTCTTCGATTTCATGAAAATTATCCTACAAGTAATGAAACGGGTTACCCCAAACCAATCAAAATATCTTAATGATTTAAATATCGGCCTGCTATGACATTTAAACCATTAAACATTTATCACTTTCATGATTATTGACACGCTCTTTGCATTTCTGCTGAATAAAGAAAGTTTTAATTGTTTCGGTATTGAAATACAAAAATCCATACCACATGCGCAAAAGAATCTCAATTTGTTTGCGAAGCAATAAATCTTTTTTGCGGTAATCAATTACAACAAGCCCTCTGGTGTGTCTAAAACTAAGTCTTGCATCTATAGGGGTTATTTAATCGACTTTCTGGTCTGCAGTTGCTAGACGTGATGGCTCATAATCGGCGGACCCTTCTGGTTCGGGAGACATGTCAAAACATAACCTGTCATTAAACTGGGTTACGGTATGGGTTTAAATTTTGAAGATTAAATAAACTCTCGTATACCGTAAAACATTCTTTCTTCATCTGTCATTTGTTTGAAGCCTTTATCTTTAACAGTTAAACATATGTCACTCCTAGTCTCAAAATTTGATTTTTACCTCTTATAAACACATTGGAAGCAATCGTTTGCATCGTGGATTGATTTGCAAGTATCACATTTTAAAGACGATCGCTACAGTTTCATCATTCGTTTTTGCGAAATTTGGTTTGTCGTAAGGGTAATACCTGAAAAGTCAGAATATGAAATAAAATAGGAACGTCGCCAGCCTTATTTATAAGTAATGGACATTTTTTATGTATACCCTCGAAAGCAGTAAAAATGACCCCTGGCTCATGTTTATCAATCAAAAACTCTAATTATTGTTTTTTTTTATTCCAAATGTTAAGCAATTGATCCTATTTCATGAAGATACGTGAATTGAGATTTCAAAATACATTCACACTGAAATTATACCATAAAGAGAAACTAGTTTCTGTAAGAATACGTAAAATTTGTAGTCTTTATCAACGTTTTTTTTCTTAATGTTCAAGCAATATGACAATGTCTTAACTTTTTGCAGAAGAATCGTTCAAACATCTCTTTCTTGAAAAGCAATTAAAAATGATAGGTCACCAGCTTTTTTATTGAGAAAAATGAGCTGTAATCTGGGATGGTAGGGTGCTGGTGGAGGGGAGGTCATGTGTATAATGTCACAGACGTAATACAGATAGCTACGTGAAACTTTAACCGGACAAATTGTGCATAGTAAAACACCTACAAATAATATGCAACAAAAATGTATCCTCCTGAAAGCATTTAACACAGTTTAAATGTCAACTTTTGCTGAATACTGACTTTTTGGGTGCTTTTAAAGGAAGGTCATACATTTTCTTGATATACAGATGTTTTGCTAGATCTGTGTTATATGTTTCAAATATATAAAAGTGATAGATATAACCTTATATAGTTCTTTTGTATGATTGTTAAATAAAAGTAATTGTGTGTCCCATTTAATTGAAAAACAAATGAAAAATAAAACAATTTGATATATATAGCCAAGAATTAAATTGAAGCGATCGTCTTTTAAGTGCAGCTTGTAGAGCTTACAATTATTTTCGTTTAATGACGTAATATACACGTCATACATGTTATAAAATGACGATTACGTATGTCAGTCCTGAAAGTGCAATTAGTTCTCCGGAGTTGAGACGAATAATGTCATTGACTTTGCTACCGGTCTGTATGGGTTCCGATCAGACTTCGGGCTAAAATGAGAGTAACCCTTTGAGCAGATTTAATGACCTACAAATCCTTTTTAAATGCCCGTTCTACATTATTTCCTGATAGGATGGGTTTTATTTGCCTAAGGATACAGTTAACATATGTTTACCATCGATTTGGTGACGTTTTTAAGCGCTTCAGATTGTTACATTATCATTGAAAAAGCCCTGTTTGAATCAGTATAGTTACATATGAATTGTATAATAAGCACATTTGTCAAAGATGTAGCTAACTGCTTTTTCACCACGTCTAAAGTATAAAGCAGTTGCTAAGTGTGTCGCAGATTCGTGTTTACAAAACACTCCAGGAAGCAATAATCATATTCTTACAAAAAAGTTCCAGAACAAATGGCAGTTCAGCAAGTACGTGTTCCACTAATTTAGAATTTTAGGCTCTCATAATTAAGCAATGAAAGCAATTAGTCTTGTAATTTGTTTTACGCGCATTTCACCCAGACTAAAATTGTCATTTAGTGCCTAACATTTTATGCATTGAAATCAATACGTCAAGCCAATATAAGTTAAACAAGAACTCTATTTTTAAAAAAAGATGGTTGGCGCTCTGACTGGGACGCGAACCCGAAACCCTTCGCTTACAAGGCAAGTGCTCTCCCGACAGAGCTAACATGCTACATGCACGTTTCGTCCCCAATTGTGATGAAGTCCGTGACGTGATATGTACATCAGGAAAACAAACTTAATCCTTACTTTTCTTATCAAATATGTTACTCGAAATGTTGACCGTTTTTCTCTGGTCGAGAAAGTATAATTACTCTTCACTCATAATTGACATTGGTTTTGGGGTAACACCATATTATGTTGATAGTTATGAAATATTTACGGACTGAAGTTTTAAAACCATTCATCAATACTAAAAATGCAAGATTATTTATTGAAATTTTTCGTGCGGTATCAACTAATTATAAGGTGCCTTACAGAGTTAAATTTCAATCCAAAAAATGTTCCAGATTCTACTTGTCATTTTATTTGCGGTTGGAAGGATATTATTCATCCTTCTCCGAAAATAAAGAAATAATTGCTGCAGTCTATATATGATTCATTAATATCACTGCCCAATGATACGTATTCAGAAACAGTTTGGCCCTCTGCTTTGATCTAGATAAAAGCAGAAACATAACCATGCAAGTAAAGCATGTTTTGCGAAGATATGCATTTTACGATAACCACTACTCTATAGCCTCAAACCCATTTGGCATTCTCTTCCCAGTTTGAATAATTGACAAAACGCAAAGCTGTGCCAAGCTTATTGTCTGGAATACAACAATTATCATAACAAACAAAAAATAACATATTCAAGGTGGGGTAATAAACATAGTTATTAAACAAATTCGAAAATACATGTACATAATTAAATCGCAGTTAAACTTAATTTTTCCATATATTTTCAAATTTGAACAAGATTATGAATTAGGCCAGAGTCCCAAAAAACTGGTAATTTTAATTATTAAGACTTAAACATCAACAAAGAAATGGTATTAAAATACCCTAACAATTAGGGGGCAATGTTTAAATACACTAGCAATTAGGGGCAATGTTTAAATACACTAACAATTAGGGGCAATGTTTAGTGGCGTCATCTTGTTACTATCAGTGTCCATAAGCATATCACATACAACTAATACTCCCTACCAAAACATGCAATTTACTTTCATTTATAACTTAATCAGTGGACAACCTTGGTTTAGGTTACTCATCAAGCAATAATTGATAATTCACTTGTAAAATGAAATTGTTGTAAATGTAACAATATTCTTCTAAAAGTGCCACTATCTTTGTCAAACATTACCAATTCTGATCATATTTAGTATTTGAATGGAGTATGATCAACAAATTATCATAATGTATACATGCGACAGGTTCTGTCAGAAGAATAGTGTTATGTTGAATATACAGTCTGGTATGTATAAGAAACAGTTTAAGTATTAACGCGAAACATATGTTACTTAGAAGACTGTCTATATGCATAAGGCATATTTGATATTACTTTACAAAGTGTAGATCTAGAGAATAATAAAAAAATCAGTCCTTTCCCTATTTGTTCGCTTTGAATCCTAGGTTCTAAATTAGTACTTTTCTAGTTGAAAGATGCACGGTTCAATTTCAGAATGAAACGTGTTGAAAGTGCTTTTTCTGTATGGAAAATGACTCACTCTGATGAGACAATTTTGAAAAGAATTACTTGTGAAAGTGATAGTAATACTTCCAAAGGTACCGCTTTATTTGACAAACTAAATAAAGCAACTACCAGTAAAATGGGTAATTATATACCTCAGTGATATACCTTTAGTAGGAAACTGAGCTTGAATCGCATCAGACTAACATGTAAACGTAACTAAATACAGTATAGTTTGGGTTAAGTCGATTTTGTTGATCAAGTTGCTATTCTCTTTCAAACTTACACTTAAAGTTTTTGTTTGCCTTAGTACAGTTGGGGTGATATATGATACAGTCATTAGAGCGAAATGAGCCACCGTATGGATATTTGCGAACATCACGAAATGGTTGTTGATTGTAGTTTAGGCAAGATCAGTGCTTTAATTAAGAAATAATCTATGGCTTGGAGTCCTTTATCGAAACTGAAGCATTCCGCGGAGCTGATGTGCTTGGTGGAATAATTCACGAGGGCGAAGTCCGAGTGAATCATTACGCAGGCACATTACCGACGGGAAATGCTTCAGTTCTGTTAAAGCACTCCAAGCTAAAGATTATTTCGATTCTTATAAGCCGAATTTATGAAAACTATCGCAAGTACTACGAACCCTTTTTTCAGTGCGGTGGTAATGTGTAAAATGGCATTTATAGTGGCTGTTGGAATTCACTCCCCTATTCGGACAACCGTTCAAGATATCATTGCTATATTATACAAACTTATTTTAGTTAAATCATCTAATACATAAAATATATAAAATATCTGACTGTGACATTATGCAGAAGTCGTCAGATTTTAGAACTTAACATAGCAGACAATCGATTTAATTGTGTATCACTGAACTGAGCTGTACAACGTTTTAACATGGAGTAATGACGTCAGTGTAATGACGTAAACGTTTTCATTTATAGTTTTGTCACCCGGAATCAAAACACTGCGTGACGGTTAGTCCTGACTTTTTTTGGCCTTTGTTAAAGAAAAACGAGGTGAAGGTAAACTAATGCTTAACTGTCGCAATCAAAAATAATATTTAGGTTTTTAATCACAACTATTCTATGCAACTGGTGTATATATACGGATATTTCTTTAATATCTTATTTTTCTGCGCAAAAGTAAATTGAAAAAGTCAGAAGGAGCTACTGTCCGAAACTCCGCCTACTTTTCCGAGTGCTTTAATCATATTAAAGCACTCGAAGTGGCAATAGAAATATACCATAGGCATATTAGAATAGACGATATCGCCAGTGTTTGAACACAAATGTGGCAAGATAGGAGGCTTAAATCCAATTGAATATTCAACATATCCGTTTGAAAACGATGAAATTTAAAACTGGAGATTCATAATTTCATGAATTGATTGTACTTCCTCAAAACGTAATCCCTCTGACCATGACAACAACTAATACGCAAACAAGTACGCAACAACAAAGTGCCCTTAAACAAAGTAAAATTTCTGCAACCAAAGGTGAAACAGAAGTATACAAATGGAATAATTAGACTGAAAAAGTGCCACCTTTTCTTACACAGGAAACGACAATAAAATGAAAATTACTGACAGATACAGTCATGATGTCTTTGCTTCCGTTTTTGTTGATCGGCTAGATTTATCAGACAGAATATATGTGTTACTGAAAATAGGAAAGTGATCTAAAATAATGCATGTTTTTTTTTTTGATATAAAAATGATTTTGCAGATAATTTGTTTAAGTTAATTACTTTGTTCCAAAGTAATACTGACTTTTGTAAAATTCGAAAATTAACTTTAATAACAATGAAGTTTTGCATAAGTCTGGCGCACATAGTTGCAATTGATTCTTACATGCCATTTTATGAAGGACATGACTGCTATAAGAACTGTGATTAATGCTGCATTGATATTAGTTAAAACTCCCTTTTGACTATACATTGTGGTAAGATTGTGACTGCATTTTTTAAATAAATATATTCTATAATAGGTCATAGCTCACGAGTCAAAAATTACAATAGGTTAGCATGAGCACAACTATACTAAATTCGTCCAAAATAGCAAAGACTTCAAATTCGCCCTTCATATATACATTGCACCTGCGATTAACTCTACAATCGTGTTGTATTTCAAATCACGACAAATACTTACTTTTATCGTTTGTACATTTTTGGCAAAAATAAAGCTCAGTGAAATCTGCATGTATAAATGTTCACAACAGTTTATAGCAAAATACACTGAACGTAGGTTCCGCCACTTTACACTTATACGATAAATATTAACGCAAAACATATGCTACTTCAAAAGGCTATTTTAAGAAATGCAGACAGCTATAATCTGTGTATACTTTTCGTAATCTATCAACAGTAACTCGAAGCCTGCAAGTCATGAAATAATATCTGTGCAGGGCTTTATGAAATTCTGGAAATATCAAAGGTCTCGATGCTCATTACAAAATTATTTTGCAAAGAACTGTAACGTCTAGACGAATGTTATTGATAAAACTAACGTCCGATCTGATATTCGAATTTCTTTTGAACTCTTTTCGTGATAAAAGTATAAGAAAAAAAGAAAGAAGAGAAATGATAATGTCAGAACTACATATTTTAAGAGGTTATCATAGTAAAATACCAGAACTCAAATTTAATTGAACAAAGCTTCATACATGCATAATTTAAGAATAAATTCACGTGCAAGAAAAGGACGAGTTCTAATATATTTCATTTTATTGAAAGCAAACTATATGTTACAAATACTAAAGGGTACTGAAACATGTGTTGAAAACTAAAATTAGACATTTTAGATATAAATTTTATGTTTGGTTGACGTATTGTTACTTGTATTGTCCAAATATGCAATTATTGACACATAGTTTTGAATTCTATGAAACTGCTTTAGTTACTTCAAAATTTCTTTCAAAAAAAAGACAAGTAAAACTGTTAGATACTATATCTGTAAATGTCGCTGTCTTACTTTCTACACTTAAAACATGTTAAAGATTCTGTACAACAACAACAACTTGAGATAGAATTGGTATTAAAATCTCGTTCTGACTATTCTGATTTGCACGTACATTCACCAAAAAATCGTACAGTTTATGTTTTCCTTGGACAAGGGAAAATTAGCGATTAAGGTACACCATTTTCACCCCTTTACTTTAAATAACCAAGTCATCCTCTCATATCGGTTATCAAAATACAAAGAAAGTAAATCAGAACCGCCAGAAAACTAACTTATTAATATAAAAGTTGTTAGTATCAGTTAAAATATGTTACGCTATGTTTGTAAAACATATATTAAAATGCACGAATGTACAATACTTGTATTCAGCCTTAGATTTTAGGCATGCCATAGGATCAAAAGTGCAAGTGAGTAAACATTTACAAACCCAAAAAGTTTGATAGCTCTCAGAAGCACAACGTGCTCAACGTAAGATTTTCTAATCATCGTGTTTCCTTCGTCGTCCGTGGTCCGTCGTCGTCAGCAATTTGCTTCAAGTGAAATCTCCTCTGAAACCGCTAGGCAGGAGTTGATAAAACTTCTCGTTCCTTGAGTGGTGCGCTACCTAAGTTGTTCAAAGAAAAGCTTTAAAAATGTCGAATGAATCCACTTTGCCTAGGGGAAAAACAGTATCTTGTAGTCCTACAGTAAAGATATTTTGCAAGTTACATTGTCTAACGTACATCTACTAGCAGTGTTCAAATCATGTACCTGGGGTCAAAGTTGACCATACCCAGGGGATCACTGGTTTTCATAAAGACTACTACAGCAAAAGATTTAAGAATCTTCCTCTGCAAAACCACAAGGACTAGAGCTAATATATCTAGTATGTAGCATTGTCTAGCGGACATGTTCAAAGTATGTTCAAATCAAGATCACAGGGTAAAACTTAAAAACCGCATGACCTACGATATAAAGCATTGTCTGGTGGTCAAATACGAAGTGTTTTTACATTATGCCATAGGGGTCAAAATTGACAATAAGGATAATAAGGTTAATCCTATTTTTTAAAAAAAACCTCGAGAACCATTTGGTATATGATCCTCAACTTCATGGATACATTGATATTAACCAGTAAGTGACCTTTACTGATATAAGGTCTCTTGGTCAAAGTTCAAGGTCACTAGGCCAACTTTATTTGAAATAAATGGACAGTTTAGCAATAATATGGCAACTTTCACCTTTACTGACCTTGACCTACTAACATACTTTCTCTTTTTAAGGTTACATCATCGAAATTTTGACCATGTTTACAGTTTTGCATGCAGATTTTAACATCGATATTGAATGACCTTGATCTACTTTCTTGTGTTTTAAGATACAGCAATTAAATTAAAACCATATTTACAGTTTTGAAGGCAGATTTCAAGTTTGACCTTGGCTGAGCTGGATCTAGTGACATAATATCTGTTTTTGAAGCTACACTATGAAATTTGGACCATATATACAGTTTTGCATGTAGACTTCAACTTTGTCATTGACTGTCCTTAACCTTGATCTAATAACCTACATTCATGTTTGTACAAATATTACAACTTTGACCTTGGTTGTCCTTGACTTTTCCCATTGACCTTATCTTTGTTTTTCAAGCTACGAACATGAAATTTTGACTATTTTTGCAGTTTTGTAAACTTATTTCTCAAATTTCTATGACTGATCTTGATTATGACCTTAAGATTTACTTTCTTGTTTCAAAGTGTAATGATACCCAGGTAAGCGATATAGGATAAATATAGCCCTCTTGTATATTTCACTTGGTTACCTGTATGAAATAGCAGGTGAATATGTAAAAATTTCAACAGTAACAAAACTTTTATGTGATACTCTAGTGTACTATATTTGCACCAATGTTTACTCTCATACCCTTTCAGTAAATACATTATTATTTTGCATTTAAATCTCGGAATTCATTGAATTTTCTGGAGTCGGTCAAACGTAACTTTTGATCAGGGTATTAATGGTTCAATTCAAATCGATTCCAAGCAAAAGCCATAAAAGTTATTGGATGTACATCGCTAGGTTGTATCTAGAACTGTGTAAATATATATTCAATCACGTAGACACTTATAGTTCGGCTGAAAATAATGTAATATAAACAAAAGTTTTTGAAGCTATTAGAGAAAAGTAAGATCACCAAAACATCTTGGAGGAAACCAAACTAAGCAAAATTGATACGAATGTATTCTTTTAAACGATCATTAATTGAGGCGACCTTTTCTAAAAGTATGCTTTAAGAGACGATATGTCATAACTTTCACATATTCAAATAAGAAAACATTGATGATCAAAATGAACCCCAACTGTTGAGCAGAATTCCTGAATGAAATGCTACTACACTGAACATAATACGTACAACGATAAAATATGCGTTTCCTTTTACTTGTTAATGCTGCTTGAGATAACGAAATCTATCAGTATCAGTTACATGTACTTAGTTGATAATTCCTAAAATAGCATCAACTCAAACCTCTTTGAAAGTTGGCTGCTTAAAGGCTTCTGTGAAACCCATCAGAACTAATTATGAACGTACATGTTTTGTTAAACGTACTAAAGTGTGTATGTGGAGAATACGTTTCTTAAATTATTCATACCGCTTTACTCTTCGCCGGGTCTTGAATCTAAGAATTTATAACACTTATTAATATATAGACAAGCCTGGTCCATTAAAATGTCTGACAACCGGTGACTTAGCTGCAGTTTTGCGACACTAAATAACAGGCGTGTTGTAAATTTGATGTGTTTATGTGAACATCTCGACAATTTATATAAAATGACTGAGTGCAGAGAACCTTATATCAAGCTAAACCTGCAATAGCTAAGAGAATATTCTGTTACAAAATATTCTACTTGCCTAAAAATGAAATAAGCAAGAACTTTGAAGTCAGCATTTCTCAGCATCATTTATTCCATTCAGCCAAGTTATTTTAGAAACACTCGATATAAACGAGATATGATTCTGACACAAGCCACAGGGACTAACCAAACCATAACTTTCGTAAGTACACGTGTAAGTCTAAACCGTGAGACCACTATTTTTCCTAGACTAGCATTAAACAGGCTAATTCCAAAATAAAATGGTACAAATTAAATATACACATGCAGTTAGGAATGTTGTTATTTCACTAAACTTCAATTATTCGCATACATTTTAGTTGAAGTTCGACAACTAAATACCATAAAGAAGCAATCAGTATCAAGAAGAAGGTTGTAGTTAAAATGATTGCAATGAGTCAAATGAAAATTACGATTTAAATTACGGTCCAGAATGGGGGTAAAACATTACCAACAATTCTCACTCATTAATGAATAAGGTTAATGTGTTAATCTTTTATTCATTTACTCGTGTTAAATTTACTGAGCACGATGCTTAGCAAGGTCACCAGATCAAGCGGTACTTCAGTCCTGTAAACGCTGTACCGATTAATGGTTATTAACATTTCACTAAA
Organism: Saxidomus purpurata; assembly: GCA_022818135.1. Taxonomy (NCBI): domain Eukaryota; kingdom Metazoa; phylum Mollusca; class Bivalvia; order Venerida; family Veneridae; genus Saxidomus; species Saxidomus purpurata. Next base: position 41,628,788 of record JAFMSR010000016.1, read on the forward strand.
ACTGGCTACATGATCTGTAATAGTCTGATATAGGCTTATTGTCAACACGATTTCGAATAGTAAGCACAATTTTAGTGGGTATGCTTCATAGATCCTATCATATATTCAATTCTATCAATCTGTATAAATGTTACTTTACCGCCGTGTTTTCAGGCAGTTTTCGTCAATATATAGGTAAAATAGCATACATAATTACACCTTTTTATTTAGCCTACTTCATTTAACACAAAAATATATACATTGTTTTAAATAAGTGAGTACGAAATTTGCTTACAGGACATACACTTATAGTTTTGTATTTCGAAACGGATGTTTTTGTTTAATATAACTGTTTCAGTCTAGTCAAAATGACATCTAAGCGATAATAAAAGCATATTTCCAGGAGGAAAGTGCTCGTTTCCATTTGTTGTCTGATAATCATAAATGCGTTACATCACTTCTTGCGCAGACCTTTGTCTGTTTAGAGTAACACAGTATTTCGAAAAAAAACAACTTTGGCTTTAAATAACAATAAAAGCTGTGAAAAAAATAGTTTAGCGACGACCATATACATGTACAGTACAATGTATCAGATTTAAGGTTATTGACAACACATATATGCAATTCTATATGTTTTGCAATCGCAATTTACTCGTAGAAGTAATGTAGCAAGAACGTAAATAGTTCGGCTACTTTGATATTTCACTTTACTGCAAATGCCACAGTAGGGAATAATTATATAATTGGGGTGTTGCGAAGAGGATAAGGTAACTCAGATGTTGGAACATTCGCCAAGTGAGCTAAGGCCTAAGTTTATGTCCTGTTTGAATTTGATCTCTGAAAATAGAGTCACAACATAGGGCCATGAAAATGATTCATGTTTAGTCTACGATCCCTCCCTGTAGCGACTTCATCACAAAATATTTACCGAGGAATGTTAATATAGTTGAGAGGCATGTCAAGGTGTAATGGTAGATGATGTGTTAGCGGCCGGGAAGCTCAGCCGGTAGGGCATTTGCGCTGTAAACAAATGGTATTGTGTTCGAATGTCAATCAGATTGCACGTAGTGCTTTCTTTTGTTACATAAAGTTTCTTCTGCGGGTTATTTCCTACATATACAATATGACGTTTTATTTTGGTGCATAAAGATACTTCAATGACTTAACGGAATGATTGGTGCTGGCATGACATTCTAGAATAGACATTTTATCAACTTTACTTCCCCGTATAACGCTACATAAGAATAGCTTGTGCTTCAAAAAAGATATTTTGTGATAAATCATAACATAACTCTAGGAGTTTATTTCAATTTCACTGTCTGTGTCTCGGGGAGATACACTGGTCGATTTATCATCCTGGAGAAATATAGTTCTGTGTTACCTATCCCTTCATTTTGAGGCAACTTTGAAATGCCTTTGATAGTGTGTGAAAAGAAAATTGTGACAATACTGCATAATTAAAATACATATTCAGTGGATTGAGAGTAAAATATATTTCTTCTAACACTTTATAAACTGAGGTTATTGCAATTAAATTGAATCTGAAAGTAAATACTCATAAATCAACGTGATTTTTAAAAAAGGTGGTAGGCAAAATGCCAATGAATGATTTGTATACGATCATGAAGCTATCGACATAGTAAACGATTTTAATTATCGAGGTCTATTAGTTTTATCCAGTGGAGGTTCATTTATTTAAGCAACTCAACTTTTATCAGGTTAGAGTCTAAAAGCTGTGGGTGCAATTTTTTGCTATCACTAGGAAATTGAAGTACCGTTGAAACTCATGTCAAGTTTATTTGATACATCCATACTTACTTACGCTTGAGAAGTTTTGCGACAATTTGGAACGTAAACATAATTGTTTTATTTAATGTCTGTTTAATGTAAAAATGTCAACATGCAATTCTGCAGTATATAAGGAATAAGGTTGAAACCCATTGTATATATTCAGGCAAGATAAGATTGTAAAGTATTTTTTTAAACCAAAAATTAGTAAATGTTTGTTAAAATGTACATTCATTTAGAAAATCTGATAAATGATACAGAAAAAGATGAAAAAATACGATAATTAGGCTTCTTGTGTAAGAGGTTTGTTACAAAATGCTGGATTTCACGATGTATGTTTTTTTTCCTACACCAATCAACATTGATTTTTCCATACTTATTTTTAATTTTGATTGCAGAAATTTTAACTGTGATTTTGACGATTATTTTCACCATTAGGTAGTGTTTTATATCATTCGATTACAGTACTTACGAGAGCATGTTATATAAGTCATGCGCGTTTATACATTGATAGAAATGACGCTGGGTACAACATACGGTCTTCAACCAATCATATATGTCTCCTCAAAAATTTTTTGGTCATAGCTTGTAGCATGCGGAACAGGTATAGTCATTAACGAAAAATGCAAGTCTCTATTGACGGACGTGCCGATTCGGGCTTTGAATTACTCTTGATATAGAGTAAAAAGAAAATCTGAAATAACTGAAATTTAGATCTAAAAATCAAGTTATAATTGGTACAATATTTTTTTCTGGCGATTCTTTTATGTATTCATATGTAAAATTGATTTACAGATAAAATAATAATAGAATTGTATTGTATTTATTCTTAAAGGTCCAATACTAATGAAAGCGAAAATTCAAATATATTTTAAAAAGCACATAAACAAGTTATTTTTGATATAAAATCAATATTGGTATGTAGAAATTCTAAAAAAATCACAGTACATGTACAATTATTTTTCTATGTATTATGAAGAAAGTTTCATTTTGTCGATTCACTGAAATTTCAACATAATACACATACTTTTCTTCGTGTTCCAAACACTTTTTGTAAATTCTAACATGCAAGTCTTCATTATTTAGTGTCTTGCATAAGGTAATGTACCTGCCATTGAAATAACTGTCACTTAATTTTCGCTTAGTAGTGGACCTTTAAACAATGTTCACAATTACCTTTCTCTTATACATTTGTCGCTTCTTCACTATAATGCGTTGTCAGAACGTGTTTCTTACTTTCTGCAATATCATTGGAAACATACTGCGCTATGTGTATAGCATGGATTTTCGATGTAACAAGTAATATTAGAAAAGTTTTTCGCACACACAACAGTCAATTTAGCCGGTAAGACGTCTTTGTAAATTTCTCCTGCAATTATAACCGCTGTGAAAAACAATGTAAATGAGTGTTAGTTTGTTTTGCATACATTAAATAAAACAGACAACAACTCATGACTCAAAAAATGATAAATTAGTGATAACGCTTACAAATGAATTTCTTATGCGAACGCATTTCGTGGAGATTATACCAAACATGAAATTAAATCACCGAGGGTTCATTTTCTAGAGAACGGATACGTTAATAAAACTAAAAAAAATCAAATGAATATGTTCCCGTATAAAAAACAATAGGAAAAAAGCTACTAAACCACTCTTCATTTCAAGTATTACATGTCGATTGTTCATTGTAAGAGAACTGTTGAATAATAGAAAGACGTTGTCAATTTCTTCACTGATACACTTTCAGACGCTTTTATCAGAAAAGCGCATGATCATTTGATATAATTTACGATATTGTTAGAAACGAAAAGAACATTGTTTTTTTAAATTTTATCATAGAAAGACAACCTAAACCCTATTTTGATGAACCCTAAACCTAAGTACAAAGTGTTCAGCGTTTTTTGACAGGTTAATGATTTTAACCAATACTCTTGTTTATAGTTAGAATGCAATGTAAATGTACATCAAATAATTGCGAAGACGACATACTCGTTACTACTTTCAAGGAAAACTAGTACCAGGCACGCTTTGAAGAGGTGCAATGGTGTCACGTATCGATAATTTTAGAAGATTAGTTTTATGATTTAAGAAGTCACTGGACTACGCTGATTGTTCTTATCTATACGCCCTGTAAAACCAACTCAAAGTGATTTTCTTTTGAAACCTATTTTGCCGCTTTTCGTAAGCAGTTTCCTTGCTATAGCAGAAAAGTTAAAAATTCTAAATTACTCATGGCAATATGACACATTGTTTTGTGTTGTACGGAATAAAATTTAGCTCGCATTCCGTATGAAAACGGTTTGTAACCAAACAAGAGGTGCGCCACATTTGGTCATGTATTAATTTTGACACATTTAAGACATATTCCGCATTTTGGAAGGTGATTACCGTCCGTAGTCTTTGCACCAGAATTTGATTGTGCCCTACAACAACCATTTTATTTTTTTCGTACGCTGATCAATATAGTGCGATGAAATCAAAGTAAAGTCTTCCTAACACTCTTTTCGTGTACAAGCAGTTTGATGTAAAATTTTTGACACTTGATTTTCAAACTACAATGTAATGTAAATTTATTAAACAAACAATAATCGTTATTGTACATAACAAATTGTTCCTTCGTGCGCACTTGCGTATTAATCATCTGGAAAAGTCTGATCTAAACATAGATATTATGGTCTTATTTTCGGTAAATAAGCCAGAAGGTCATACTTAAAATAGAAACAGAATTTTCCAAGTCGGTCTATATTTAGACATTGATCTGATGTAGGGTCAGGATAAAATATCAATGATTAATTACTGGAATTTATTTCATAACATTACTTTTAAAGCGTTCTAAATGTATGTATCATATGCCACCGACAGGTACACTTTGTATTCAGAGTATATAAACGAAACTTGAAAGTAAATTTATAAAATGACGAAACAGTTTTGAAATTAATTTTGCCTAAATATTTAATGAATTAGAATTGATTTATTTGTTTAAATAGCGCGTTTTTTGCAAGCTGACATATTTCGAAATCACCTTCTATTAGTATTTCAATACTTTGATCGAGCAAGGCTTTGGAACCTCAAGGTTATTGTAAATAGTGAATGTTATAAGACAAATGAATTACATGTAACGTCAAATATACACTTTCTTTGCCATATGATCGAATTTGTATTACAGAAACATGCACATTTATTACAATTAAGACATTTTTTAGAACGTTTGCCGTTTTTACGATGTATGTACTAGACTAAGTTATCGATCAAGTCCTTATATGGCATCTTTATGTTATCTTCGAATTCCATATAACATTTTAGACAATCAAACGAAATATCTTGGCATTAAAAGAGAAAGACACAACCGGGCTGCAAAATATAAAAAACATGGAAATCATAATTTAGTTTAGGTAATGAAATATATCAATTATATACAGTACTAAAAAACTACAGTAAGAAAAGAAAGAATGTGATAGACGAATTCTGCGCAATAAGTTAATATCGGAAAGTAATGAGGATATGTCAGGTAAAAAGAAAGAGTTTACAGTTGACAGTGCGAAATAGTAAAACTACAAAATAAATAAAAGCAAAAAAACAAAAATAATATCAAGCCGCATTTCTATCTAGTAAATTGAGAAGATATAGAGATGGCCATCAAAATATAATGGCAATATGTTGTGTATGAATGACCTAAAGTGATTCATCTAAAATAGAAGGTACGATCAAGGGCCATCACTGTAGAAGATCATATGCCCCTGAATTCCAATTGTTTTTCACTAACTCTCCGCCCCTGCTTAAATGTTCTTTTCATAAAGCTAAAACCTTTGATTTTGATTTAATCGCTTTCAATATTGCATACTTTGTTGATATACATGTACTTACAATGTACAATATACAGTATGATGAATAGAAACAGATAAAAACGGCGTTGATTTTAGACTTTCAGGTACGAAAGAGAACATCAGGTGTATAAAAATGTGAACATATAGCAGTTGCTTTCAAAGGAATAAGAATGACAATACATCAGATTCCAGGCTGATAATAAACATATGACAACCAAAGTCAGATTTATAAAGGAATGGCAACAAAAGCATAATAATGTTGTTGGTATACATGTATATAAATAAGTGAATATCGTGACTTTGATACTATGTATCATTTACCTCACGACATTTTCTGCATTTATACTTATAAAATATTATGTAGTATGTGTTTTGTCATTGATTTCTGTGTTGGCTATTGACACGTTTCGGTGTTATTGCTTCAGCCCTGATTTTTTAGAAGTGTTTCACGACACAAACGTAAAAAATAACGAGAAGCTCATATTAAAACATATCCTATATAAAAGTGTTCACAAACATAAATGTACAACGTGGGTGTAAGCATATCTCCTTGAACAAGGTTTCCCAAGTAATCATAGACGTAGCATTACTATTTCTCTCTAGCGGAAATTCTCTGTAAATAATGCAGAAATGAATAAGTATCGGGTCTAAAAACATATTATAGGAAGACATCTTGGCGCACCTAACACTTCAAATTTGACGAATGGAAGCTATTATTTCCATCATTTTTGAATTCGAAACTTGCACATGAAAACATTATATCTCTGTACACCAATTTTAATCTGTTTCGTGCCAAACACATTGTTCTCAATCACATCAGAAGAAGCTGATTTCTTTTTCTGCTTAAGCTTTATAGCTTAATATTTACTTAGAAAACATAAAGGACCCTTTTCTGTGTAGCATCTGGTGTCCAAACAAAGTACTTGAGAGAAAGAGAAAACATAACAGGAGTGGTTTAAATCGAACAGTGATAAATTAATGTTTGCCTGGTATTGTGGCATGTTTTAATTGCGTTTCGTTTTCAAAACAAAAGCAGCACTTTCAGATAAAATAATCACTATTTATTAAACTTGACGAATATTTCAGGATTTTCCTTTTCCATTTTTTTCTAAAAATGATAGATAATGTAAAGATTTTGCAATTTCAAAAGAATGTGTCTAATTTATACATAACAAGATATATACGTAAAGCGCTTCGTGTTAAAAAAGTGAACAACTCAAACAAATACTGTTCTCTCCAGAGGGTGTGTCATGGTAGTTAAAAAGATAAACAAAAGATAATTTTATTTTATCAGTTTTGGTTTATAAGTAAGCATATTCATAATGTGATTTGTGCCATATAAGATTTAAACACTTGCCTTGTCCAATATTCCTTTGTATATTCGGAAAGCGTTAATCAACGTAAAATAACAGTGACCTTGATATCTGACATTGTTATCTCAAAATCAATAGGGATCAGTAGCGGTCTTCTCATAAGGAAAATCCAAATGTGAAGACACACAATGTTGAGTGATAAAACGCAAACGTTTTTTTCTAAACAAAACGTCTGTCACTTGTACAACGTTTTTCTAAGATATCACCTGGTGACATAGTTTTTGAACCCATGTGACCCAGTTTCAATCCTCCCAACATAGAGCTAATCAAACATTCTGGCCAGGCTTCATGATGTTTTCATAAAAACTGCAGTTAATGTTGCGTGCACAAAATGTTTATAGGATCTTACCTGGTGGCCTAAACTTTGGCCCAACATGACCCAGTTTCAAACTCGAACTAGAATTCATCAAGACAAAAACTTTGACATGGGGTATGTGTTTTTTGCATTCAAATCTTAGTTGGGAACATATCTGTATTTGTTTTTCATATCAATGATTTATTTTTATTACAATATCATTGTTATTTCTTGACTAGACCTGTAGCTATTCTGATCGAGGCATTTCTTACATTATTTTCATATTTTGATAGAGAAGCAGCATACATTTACTTTTTCAGACAAGTTACATGGATAGACCTATACACGTTTACATTTCTGTTACGAAATATGATCAGGTATTAACAGTTAAAGTTCCCTCCTGAAATTGTCGTCACACAATGGCATCATCGTTTCTCACTTCCTTGCAGAACATAAACTCCGTAGTTCAGGATCACATAGCAAGTGTAAATAAGTGTGAAATTGTGACTGATGCTTGCATTGATCTTGTAAGTGGAAATGTTTGTTCTCGTTCTACAAGATTGCACTCGTTTGTTGTGATGACAATATTTCCGTTAGCATGTCTCTGTGAAAAGATCTAACAATACTGATAGTACCAAACATATTGTCATGTACATGATTAATGGCAACGAAAGCCAGTACAAACGTTTTATGCAGTAATTAATATTCGATTAATCCATTACTTTGAAATTTGCTTCTTATATTTCAATAGTTTTATGAAAAGAATCTGTCTGCGTGTAAGTGATTGGATGAAATGTCAAAAATAGCTAAGCTAAGCTAAGATATTTTAAATCCGGGAAGCGCAAGTCGGTTGGTGCGAAATGTACAGCTCGTCTGTGTTTGTTAAAAAATAAACACTGAACTGAAAATGATGGCATGCCATAAAACTGGGTGTATTTCGAAATGACGTAAAACGATAGATAGCGAAGTAGATGGATAGATGTTGCAGTGCCGTTAACCATTCCTTTAATAGTTCGTTAATATGTTTAAGTGCTTAGAAATTTAATATCAAAAGCTGTTGTATTGGTATTTTGTGCAGACACAAAACATTGATACATTATTTACAATGATTCAGCTTATTATTACCGATTTGGGGAATAATCTGCGAATTGTAAGGTTTGTTCCTTAAAGAAAATAAATAACAAAAGAACTATATTAAAACATTATGGGCAGCGCAATTTTTAGTACATAAAACCGATTATTAATTAGATTCTACAGTAAAAATTCGAGGAAAACAAACTTAATTCGTGATTTTTTTATCAAATATGCTACTCGAAATATTGACCATTATAAGGGGAGCGGTGATGTAGAGGTTAAAGTGTCGGCCACTCATCCTGGAGGTTGCGGGTTCGAGCGCCACTGGGGTCACAACGGTACTTCGTCATATGACCCCAGTACTGGTTTTTCCAAGAAGCGGACTCGAAAGTGACCCGATAACCCACAAGTTTTCTTAACAATCGAGCTGAAAAAAATTAGTAGAAACTATTCACGGGTCATATGGTAACAACATATTTTGTTGATAAATATGTGAACAATGTACATTCTACAATTATGAAACCATTTAAGGAAGACCCAAAATGCAAGAATATTACGTTGACCCTTTTCATTCAGTATTATCCAATTAAAAGGTGCCTTACAGAGTAATTTTCTCAATTCAAGAAACGTTAAACATCCTGCTTGTCATTTCATTTCAAGCTACCAACTTCCGATCAAAAGCGAGCTTAATACGGCTGCACTGAAAAAAACAACATTAATAAACTCACAATATTTTGGAGAGCGGTAGCTCGGGAATTTCGAATATCGAATTTGGCAATGACTTCAAAATACTTGTGTTTTTGTACGAGTACGGGTTAGAACATCAGGAAGCGCTTCCTGATGTCAAACCAATTTGATTAAATCTAACTTTACACAGAGTCTTTAATAATTGAATTTGTTTAGCATACATGTATGTTTTCTTATTGTATTAAATGTGAGAAGTCATTTTGCACCTTTCAATTTCATTTGACGACTTCGTAACAGCAGCGACAAACAAGTATGGGGAATCAATTGTGTCAAAAAATCCTGTAACAAAACTTATGTTGATGTATTGTACAAGACAACTATGCAAATACCAGGCATATGTAAATTATCAATACTGCAAGAGATAATTGGTTTATTTGTTTTTGTCATTCCGTTATAATTTAGTTACGTCACAATAGCCTTAGTGCTGAGCTTTAAATTCATTGTTGAGATATGTACAGCTCAATAAGTAATGAGTTAATAAAGGTTTTGTTGTGCTGAGCTTTAAATTCATGCTTGAGATATGTACAGCTCAATAAGTAATGAGTTAATAAAGGTTTTGTTGTTGCTGTCGTTATAACAATCACCCTCAACTGAAAAAGAACTCGTGCAATGAATTGAAGATGCATATTTAAAACAATTAGCGTGTTTTCAACTTAAATAACAACCTAAGTATAAGAGATATAATCTTAGGGATTTAGCAAAATAAAAAAAACTCGGTTGGATTGCGCTAAAAATGTAAAATAGTCATCTTTGTAAATGTCTGTTTAGCTTAATTCTTTATTCATTTTATAAGCCAAAGCGACGTATATAAGAAGTGAAAGATAGTCTGCAAAACACAACAAAAAACAACATCAATTATAGTAAGAAAGTCGCTTTAAATCTACTTCTAAGGGAAAACAAAGTCTCATCTAAAAGTATGGGACAGTCGAAAATGTGAAATCAAAGAACTGACAATTGTTCAATTTTAAAGCCTCTAGTTACCGATTTCTTTTTTAGTAGCTTTTTTATATTTTCAGTTCGCAATTCCAACGAAATGCTAAGAAAACACAACGATAGAATGGCTGGCATGCAAGGTGATAGCAGTAATAGTGGAAACATTACAGGATTGTGACAGAAGAGGAAACACCGTAACTCTTTTTGTTATCTTTGAAATTGACCTTGTAACGAGGACTGGCGAGGAATATGTAATTGGAAAGCTGGCGTATAAATAACAAAATAACCTGATCACTGGACTTGTTACATATGCACTTGAGATCAATATTAGTGACTTCAACACGGTTTACAAATGCACATTATTCCGTATGAAATGTGTTCACAGTTAATATTGGTACAGTAGTGAATAAGCTCGCGTGTGTAAATACTCACAGTCGGCAAACAACGAAATTTTTAGTGGAACAATGTTTGCTGTTTATAATTTAGAACGATTACTTTTTCCTCGTGTCATGCGTTGTTATGTGTCCTTAAACTTGCAGGCGAACACATGAATAGATCATTACGTAGTTTCCACTAGCGTATGTAGTATTAATATTGTTTTACATGACACAACAAAGACATATGCAAATTCACTGTGTAATTTAGGGTAAATGTGCACTGATAGTAACCGAAATGAACGCGATTTATAAATTGTTCCACCTATATGTACTGTAGACACAACATCATTTCAAATGGTCTATGTTTTTGTTATTGTGTACATAATATGTCATGAAAGTTGTGAAGGCACAGACGTTAAAAGAGAGTGTGTGATTCTTGCATTGGCATTCCATTTTGATAGCACAGTCAAAACAACGGTGTTAGGTGTACCATGTTTATGCTTACTCATTTCCAAAGTTTGAAAGTTATTTAGTTGGTCTGATCCGGATATGAATGTGTTTAGCTTAGAATAAAGAAACTAATTACACAAAAACAATTGGCTTCATACAGTCCTGTGAAGCAACAGGTATTAATCGTATGGATTTATTAGACAGAGCATAAGTTTACACTTTTTGCACAAGCAGCTTTTTAATACTAAAAAAACAAATATAATGAAAACGAATAATGACTGCACAGGAAATACACTTGTTTTTACAAAATGGCATTCTGCAAATTTGACTGCATACATACATGTATTAGTAAATATATTTAGTAAAGGTTTCATTGGTATTAATTTGCGTTTGAAAAATTGATGCAATATATCAAAAATGCAATACAACAGATAAAACGTAAGAACATCTATGCAATGACAAACTGCAATATTTAATTATAAATTTGATACTTTGTTTTAAAAGTTGTTAAAAATTAATTCTGGGCATATGTTATTACTTATTTTGTAAAAATAAATGTCTTTGTTAGAATTGAAAATGTTGTTTTGTTCAACGCGAGGGAAGAAGTATATTTTTACTGCACTGTATATTATGACCAACGAGTCATGAAATATCTTTTCACTGAAGACAGGTAATGTTTATGAGTTCCCACCGGAGAAGAAGTATTTATTTCTCATTGTCACAATTACAGACTCTGAAATTTAGAGTTAATGATCCATTTACGTAAACGTTTTAGGAAAACAGAAAGAGTACGATATCTATATCTCGGGATGAAAAAGTGTATTTAAGAAATATCGCAGGGGTATTGATCGCAATATAATTTAACATGGTTAAATAAGAGACGTTTAAAATGAAGACTTTCAAATTGAAAGATTCAATGATCATATTTGGTATGAGGTTCGAGAGGTGATTTATAAGAGTTATTAAAGTCTTCATTTACAAATCTTATGGTCCCTTGCTGTATTTATCAATTTTAGAAGTATTCTGAGTGAAACAAAATTGATGTATGTAACGAGACAACAGTTAAATTTTGACTAGATCAAAAACGAAAAACTGTAAAATTTGTTCCCTCTAATTCTTTTTAAACATTCAGCTGTTGAACAACTTTTAAACAAATACGTTTAATGTGTGCGTCATCATTAATAATGTCTAAATCATCGATACATTGTTGACGTCAATAGAGCCTTGCAAATAACTGAAAATCTATGGTATTAGATACGCAAATCAGAGGGGCGCTACGATATAGGATATGAATGTGATTAGAACTGTGTAATGTACTTGACTTCTCTTTTGCTCACTATGAACCTGTACATTTTACCTTATCTTTTACTTGGACTTCTCTGTCATGAGGTATAAAAATACAGTAGTTAATAGACAACTCTAGCAAAAGGGTGAAGTTTTTAAGGTAATACATCATTTTCGAAGTTTCAAATAAGAAGCCACCTATACGTGCTCTGCTATAATTGGTTTTACTTGGTTAATGGTCTGTCGATGTAAATTTAAAATGTGAAATTTTACAGAAGTGTTAATAATCAAATGTTGTCCTTTGGATTAACAAAATTAATGTTCTGAACGGGGAAGACAAGTCTGAAAATCATTTGACTTAAATGGAAGAACTTGTTAAGAGGAAAACACTGCCTATATTCGGGGCATTAAATGTGAAAAAAAAAACAAAAATAATATCAAACAGGGAATGCCACGTACCAAAAACGCAGCCTCCCCAAAACGAGCCCCACAGCACCCAGAAGTGCACACCACCAACACACACACACACACACACACACACACACACACACACACACACACACACACACACACACAATCATGTACACACACACATATACACTACCAACACACACTAGCATACAAAGCAAACACACGAGGACAAAACGAACAATTAAAGGAACACAGTGGGGCACCGCCTTGGAACGGTCAGTGGCAAAAACACCACTGGGGAGCTTAAACCGGTTTATGGTGCGCACCCAACCTCACTCTTACCCCCACCATGTTCCAAAGTCACAGGACAGTGTAAATAAAAGTAATCCCTGCTAGGTGAATCTCTAACACACGCAATGGAAACAAAAGGCATGGTATGTAAAACACAAAAATGCTCGTGTATAAATATATAAAAAGCAAACCTTGAGAACCAAAAAACGTATGTACTCAATGCCTTTGCAGAAGGCAGAGCACCAAGAGAAACACCCTTAAGGGCCCGACGAAACAGGCCAGAGGACAGAAATCAAAACAGTTTCGTCCCAGTGGGATTTAAAAACTGCCCATCACAGAGTCCTCCCCCTCTTCCGTCAGACACAATCAAAGAGGGAAGCATAGCGTCCAACTGTAAACGGGTTGAACACCAAACATGCGGTGTGTCTCAAAACAGTAGGGTCGTAACCTCTTTTAACAAAACGTTTTATAATTTTAGCAAATACAGTTGGAAAATTGCCATGACCCAAAATCTTACGAAGTTTGTAAACCACATCCCCATAAAAATCGGGTTTTGAAATACCTTCTCGCAGAAGAGTCTTTAGATTACTATTGAATTTCAAAACCAAATCAGAATTACGATAGTAAAATTTAGCAAAATATTTACGCAATTTGTAATAACGGTAGCCCTGTTGAAGAAGTTTATTTGTAATATATTGATTACGTTCATTGAAATCCTCAACATAACTACACGCTCTGGCAAACCGAATTAACTGAGAAATGTATACCCCATAAGATGTAGCATGAGGTACATCCCCATCCAAATGGGGGAAATTTACAATACTAAAATTAAAATCATCCCTCTTGTCATAAATTTTGGTATGTATAATATTGTTATAAATAGAGAGATGTAAATCTAAAAATGAAGCACCAGTATCCAAATTGTTAGTTTTAATTAACTGGAGTTCCCGGGGATAAATAGTGTCCACCAATTGACCAAAAAACGGGTTATCCATATTAAGAATATCATCCAGATAGCGTGATGTATTATTAAAAGCAGTGATAATGTCTGCCTGCGTGTTTGGAGAAAGACTCAACATAAAGTCTCTTTCATAACAATATAAAAACAAATCTGCGACAAGGGGTGCACAATTTGTTCCCATGGGAATACCGATTACTTGTCTGAAAACTGCATTCCCAAACCTTATATAAATGTTGTTCAATAAAAAGGAAAGGGCTTTACAAACTTCGTCACAGGTCCACATAGTATAATGTTTAACAATACAGCTAGTAAAAAAAGCTTTATCGAAATTGCAGGCGAGAAATGTAACATTCTCCCTGGCAAAAGTCTTTTGAATTAGGGCAGTTAGCTTGTCATTTATCAAATTATGTGGTAAAGTGGTATACAGAGTAGAAAAATCGTATGTACTGACTGAAGTTACTTTGTAATTATTAACTTTAAACTTATCCAGGATTTCGCCAGAATTTTTGATCGACCAAAATAAATGTTTACCAGAGTTTTCGTATACTTTATCACAATATCTTTTCACGTGGGCTTTTATAGCAGTTAGGCAAGATGTTAATAGTTTTGAAATATTTGTAGTGGTACAAGAGCTTGAATTAGCGATGAAACGAGCTTTATATGGTTGTTTATGTAATTTAGGAATCCAGTACATAGTAGGAAGTTTAATATGTTGATCATCTATACGAACTTTCAAATTAGAAACTTCACTGATGTGATCAGTGACCACATTTTGTTCAACGGAAGGACTCAATATATAAGCTTTAGTGCTATTTAGTTCGTTTTGTAAAACATTAATATAATGTAGGCGTCAAATGATGATAATATTGTTGGCCGCCTTGTCTGCTGGAACTAAGACATACTTAGAATGAAATTCTTGGATTTCCTTTTTCAGATGTCTTAAAGTAAACTTGGGTTTTGATGGAAGTAGGTGTTCATTTGTTTGGTAAAATTTTATACGAGAATCGACAATGTTAAAAATACTTCGTTTCCAAGACGTTAATGCATTTGGATCAGCATTCTCACGACGACACCATTTAACACAAAAAGTTTCGATGGATTCCGCAATATGACCACGACAAGCATGAAAATCAATAGTAGAAGGAATTCTGTATTTTGGTCCTTTAAAGAATAAATTACGAATACGCTTGTCTTTAATAATATCAAAATTACCAGTGATGACATGACCGGCATCTGAATAGCAAAATTTCGAGTTTTTACATTCGCAGTAAGAAGGGGTATTTGTTTGAACATCTAGGTCGGAAACAATTTTATTGTAATTGAATATAACATTTCTAACAGGTGTTTTATATTTATAACAGATAATAGGAACTTCGGAGTTTCGGAAATACTTAGGCACAGAATCAACGACACGTCTATCACGAAATATACTGGGTACATCGATGAAGTCAATACCTTTATTAATGAAATGAATTTTAAGAAAATGTCTATCATGATCAGATTGAGTGTCAATGTGGGGACGGAGAACGTGTTGTGTGTAATGTTGGATAAGATATGACACAGTGTAAAACGGATCTGTTTGAATAACGTACTGGTCCGCTTCCTCGTCTAGTTTTTTAAGAGACTGAATAGATAAAGATGTGAGACGAGAAAGCATTGAATGTCTACCAGAGTTTGAAAGAATTATATCGAGGTCTGCAACAGAAATATTGACTTTTGATTTGCGCTTAATATTACCATTACAAGACATTTAAGATTGAAAGATTTTATTAAGATTGAAAATTAACAAAATGATTGATTAGGGAGGCGGTCATTTTTGAATATGTAATTTCACTATGCTCGGATGAAGTATCCATTCAGGTTATTAGGTAAATTAAAAACAACAGCTTCTAAAACTTATTCAAACATAGTATGTAATTTGGCACGTAATCGATGTTTTCAAATTCAAACAAAACAAATCGTGAAAAAAGAGTAAATGGGGTTCAAAATTATATTTTGTAAAAGGGATGTGTTTAATAGGGTGGTTATTTTGCTTATATTTACAAAAAATATTTTAACAGTATGTTCACGTTTACGGGCTCAATTGCGTCCCCTTTGAAAAACTTGAAAGTTGTCTTGCGTTTCGTATTTGTAATTGTTGCAGTATTTCGGTCAAAATTAATTGACCACGTGAAAAGTACTAAACACATCACACACACTTCCCCATAAAGCACTAGTAAATACGTGTATGTCCGACAGAACAAACTAAATTATCGGAAAGTTGTTCCACTAGTATAAATTTGTACGATTTATTTTGAAGATTATGATAAGAGAGAGAGAGAGAGAGAGAGAGAGAGAGAGAGAGAGAGAGAGAAATATATTTGAGAGACACCCCTTTCCTTTGTGTAGCAAACGTAAATGTGTGTAATATTTAATTCAACAAATTTTAACTGTTTGGTCGGACAGGTAAGTATAGGACTAGGACGAACATTAGTATTCATAAACTTGTAGAAACTCTCAGCAAGATGCTCGTTTATGTACTCTCTGACAGGAACCCAATGTTTATCTCCAACATCTGTGACCTGACATACCTTAACGACTACTCTGCAATGGGCGGATTCTAATGCGTTTTTGATAATAGTAAGCCTAAATGTATCCACAGTGTGACGTTGTAATGGATTGCCTTTAATTTATCATTATTTACACTACATTATATCTTATAACGTAGGACTGTTTAGAAAGTCACATGGCTGTGAGTAATTTGAGTATAATGTGTATTCTTATCATTACTTCCCGATAATACGTGGAAAATAATTGCATAATTAAATAGTTTTATAACGATTGCTCACTTGCAAGAACACATTTCCCATCTAGCCGATTACTTTTAAATAAAGGGAGAAACTACTGTTACTATTGATTTTCTGTTTTAATATATTTTCATTCTGCTTGGATTATTTTAGTTCAGTGTCCTAGTTGCAAAAATCTGTTTTATTATATATCTATAATTATTTTGTCAAAAATACAGCCTATATTCAGCCATCAAATACGGCCTGACAGAAACAAATTCCGGATTGTATGTACGTAGAATACAAATAGCGCAGCAAAATTTGTAAGAGTGCATTCAATTGGCTCTAAAATGCACATGACGTTAATAACGTCGCTTTTGACTGGGTCGTTACTATTTGTTTATACGATGACGTCAATAAAATGGCGTCGCATACTTCGTATATTTCGCGCTAAAAAGGGTTTTTCTTCAATTTTATGCTTAGAATATCATTTTAATTTAGTTTATTCGCGCAGACAAGTGTCAAAAGGTATATAATAATATAATAAGGTTATTAGTATAGTAATGTGATCCATAAGCCGGATTGGCTCTCGTCGCGGTCGGATCAAACTCGTGCTACGCACTCGTATGATCTGACGCACGACTCGAGCAAATCCGGCATGCTGGATCACGCTACTATACTACTAACCCTATTATATTTTAATTCATCCTTAGCGCCTGTTGCTTGGTTGTTTTCTTCAGCTTTTCATGATAACAACGATACCTTAATTTTTTTGTTACAAAAAACGGTGAATCGTGGTTTAAATCGTACGACCTTCTAAATGACCAATTTACATATCATGGCAATGGCTGGAACAGGGTATTAACAGTTATTGCATATTAACCATATTAATGTAAGAGTATTACAAGGTAAGCTTTTAAAAACGAAAAATGAAAAAAATGTTTACTGTCAGATAGATGAAGCAGGTCCAGGTTCGGTGTTGTACCAATGTCCCTAATTACTATAATTATGCTAATTCAATGATTACACAAAATATAACACATCTGAATAGTTAATCCAATTAGGTAACAGTAATGCCCATACTGCCAATCCAAAAGTTGGTATGTACTAGTATACCTTTAAGCGAGAACGTTACAAAGGGAGATTATTCATTACAACAAGGCACATAGGAGTTATTCATCTGCTATAAGACACTATACACTAGATAATTTGCAATGGGAATGATATATTCAGACGAAAGAATATCAGTTTAGTGCAAACAATTCATCTGTATTTCCTTAAAGCTTTTTGTAAACTCTCTGCATCATAGAAATAAACGTTGAATGGTGTACTGTTCCGAATCAAAATCAAAACATGGACCACATTAACTTTGAAATGTGACAATTGCAACATTAAACTTTTGAAAAGTAATCACACACAAGCTTCTTGAATTTTGCAAACTTGTTTTCATAAAACACTTCCAAACATGGTCGCTGTTATTCCCATCATTTTGTCAACAACAGTAAATAGGTATGATCATACAACAGTAGAACCGGGTGTGATGATCTTGGGGAAGCTCATTGCTGTAGTAACCTATGACCTTCTATGTAACTGAAGATATTTGAAGAGTTTTCTAGCAAGCGTATATTTAGCTTATACAGTTGAATACGTAGCAATTAGAAAACTGTTTGATATTAGTTTTATATAATGTTTTTGTTGATATCGATGGTTTTGATTCAGGTGTCAATTAAGCTGTTACACACAATGTACTGCCAACTATCTGTACGAAACAGCCATACTTTAAGCATTAAATGAGTCAACAGTTCGTGCTTAGGAGTCAGAGTTGATTTACAATTAACCTTGATTACATTCTTTGAAGTGTTGTTTGTTTTTCTTTGAAGTGTTGTGAGATTTTATAAGATGCTTGCTATATCAGATGTTAAGATATCAGTACAAAATGATTTCACAAACAAGTGCAACGTCTAGACGAATTAAAGTCCAATACGATATTTATCTTTTGCACTGTTGTGTGATAATTTCTTTATCAAATTACACGTTGGTATGAAAACGATTACGTCAGAACTAGATATTTTTCTAAGGAAAAATACATACACAATTATTTTATCATATTGAGATCAGAATTCAAATTCAATTAAACTAAGCTCCATCTGTGCATGATGCGAGAATAAGTAAGTATACGGAACGAGTATTTATATTTAATCATCTCAATTTCTTTGAAGGTAAATCAGGATGTAAATAATTATATTCAAGTTATGAAAAAAAGAAACTATAAATTTTGTACAAACGTTCAAATAAGGAACAAAATAATACCACTGACATGCTCAGAAATTACATTCAAAGTCGAAATTTGATATATTATTTTTAAAGGCACAAATCTACTGTGCAACTATACGGTTTTCAGTGTTACAGTGGAGGTTTCAATGTTGCCATTATCATATCTTATACATCGATAATCAGTATCAAAAGTGCAGCCTCTCCTATCTCTTGTAGCCTTGATTTAAAATACAGATATCCTGTTTTGCTGCTAAAGAAAAGAATGGAAGAGGCAAAAAAGTAACAACGCAAATGATTCATTTGATATTTTAGAGTGTAAACACTGATTGAGGCTGTACTTTAGCAGTCTATACAACGCAGAGATACTGAAAAATAAAATGTTATTACTTGAGCACATTTCCAACTACTGATACATTTTTCTTGACTTCAGCGTTACCAGCTTATTACTTAACCTGCTTCTTATTTTCAATGAAATTGTATGTCCTCTTGAATGAATAATATCTACCTTTATTTGTACATGTCCCAGTATTACGTTCTAAACTGCTAACATCGATTGTTCCGGCCAACCGTTGAACATCTATCTGATAGACCCTTTTTATTGCATTCGGAATGTTCTGATTAACTTATCCACAGGCAACTCGTAAAAACTATGTTTTCAGTAGCAGTAGACCCTACAAAATAGGAAACTAAGCGGCTTTAAAGCATAAACCCTTAAATTGCCCATCTATACGTCAATTCAATAGCTTTTATCAGCAATCAGCATATACTGAAGATAAAACACGCTCCGAAGAAATATTTACAATGTATTAATAAAAAACAAGCAAAATCAGGTTGTCAATAATAGTCTTAATATAACTGTATTTGTAATAAAGGTTCAATCAAAATGCACAAAATTACCAAACTTGCAATTAAGTGGATGTAAAAACAAAAATAATATCAAACAGGGAATGCCACGCACCAAAAACGCAGCCTCCCCAAAACGAGCCCCACAGCACCCAGAAGTGCACACCACCAACACACACACATACACACACAACACACACACACACACACACACACACAATCATGTACACACACACACACACACACACACATATACTACCGACACACACTAGCATACAAAGCAAACACACGAGGACAAAACGAACAATAAGCCATGACTTAAGTCACGTATAGAAACCAAACCATTCTTTAACTGCCGTCAGTACACTGATAAGCCGTAGCTGTCAAATTACAATTACATAAATACAAACAATTACATAGGATTGGCTGATTTATTTCAAAATATAATGAAGCACATTAAATGTATATATGAATCAAGGAATAGTGTAACTTTACTACATTTAAATTTGTTCAAGCAAATGAAACAATGTTTCAAAAGTAAGTGTTATGTATCCAAACAAAATAATAAATCCAAAAACAGACGGAGGTCCGAAAGGGAGAAAAATCAGATGGGAGAAAAAGGATTTTATAAAGTCTGAATAAACAATTCAAACTATTGTTATGAATATTTGCTATGGCCAGAATGTAAGTAAAAATAATGATAAAAACAATCTAATACACAATTAGTTAATATGTTTATATCATTCTTTTGTATATTATTTTTATTTCTCTGTGTTTTACCTACTTTACATAATTCAAAAATATTTCTGGTCCTTAAATATCTTGTTAATGTAGAATCGGAAGAATGGATCCGATATTTTACATCTTTATCTTAAATGGACAATGTAAGAGTGCTGGTATAACGCTTGGTTTGTATAGGTTATAGGTCTATATTACAGGAACAGGCAGAGAGTCTATGAGTTGATTGAAATTTCAAAACAAATCACTAAATGTTAAAAACCATACGAAGGGCTATCACATAATTGCATAAATACTACAAAAACTTATAGGAACATACCCTATAGCTGATGTCGACTAAATAACCTCCAAAACATAATAATAGAATCTTATAGAAAGTATTGTAACTTAACCTTAAAGTTTCAGCTATGCATTCCAAGTCATTATTTATAAAATCAGCGGTTTAAAATATACTGTAGTACCGTAAACCATTTAATAATCTATGCAGAGTTGTTGTTGTACAAATAATGGGTGGATGCGATTTTTAACATTAAGCCGCTATATTGATTAATTGTGGTAAAATGAGGCTACTGTAATTTTATACCATGATTCTTCATTTATAATGGACATTTTGTACAGACTTACATATTTTGGTTTTAACTGTGATAATGTTCATTATTCTCAGAGTCACTTCGAACGGTTATATTTCTATAGTTAATTGCAAACAATGTGTAAATGTATGTGAGACAATTGGTCAATAGAATAAATACAAATATTGCGTATCCAGTAAATTAGCTTTCAGGAAGTAAAGTTAAAGAATTGTTTGTTTTTTTCAAAATGCAAGCTTTTAATGCAAAGAATATCCATTGTAATAAGATTTCTCGCTTAGTCAAACAACTTAAGGCAGTGAGAGACAATTCTGTAATAAAAGTATATTACCAGCTAGAAACTACTGACAGTCTGATAATCACAGTATGGTTAGTATCACCTATTGCGCAGATCGATGTCTGCTCAAGTAACGTATTTATTTACACGGAAGTATTTTGGCAACAATACAACTATAAAAGCTGAGAAAAATTAATTCTGTATGTCCTGCGATTTATTCGTAACAGTAGTATCGAAACAAAAACCAAATGAAATTCGGTCTCTTCAATACTTTACTTGACTGCAAATATACCAGCAGTAGATATGATAAAATAAAAGTAATGCGTAGAATGCAAAGTAGACGAACGGCTTAGATCATTTCAAGGTGAGATTGAATACTTGTTTTACCCTATGGTAATAGTGCTTGAAGATAGTACCATTGCAGCGTTATAAGTAAAGTACTCCAACTCTGTAATTACTTATTTCAATACTAGTATTAATCACAGAAATCAATGGACGAATGTTATTCTTTTGGACAAGATTGTCAAAATATATCTCGGTACAACACAAGTTCGACCACTTTAACACGTTCCCCCTTCGTTGTCTATGACATAACTACATATATCTAAATTGAATGTATAAACTTTTAAACTCATTCAAGTCACTTACAATTGAAATAAAACAAAATTCCTATCTGCATTGAATTATTTACATTTTCCAGCAAGATGGAGGCTTCTTCACATGTGTTACTCGGACTTTATCCAACAGAAGTTCAATCACTTTGACCTTGACCTTCTATTGTGGGTAAATACTATACAGTAATATAATTGTGGGTAACAACAACAGTTTGTACACCTGATAAATTTCAATTCAAGAAAAAAGTTTTTTACACTTGAAAATGTTGAAACAAAATGTTTAGATGTTATAAACTGTCAACAAAATATATTTGCAGGTCATAGTTATTTTTCACCTGCATTTCATGACAGGAGGGACAAAGAAAGTTGTCTCCCCTCCTGATGGCCTTTACTTGAGTACAAAATGACAGGTGAACCAAACCTGGACATTTCTCATATTGTCCCCAGTTGACTATAATAAGGTAAGGCTGCTACTTTTGGCTAAAAAAAGAGAAACAGAGTCTGTACTGAATGAATCAATTGAGGTCCAATGAGCAAAACTCCAAAATATTAAGATAAGGATTGAATTTTTGTAACTGTCAATTGCGGGAATGGTTGAAAATTAATACAAATATCGTTTTTCTAAAGGATGTCAGAAAACATTTTAGTTGCCTTTACATGGTTGGCATTCGGCAACCATTTTCGAAAAGTATGTGCGCGGACAAGCGCAAGCAACGAGTAACTGCCGTGTTTTACTTATTTTCCGGGGCCGGTCGAACTTCTGTTGTGGACGAAGTTGTGTTGTACGGGGATAGGATTATATTACAGAAAGGGTAGTTCGTCCTTAGCGGCCGTGTTGTTTTGTCGTTAGAAGACAGGCTCGCAAGCAGTATAGGACATTCATATTCATGAATCGACGAAAATGTGTTAGCAGCCCGTTAGCTCCGTCGGTACAGCATATTCTCGTAAGAGACTTCCGTTCTGTTATTTATTTCAAACACTTGTCCAATGACGTAATATTTGGGAACATAAAATAAGACACCACATTACACAATTCCAATAACTTAATCGAATGATTGCTGCTGGCATCAAAATCTACGACCCACTGCTTTAACTACTGTTTTCTCCTTACAAAGCTACAAAAGAATGGCTTTGTGCTTCAAAATAGTAACTTTGTAATAAATCATGACATAACACGAAAAGACTCTTTCAAATGCATTGCCTGGGTTTCGACAAGATAGATTGGTCCATTTATAATCCCAGGGAAATGCAATATTATGTGAGCTATTCCTTTCTTTTAAGGAGACTTTGCAATGCCTGACATATAGAGTAAAAAGGAAAATTTGAACAAATTGCATTTTTAGATGGTTAATAGGAACATTTGTAACGTCAGAAATGTTCTTCTTATAACCTCAAACGAAACTTTAGGAAACTTTAACGCTGATCTTGCTACTGAAAGGCAGGATTAAAAACACAATATAATTATATGGAAGCTCTTCAATCAGACCACTCTTAAATGCTGATCATTTTGTTTATAATCAATGTAACCCTTTGGCAGTGTTTTAGAATACTTACCAATATACGTGTGTACATTGGGGAATCGATATAAAAGTCTCACATTTCCAGACTACACATTTCCAACTCCTAAAACGGGTTGGGTCATAACTTACTATTAACTTATGCAAAAATGTGGTAAAGTTTGATGATAGACATCAGTGCTAGTGTTTCAACTTACTGACCTTTGGGTTGAATCATCATGACTTTGAATTACTCTTTATAAAGAGCAATTACCAACAATTAAGCAATCTACAATGCTACTGAAATAAATTTAAAGAAAGTTAAGATTTAAAGACACAATATATATGAAGTAGAAGAACGCACTAGATTAGATTTCGCACCCCTTTCTCGTTAAAAGTCTTTGTAACGGCTATGCTGCAAAAAGGATATATCCAAGAAACGTCTCACACCGACAGAAATTAGCGAATGAAGGTGCTCTGCTCGCTCTCATATTTAAGTGAAAAATCAAAGTTATTCGAATTGTAATAATCATCAAATAATATGATCCTGTCATCAATTCCTGTAAAGTATGTACGTCCTTTTGAAATTATATGAGCGTTGCAAACACTTTGGACATTCGAATATAAACATAGTGTAGCCCTGTCGTCAAACCAAGCTCACTCACATTTTCAACATTTTGCTTTGTCGAGTTTTACTTCTGTTCTTGATTCCAGCCATTCCTTTTACATACAGTCCAACCTCTCTACAACAACACCAAAGGGAACATCAACTTTTGTTTGTTGAGATGAGGTTGTTGCTCTTGGGTCGTTAATTTGTTAATATATCACTGCTATGGGAAATAAAAGATCTGTCTTTGTAGAGAGGTTTTTGCTCTTCGGAGGTGTTTTAGAGAGGTTGGACTGTTTTATGTTTTAGTATATCATTTTGGAGAATTCATTTTTACCAGAAACTGCGATCGTGCATAAATAGCAAATACTTTAAAGAACAGAATTGTTATTCCATTAAAAATATGAAATGCACGGAAGTTATAATTTGTTTAAGGTCGTGTAATATATGGAACTGAGGAACAACACGAAAAACATCTGTAAACATATAAACATGCGAATTCAGCAAAATAACCAAAATATCAGGGACAGATGAAGACGGGTCATGTCAAAGGTATAACTTAGACATTTTCATGCAAACGAACAGACAGTGAGTCATTTCAAATTGTTAACAAATATACCTTACTGACCGTGTATCTCTCTATTTTGGTAAGATATATTCGGAATGGAGAAGTTAATACAATTGAAATATGCGGTGATGTACTGGCTGATAATATCAATCATATAAATTAGCATGCAAGATTCAGAATTATCGCTGTAGGTTATCATATCCCCACCATTAATTTTGTTAACAAGCTCACATCTCCTCTGCTAAAAACAATTATTTCGTTTTAAAAACTGATAACTTTTGATTTAATTACTATTTCCAGTAGTTTTTATACCCCCCGAATACAAAGTGTAAAGGGGGTGATACTGGATTCAGCTTGTCGGTCAGTCTGTAGACGGAATCTTGTGGACACTAAATTTCCAATACCCCTGGTCAGAAATTAATGATACTTCACATGATTAGTGATAAGTACAATGCCTTTGTGCTCAATAACGTTGTGCATGGTCTATTTTCGAGTCACTAGGTCAAAGGTCAAGGTCACAGGGGCTCGGGGTAGTAAAATGTTGTGGACACCAAATCTCCAAAACCCCTGGTCAGAAATAAATGATACTTCAAAGAAGTGATAAGTACAATGCCTAGTTGTGCATAGTCCGTGTTTCGGGTCACTAGGTCAAAGGTCAATGTCACATGGGCTCGAGATAGTAAAATATTGTGGACGCTAAATCTCCAAAACCCTTGGTCAGAATTTAATGATACAGAAGTGATAAGCACCATGCCTCGTTGAGCATGGTTGATCGTTTGGGTCACTACGTCAAAGGTCGCAGGAGCTTTAAAACCCATTAATCTTTAAAACCCCTGGTCAGAAAGTAATGATAATTCATACAAGCCTTAAATTGTGCAGTTCCTATACTTAAAGCATCAAATAATACATAACTTTTATATACTGTGTCATTGGGATGTTCGGGGGTATTCTTCACCTTCAGTGATAGTTCTAGTTAAGTTTTGCAAACCTTTTTATGCCCCCGAAGGGTGGCATATTAAAATCGCACCGTCTGTCCGTCTGTCCGTCTGACCGTCTGTCCGTCTGTCCGTCTGTCCGTCCGTCCGTCTGTCCGTCTGTCCGTCCGTCCGTGCGTCCCCACTTACAAATTCGTGTCCGGACTGTAACTTTGTCATGCATTGAAGGATTTTAAAATAACTTGGCACACATGTCTAGCACATCAAGACGACGTGTCGCGTGCAAGACCCACATCCCTACCTCAAAGGTGAAGGTCACACTTGGAGTATGAAGGTTATGGAATCCTCTATATATGCACACATTCGTGTCCGGACTGTAACTTTGTCATGCATTGAAGGATTTTAAAATAACTAGGCACACATGTCTAGCACATCAAGACGACGTGTCGCGTGCAAGACCCACGTCCCTAGCTCAAAGGTCAAGGTCATACTTAGAGTTTGAAGGTAATGGATTCCTCTATATATGCATATATGCACACATTCGTGTCCGGACTGTAACTTTGTCATGCATTGAAGGATTTTAAAATAACTTGGCACAAATGTCTAGCACATCAAGACGACGTGTCGCGTGCAAGACCCAGGTCCCTAGCTCAAAGGTCAAGGTCACACTTAGAGTTTGAAGGTAATGGATTCCTCTATATATGCATATATGCACACATTCGTGTCCGGACTGTAACTTTGTCATGCCTTGAAGGATTTTAAAATAGTATGGCACAAATGTCTAGCACATCAAGACGACGTGTCGCGTGCAAGACCCACATCCCTACCACAAAGGTCAAGGTCACACTTAGAGTTTATAGGTAATGGAATCCTGTATATATGCATACATTTGTGTCCGGACTATAACTTTATTATGCTTTGAAGGATTTTAAAAAAACTTGGCACAAATGTCTAGCACATCAAGCGGATGTGTCGCGTGCAAGACCCAAGTCCCTACCTCAAAGGTCAAGGTCACACTTAGTGTTTAAAGTAATGGAATACTGTATGCATGGTTACTCTGTCATGCATGGAAGGATTTTAAAATTACATAGCACATTTATTGAGCACATGGAGAGGACACAGACTGTGAGGCACCTCTTTCGGGGGCATTCGTCACTTGTGAGGGACAGCTCTTGTTCGCTAATGCTTTGGATACACATAAAAACATTTGGTTTCATCAAATTCCGCGATTGTCTCCAAAATTATATATAACTACAGCCGCAGTAAATCATATATCTTGCTTTACGTTCCTGTCATTTATACAAGATATGAAGCTCCAGTATCAGCCATGTTTGCCAATAATTATATTGTATATCAAATTGTCTGCTAATATTTTTACTTTTTATTTGTCGCAGACGGGATGATGTTCAGATCATATATCGGTATTATCAAATAAATCAGATGTAATGATGCTATGCTGTATAAAAACTATTCACTTAAAAAATTATCATCAACTTTCATTGACAAATAAGTTCTCTAAACTAAATTAAATTACGTTGCGTGGAGTACCTATTTGCTCTTTTGATGTTTAGGGAATTTTTTTCTTGCATATCGGATCAGCATTTCTGGCGATTTTACTCATGTCGGATGAATCCGTCCGGCACCCCTCCTATGCCAGACAACTTTCGTGAATTACTTGTGACGCAGAGTTATAAACATTCTGACGTCACTTCCCAAACACAGCGTCTGAATATCGTTTGATTTTATATAATAATGCATCTTTTTGATAAGTTTGCATTTTAGAAAACTACTTTAAAGTGTAAGACGATGTGCAATAACTAGTTTCTATCATGAGACACTTGATTCAGATGGAAGTATCCGTCACCTCTGGTAACTGTTTTTCGAGAATGAGGGTCTGGTAACTGTCTTTGCTCTAGCAGAAAATATTATCACTTTTGAAGGCATTTAAACTGCATGTATATGGTCCTCATATCTAAACCAGCAAAACTTAAATTAAAACGTACACGTTTTCAAGAGGCTTAAAAAGGAAATAAAACGATACAATCTAAATGAAATAAAAATAGAATAAGCATACGTATTTGAAAACAAAGTCTCCCAAACGATCAATGACACCAATTACAAACATGGCATTCTCACCTTTCCTCAAGGGAAATTTGACTGTGCAAAAATGAAAATAAATGAGCATCGGAACTATGTAAGGAGAAGATTAAGAAATTTTGTCGCAAATGAAACATCAAATTTGACAAACGGTCGCCATGATTCTATCTATTTTAAATTAAAAATATTCAGATATAACCGCATTCCATGTAGACAAAAACTTTAATATGTTTGATGGCATTCACTATTTACAGTCATACCAGAAATTGTTGACTGTGTTTTTGCAGAAGTGGAAGCTCTGTACGTTCATGATATCTAGAAAATAAAGAGGGACTGTTGTTTTATATTACATGAAGTCTCAATAACGCACTGCATGCAGAATATAACACTGCGTTGGATAAAATTAGGTGATGATGTTTTTATTTACATGTGTTTGACTTCAATATTTTTCAACCTGAGATTTTAAAATATAAAAATCACAGAAGTTGGTAAGTTGAGCAATATTTGAGAAAAAGTTACGGATCTTCATTTTCCATTTTTAATTACAAAATTATATTGTGTAAAGTATTAGATATATCAATTTAAAACTTTGAAATGCATGCAGTTGAATAAAATATTTCAAAATGCATTTAAGGGTAGATGTGCGCGTGTGTGCTCAGAGCAAGATATATTATATTTCTTCAAGGTTACAATCATGTGAGGTGTAGCTGAATTTCGCACGATGGTTAAGAATGAGAAGTCGTTTAAGAGTAAGTTTTCCTATCTTTAGCCCTGATGGCCTTTTTGTGCAGTCTGGCGGAACCGTCTAAGCAATTTTGGTAGAGAACAATCCGGGAAATAATCGTTAAAACTTTATTCTTGAAATTGACCTAATGGTGAAGGAGATCTTGTTTAAAAGTTTTTCTATCTCAAACTCTGACTGCAAATATTTGCGCATATCTGGTAGATGACCGTCCAAGGAGCAGTGTGGTTGGAATGCCTGAGTTGTTTCAGAAGAGATACTGTTAGAAGCAATTGCTGACGACGGACGAGTGCTCAGGTGAGTTAAAAATAAAAAAGAACAAGAAAGTTATTGTATCTGCTTAACATGAAAACTTCATTTAACTTTCTAAAAGTGTTGAACAATGAAATCGATATTCTTTACAAAATATCGGAAATTGCTTTGTCGTATTGAATATGTAGAATTCAATTAAACTATTTTTTGATGAATGTTTTTTACTTATGCTTGAATGTCTCGTTCTGCATTCTGTTGTTAATATGGCAATATTTTCAGCTTAAAAACTTCTCTCTGAAAAAGATCTAACAATACGGAAAGTGTCAAATTGATTGGCAATCCAATGATTTATGGCAATGAAAACTATTAGTAAAACTATTTATGTGGTAATTCAGTTTCGATTTATTCATTATGTGAAGATTTGTATCTTATTTATTTGAAAGAATCTCCGCGTATAGGATGAAATGTCATACATAGCCGAACTAGCCAGTTTAGAGTTGACAGCCTCAAAACAGGAAATGAAAGGCAATCGGGTCATCGGGAAGCAGAACTTTCAACATTATCCGCCGGATTTAAAAAGTTATTGCTTACAGCTTGAAAGTTGTAATATACAGTATCGTTTAAAATAGGGAATTTTTGTAGTAAGTCTGATAAAATTATCTTCCTATGCAGTTACACCCACACCAGACACTTTCTTCATAAATTACTTTAAGTCCCAATTACTGATATAGTTACATTAATTTATTTATAGAATAATGATAGACCCATGTATTATTCACTCTAAAACAATGTTGACATATGCCTTTCTTTAGTATTCAAGAAGTTTCTTCAAGAGAAAGTTGACAGAAAGCGTTTCTTAATTTTGGCAATATCATTGAAAAAAATCATGTTTTGTAATATGTACTCATCCATGTAAAAAACAAAGGAATGTTTTTGGTACAAGTTAAGGTAATTTCTGCCAGTAAGACATCTTTCTTGATAATACGAGAGATACTTGTAAATGTGATCCTGGGACTTTAATAAATTCATACGAAACATGTCATCGCCATTATGAAAATACGACTTCAGTAGCATTTATTTGTAAGAATAAGAGACTTCGACCCTTTTGAAGAAGCTAAATGTAATCCCATCGAAATAGTGTATGTTATAACTGATTTGACATTATTTAAATAAATTTGTAAACAGATAAATATGTTAATTTCTGTATAAGAGTATCACAAAATCGATAAATTTTGAACTTATTAACACGCTTTGCGTAAAAACAAAGATAATATCAAACAGGGAATGCCACGTACCAAAAACGCAGCCTCCCCAAAACGAGCCCCACAGCACCCAGAAGTGCACACCACCAACACACACACACACACACACACACACACACACACACACACGCACACGACACACACACACACAATCATGTACACACACACATATACACTACCAACACACACTAGCATACAAAGCAAACACACGAGGACAAAACGAACAATTAAAGGAACACAGTGGGGCACCGCCTTGGAACGGTCAGTGGCAAAAACACCACTGGGGAGCTTAAACCGGTTTATGGTGCGCACCCAACCTCACTCTTACCCCCACCATGTTCCAAAGTCACAGGACAGTGTAAATAAAAGTAATCCCTGCTAGGTGAATCTCTAACCTTCTATCTACAATATCATACAAGTTGTCAATATATGTCTCCAAACAACAATATAGTGTTTAGATATAATTATACGCAACGTGGCATGTAGTACCATAACTCTTACCTTGCATGAGACGGAATGATTCTTTTGCGTTTACTATAATGGTATGCGATAATTTCTTTGCATCTCTTTTTTAAATCATAGTTCATTGTAGAAACTTTCGTTTTATTAAAAGCACCCTGGTAGCAATATTTAAAAGTCAAGTGACAGTACGGAAATTGAGTAAATTGTATTATGCAAGCATCATACTGTCTGACAATTCGTTGAAAATAATTGAATAACTTACGAGTTGAAGTAATTTCCTTGAATTTAAGCCTAAATGATAAATTGCACTTGAACAGTTTATAGAATGATATGCATACCTAATTGCATTAGCGACGTTAAGATTCTTAGCAAATATGCTTTGTTACTGAGATTGAATCAAAGCGATATGATTCATCCGTTTTAATGTCACTGATTCGAGTGCCTAATTATACTTAGTCTTTGAAATTATTTTTGTCCAATCGAAACTCGCTGCAATTTAACTTTGGTGAATAAATAATTATATACCGAGTCAGTAAATAGGGTAACTATGGAAAGCCATGATTGTCTTATATGGATAGTTTTTTATATTAATGAAAACAAAAATAATATCAAACAGGGAATGCCACGTACCAAAAACGCAGCCTCCCCAAAACGAGCCCCACAGCACCCAGAAGTGCACACCACCAACACACACGCACGCACGCACGCACGCACGCACGCACACACAACACAACACACACACACCCACACACACAATCATGTACACACGCAAACATACACTACCAGCACACACTAGCATACAAAGCAAACACACGAGGACAAAACGAACAATTAAAGGAACATAGTGGGGTAACGCCTTGGAACGGTCATATCAGCAATATATAGCGTCAAAATAACAATGCATGAAATGAAGTTTTGATATATGGAACCGTGACATTATACACAAAGTCATTTTTTTATAATTCTGTCTGTTCTTTCTATAGTACGAAAACTACATGATATTGATGCGGGTTTTCTTCATATGAAACCCTATGTCAATATATACAACGGCTATATGAAGTCAACCGTATACGTTATAATTTCAAAATTGTCTTACAAGCACTCTGATATTGAGACATTTTGTTTTTTTATGATATCGAAATCCAATATATGGAACAATTGTGTCTGTTTACGATGTCAGTATTTTAATTATAATTCCAAATTCGTTTTATATGGAAGCATATTGTCTGTATATGGTATCGAAATACTATTTTAGGAACCGTTATGTCTTTAGATGAAGTCAGCCGTAGGGATTATAATTCCCAATTTGTGTTATGAAGTCATTTTGTCTTGATATGATATCGAAATATTTGAAATTATACTTCGTATAAAGACATAACGGTTCTATATATCGCATTTCGATATCATATACAGACAAAATGCCTCCATATAAGACAAATTTGGTTTTCCAATAAATACGGTTGACTTCATATAAAGAGATAACGGTACCATATATTGTGTTTCATAACGGTTCTATTTACTGGATTTCTAAATAATATAAAGACAAAATGCCTCCATATAAGACATATTTTGAATTATAATTAATACGGTTTGCTTTATATAAAGAGATAACGGTTCCATATATTGTTTTTTGATATCATTTAAAACATAACGGTTCTATAAACTTGATTTCTAAATAATATAAAGACAAACTGCCTTCATATAAGACACATTTTGAATTTTAATTTATACGGTTGACTTTACACATTAAAGACATATATTGGATTTCGATATCATAAAAAGACAGAATGCCTCTATATTAGAGAGTTTTCATACCATGTAAGTCAGAATAACCGTTCTTAACATTGAATTATGGCTTCATATGAAGAGAACCCGCATCAAAATCAGTATGTTTTCATACTATATAAAGGATAGACCGACTTATAAAATAAAAGATTGACTTCATATAAAATGTAACGGTTCCGTATATCAAAGTTTCATTTCATGCGTTGTTAGTTGGAGGCTATATACTGCTGGTACGGCTTCATGATATATAAAATGTCCATATAAGACAGTCATGACTATAAATAGGGGACAATGCTGATTTACACAAAATAATTTCAAACACTTAGTAGGTAAATGTTCATTTTGATGCATTTATAACAATAATTTCGCGCGGCTGGTATTAACCCAAACAAACTGACATCGAGGGAGGTTAATAAAAATTGCGAGAACTTCATTTTATAAAATACATAGACTAAATAATCTTCAAATAAATTCGATTCTTACAAGACTGGTCGTTGTGTAGAATAAAACCGAAACAATAGTCATATTTTTTCATTGAACCATTGCTCAACATTGCAACTAACAACTAAACTAATAATTGACTACTGACTTGTAAGTAGTCATTATTACCTTTATTGAAACTGTTTTATCAATAACTGCCATACGTTGCACAACTTTGTTATATAGATTTGAAAATATTCTTGAGCGAAACGTTACAAGCACCAGACAGTTTTTAACGTTCATTCTGTTACCTAAATGATCGAATACCATCTCAGAAACTAGATGCCGATGTCACTTTCGACGGTCAAACAAAAACTACTGATTATTAGATTATAAGGATCATTTCTATTTGAATTTAAAGCATTTATGAATAAAGGATGCTGGCTTATTATCGTTTTATTATATTTTAAGTTTAAGAAGTATAGATATCAATAACATACAAAATGAAATCATGTCTTACTAGGTCCCATTTCGTTTATATTTTGAGTTTGACTGAATGCTATTTGGTAAACGAAAATTAAAAAATTGTTTCAAAAAGAAATAGCGAAAGCATTCATAAACAATCACAAACAATGTTTTTGAGGCAATAGAAAAAGAATATCTTACAAAATGAAAAATGACCCCAGTACAATTAATGATAAAAATCATCTCGAGTGTTTCTTTGAAAGTATGATTAACTGATGCTGGTCCGGAAGCATCCTGTAAATCAAACTGTTGTACTTTTAAGAGAAGAAATATAAATCATAACTTCCACAATACTCATTTAGGAAAATATCAATACTCAATATGAAATGCAACCTTTAAACAGGTTTTTCAAAGAAAATGCATTTTGATTGTAAGAAATTATAAAAATAGATCTAGATTAGAATGTTTTCTCTTTTTACTTGTTAATATTGTTTAAACAAAACTACAGACTTTGATATGTATCTACAATATTGGCATTTTTACAAGAAAGAAAGGCGTTTTTATTTATGATCAGTTTCGGATTCATCCTCAATCTTTAACTACTTTTAGTAATTACATTTCACATGCTTTGACTGTATGTATTGGGTAATGACGATAAATGATATTTGGAATGCTTGAATTTACTCCTGACCACTGTTTTTATTTCATAAATGTTGTTTACAATTTATAAAGGAAGAAACGTTCTATAGAATTTGAGAAAACATTTGATTTTAACTGTCAGACTTGGTATGGTCTAATTGTGAACCCGTTTCAATTTTTAAAAAAACAACTTTTGTTGAATAAGATATTTTATATTTATTTATTAATTTAGTTTACTCTTACTGCCTTAAAGAAGCTAGTTTTTAACTTTGTTGTGGCTTGGTGCAATATAAAGTAAATCTGATTATTGATACCGTTGATTAGAATCTGTTTTCATAGTCTGTAATATCTTTGCATACATACCCTACATCTGATAGACGTGCTGGCCGACTGACTACGGTGCTGTAAAATTGAAACTCGAAAATGTATAATTTGAAACTAAAAAGAGAAAGTAAAAATAAAAACATTACTGCCTGTCTTAAATAGAAGTATTGTACCGTTCTTAAACTTGTATTGTTGTAGATATTCGTGTAAAACTACTCAAAAAAGTACGCGAATCCTAACTTTGTAAGAAATCTAAAAGACGATGAAATTTTAAACAGAGGAGGTGTATAAATTCGGTCACATAATAATTAGGATAATCATAGTAAAACTTGATGAAAAGGACATTTTATCTTATAGTACAGTCATTCGGGGTTGGACCGGGAAAAAATTTGAACAGAAATGAATCCTTCACCATGACTTTGCAAATGGACTACCTTTTAACATAAAGAAAAGTTCCCATTGATATGTGTGGTGGAAATGTTATTTTTGGGTATTTTCATGTTTTTTTGATGTTTTAGATGGGAATTTCTGTAATTATATTTCTTATTTTGATTATTTTCAACAAATATTTATGTTGTTTTCAATTTTTAATTCAAAACTACTGTAACTATGTAATGAAAAAAAAATTGGGTGGAAATTGTCCATATTCACTTACTTTTTGGGGCATTTTCATGTTTTTTTGCTGTTTTAAGTGGGAATTTTTGTAGTTTAATGTTTTATTTTGATTAATGTCAACAATATTTGTGTTATTTTTATTTTTCGATTGGGAGCTACTATAACTATTCAATAAAAACTTTTTGGGTGAATATTTTCCAAATGCGACAACTTTTTGGGGTAGTTTCGTGCTTTTTTGCCGTTTTAAGTGGACATTTCTGTAATTCAAATTCTTTTTTTGACGATTGTCAATTCATATTAATGCTGTTTTGTTTTTTGCATTCAAAACTACTTAATATTAGAACTAAAACATACGTGGTTGAAAATATCTATATTCATTCAATTTTTGGGGCATTTTCATCCATTTTTGATGTTCTAAGTGGTATCTCTGAAGTTGTATTTCTTTATTTTGATCATTCTTTTTTATGTTATTCCTAGTTTTATTTAAATCTACTGTATCTATGAATTAAATATCTGAGCGAATTTTGTCCATAATCACAAACTATTTTGGGTAATTTTCATGTATTTTTTATGTTTTAAATCACATTTTCTGTATTTCATTTACGTGTCGCCCTTTCGGAGAAAATGCGATACACAGGGATCGCTTTGTCTGTCAGTTGGACCAGTCCGTCAGAAAAACATAATGTTGGCTACAACCTTGCCATTTCATAAGTTTTCTTCATCAAACTTTCAAATTATATTGCTTATGAAAAAAGTCTCGTGATGCCGTCCAATTTTTTAGGTCAAGGTAATTTTTGACAGAGTCATGCTCATTTTGTACTTAGATTTTGTCATGAGAACCTAACGTTGGCTATAATTTTGCCAGTCTTAAGATTTCTTCATCAAACTTTCAAATTGTATAGCTTATGACAAAAGGGACATGATGCCGCCATATTTTGTAGGTCAAGATCATATTTGACAGAGTTATGCCCCTTTTTGTACTTCGATTTTGTCACGAAATTATTGGTTATGACAAAGTGTAAGAGGAAGGGCGACACAATTAAGTGTTCTACTGAACACCTATCTAGTTTAAATTTGATTATTGTCAACATTTATATCCTTCATATTTTTTTCTATTCTACTAGCACCTTGATTTTTGTTAAAATGGGTGGAAATGTATCAGTTTGACCAACTTTTGGGTCATTTTCTTGTTTTTTGATGTTTAAAGTAGTAATTACTTAAACAGATTATTCAAGTTTTATTTTTTGTCAGCATATATTTATTTGTCACATAGTCTCATATTTAGTATTACTATCAGCCGAATTCTAGATGATTGTGCAAACACTGAATCAGGGAATGAAATGGTACATGCACGTGGACATCAACCAAATTCTAGCTCAAGCAAACAATAAAACAAGCTGGATTCAACAGAAAACCAGACTACATACCTTGCCCAGGAGGTCGAAGATGCAATCGAAGAAAAAGAAGTAACACTTTTTAGTTGGATTGATCTCCAAAGAGCATTCGATAAAGTCTGGACTAACTGTCTCCTTGTGAAGCTACAAGGAATGGAATGAATCAGGGGCACAATGTACAAATAGAACAAGTCCTATATTTTCAATGCAAGGGCTAGAGTCTGTGTTGATGGGATACAAAGTTGTAAATTCTTACAACCACATAGTGGCCCTCAATGAAATGTATTGTCACCCACCCTCTTTCTTCTTTTCAAAAAAGCTTCCAAGAGGATTTAAAGCTTCCTCTATGCAGACTACATTGTGTTTCGATGCATCAACTGCTATATTTAGGATGCAGCAACCTGCGGACATGCTTTCAACATAGACAGAAGACTGGTGCGTACATGTAAACACAGGAGACATAAAGCTAGCGATAATACATAAGTTAGTTGACACTAACTAAGTGAGGGAATGAGAAGATACTGAATACAGTATACTTGGGAACAGTGAGGCCCACCTTAAATACAGCTCTACAGCTAAGACGATGGACACAAATACAAATCAACAAGAGCCGGATAAGATCCAAAACAAGGCCTTAGGAATAATTACTTGACAATTTTAAGGCAATAGAGGAAGTCACTGCCATTCTACTTATTGGTAAGAGAAGGGATGCGAAAGCGCAAATGCAAGGCAGCAAGTACTAGTTCTTGCCAGATCACCCCATGAAAACAAAGCTTTAGGCCCCATCGTCTGAAAAGACAGAACTGTGTCCATGAATCCAAGAAGCTGACAAAAGCAAATGCTGCCTATCTTGGGTCACCGACAACTTTTGATCAGTGGGATCTGCCGGAGCCACAGAGGTACAACATGTCAAACATTAGTATCTGCACTACAGTACTGGGTTCCAACTTGTGGAAGATGAAAATATCAAGAGATCCATAGCACAAGCATGTTCTCAGAAGATTATCCATCTGAGACATAGACGCATATGTACTCAGACTGCTACAGCTGCTATACAAGATGGCGGTGCTGGTATTTTCACAATGTACACAACTGGTGGGTCAGAGATAGTTAGCATACAAGCAGGCAAGCACTGTTACAACTACAAAGCAGAAATAGAAGCCATCATACAGCATCGAAAACTGCTGAAGAGTCAGAAAAGGACTGTCATGGAGTAGTCCTTCTAACAGATGCTCTATCAGTCCATAAAGCATTGGCTTATGTCAAATTGTAATCCCTGCCCAAGAACATAACATGTTCAGCGAGAAGAAGAAAGTGTCACTCAAATGGATGCATACAAAAACACTAGCAGAGCAATCGACAAGTCAAGGGATAAGAGTCGACCAGTCACTCCATAGTCGCTTATGAAAATATTAAAGCTCATGGCGACTAAGATTCTTACAAGAGTGTAGAGGCAGAAAAATGGCTACCATCTACTAGACAAATGGGAACAAGGTATTCAGTATTTAGAACAGGACACAACAGACTTGATGCTCATACAAATGTTTGAAAAACTAAAGCTGTTGCGTGTGTGGTCTTTCGGCACCACACACCAGCGCATTTACTTGAGATATGTCCCACTTAATCCCCATCTTTTTAAAGTAGGAATATCTGTTACTGGATTTAAAACTTCGATTGATTATTGCCAACATGTATTAATGTCTTTCATGTTTTTCTATTTAGTAATACTAATAGCTTTATATTACTATATCTATTTTTATGAAAATTTATCTCTCTTGGCCAGTAATTTGGGCATTTCCTTTGCATTTTTATGATTAAAATGGGAATGCTGTACTTTAATGTTTTAAGTTCAATTATCATCAGCAAATGTTAATTTCGTTTGTACGTATCAATTCAGAACTTCTAGAAGTTTGGTTCTTAACCAACTGTTACCTATCTTCACTATCTTTTGGAATTTGTTTTTTTATGATTTAAGTGGGAATTTCCGTAATTTGATGTCAGGCAACATACATTAATATTTTTCATAGTCTTCAATAGGGAATTTTAGTAAAGAGAGCATCTGTCAAGTACGGTTGTCTTCAATAATGAAGAATTTGTGAATGAAAATGAGATCACTGATAATTTCTTGTTTTGGTATATATTTGTTGCAAAAACAAAAAATATGTAGACATTACCATACCTCAACATAAAATGGCAGTAAACCTTGATTTAAATACCATAGATTTACTTGAATAAAATCTGATGACGGAGGTTTTCAAAATTAGTTTTATGGTTTCCGAAAAACGATTATTCATATCATTCTGCATTC
Organism: Saxidomus purpurata; assembly: GCA_022818135.1. Lineage (NCBI taxonomy): Eukaryota > Metazoa > Mollusca > Bivalvia > Venerida > Veneridae > Saxidomus > Saxidomus purpurata. The sequence goes on from JAFMSR010000016.1 coordinate 41,667,044, forward strand.
CCGAGCAACACAAGTCCCTTCAGTGCTTTGATTTCCTTTGTGTATGTTTTCTGTTACATCATAACTAGCCTCTAATATAATAACGGAAGTGGTTTAGTTTGCTGACTCGAGATAACTTTACCCTTTTGGTTGAAGGCGTTAGCATCGAGCCAGACATTTTATATGACAAAGTAAGAAGTTTAAAACCGGAGGTAGGAGTCCTGTACTTGTTCTTCGCAGAAATCCTATTTACCTGTTTATATATTTTCATTCAGCTTGTATTTCTATTTCTTATCACTGTTAATTGTTTTGCATGTAAAAGTAGTCAGTTTTCATTAAACAAAAGAAGAAACAAGAGAAAAGTGAAAATAAACAAATGACCATGCAATGCAAAGTTAAATTACGTGTTTGTTACTAAAAACAACCATTTGACCTTGACCTTCAACTAGAGGTCAAGTGTATTTTTACTGTAAAATGTTCAAAATAGATTGCTAATCAAAATGTTTGAAAGAAATAATACAAAAACCATTAAAATATACCAAAATATTGCAAAAGATGCAATAAGTAATGGTGAACTTAAACCTATTTAACATTTATAGGGCGTGACCTTGACCTTGAAAATAAACTATTTCTACCAATGGAACTTTTGGGAACTTTGTGGTTTCTGAAACTACAGATGTTGGTGATACTGAAAATACATGTTTCATTTCTGTTCAAATTTATTCCCACTTTAGCATATTTTTGAGCTAGGATGACTGTACTATTATCCCTGAAACGGAATATTCCTTTGTGTTTATCACATAATCAGCAGTGATAATATTTCGACACTTTTGCAAATCCGTGACAGCTAACTTATAGTACGTGTCTGGGCTTATGTTAAAATAGACGTATTTGCCAAACAAAGTCATGTACTTTGAATATAACTGTACAGTTTACAGAAATCCGATTCAACGCTTTTCTGACACTTACTCGCATTGATTGTAGTGAACAAATAAATAGTAATGCATTAATGAACGCTGAAAAGTTAAGTGTATTGCCAGGTTAAGCCGACCTAGAAGGGAACTCTACAGCTTTGAATGCATATACCGGTTTGCTGTCAGCTTGGAATTCATTAACAATTGCATAAAGTAAGGTGTAAGTTCCAGTATTTCATACCACGATTCTTTCCAACATACTGTTTTGATGAAGACAATATCTCTGTTCTTTAATACACAAGAAGGTAGTTACAAATATTATTCTTCTTGTCTTCCCACAAAATAAAAACAGTGTGATAATGATTAACACAAGAATATTACCAGCACGAAAGAACTGACAGATTTCCATTTGTTATCTAATAATCACTGTGTGTCTGGTATCTTTTAATGTGCGATCAGAGTAACAGAGTTGTTCATACAGTTGTTCGATAGTAATTTGGCAACAAAACAATTGCTAAAGTTGAGCATAAATGTATTATAGACGACGACGATATACGTAATAAAACAGGCCCATACTTCAAAACACTAATTATCATATGTAGGTGTTACAAAAATTACATCTTTAACTTGACTGTTATACTTTTATTTGTGTATGGCTTACTGTAGCGATTTACTTGTAACTGTAAGATGGAATAAACATTTATTTTAGTCACTTTTATAGTCTACCGAAAATTTCACGTAAGTGTATATGTCTTAATAATAAAGAGGGATACATTGCTTTAGCGTGTAGGTAATGTCTTCGTTATGTCATTGTCAGGATGCATATTTTTTATACCCAGTGACAATGTCACCGGGACGTGTAGTGGAACAATAATGGTTTATGAATTTCAGTCTACGTCACCAAATATGACGGCTTTTTACGCCTAATATTTCTTGAAGCAAAACTTATCATACATTTTCATACGGTTGAGAACAATGTCTTGGAACATTTTGTATATGATTCTCGTATAAAAAGTGATGAAAATGTTTTAGCGACCTGCTGGCTAAGTCGGTTTAGCCTAGCCTCAGTGAGGAAAGAGACTGTGCCTCCTTTATATGTCTTTCTCATTGCCACAAAGCTTCTTCAGCGAAATATTCAGTATTTACTTAGTGAGGTTTAATCTAGGGATATGAAAAAAGACCCCACATTATCTAAAGCAAATGATTGCTTCTGGCAATACTCCCTTGGATTGACTACTTTAACAACTTTCTTTCTCCGTGAACCGCTACACGAGAATGACTTATGCTCGAAAATAGTAATTTGTAATAAATCATGACATAACTCTGAGAGTCTCTTTGAAAATGAGCTGTCTGTGTTCTAGAAAGATAAATTGGTCCATTTATTATAAAGACAAGATACAACAATATTTTCTCAACTTTCATATCATTTTGAGATGCCTTTTAAATGCCTTGTTATATGTGTTAGAATTAGTTCTTTTAACCACTTATTGAACTTTAATATAGCTTTCGAAACCAAATGCTATTTTAACGTTGTTTTGTAAATCAGTATCATTTTAGACAGTATTTTAAAACATTTGATTACTTGACAATCTGCCAGTGCAGAACAGTCGTGCGCACACTTACAACAGTATTCCGCACGCCTGACACATTGTATCAAGTCATATACTGGTAACTGACTTCTAATAGATTTTAATAGAGCACAGTTTCCATAATATAAATTACCTGCAATACTACTGATACATAAACATTTGAAAAGGCTAGGTGCGTTTCACCTCTTTAATGGTCCAACTCTTTTGGAACATAATGAAAGTGACTATATCATTAAAAAAAGATCAGTGGCACTGTTTAAGTGTTCGCGTATGAAAATACATGATTGCTACTATTTATTTCAAGAATCCAAAGTCGTTTGTTCGTTGAAAATAAAAACTTAAGAAATATGTTCTATTCCGACACTAAATTATAATTCTTTACTGTTAGACTTCCAAACATTTTCATTACCGAGGAACAGTTTCCAGAATCTTGGGATTTGTTTCAAAAGAAAAGAACATTTTTTTTTTTTAGTTTTATCAGATATTATTCGACCCGGCAATTTCTGTTTGAATGAATGCCAGGTAATCCTAGGTATCAAAGCCGATTCATTTTTACGACTCAACCCATTTATTTCTGAGACTGCCAATAACTTTTAGTGTCATAGATATCATTTTCGAAAAATTGATTTTTATTCCAATGATCACTTTATATATCACAATTATTCGTTGCCCTCGTGCAACAAAGAGATATATCCTACCGGCACTAATTGATTGTTATTTATACAATAACATTCATAACGTGAATATAGTGCAATCTTTTTTAGTGATATTGCATAAAGTCGGAAACGCTTAACCTTTAACGTGAATAAACTGAACTGAAGGAAAAGCAAATGTTTAAGTTGTTTGTAATGAATAGAACAGATTTAAATTGTTGTTCAGTAACTTCCATTTAATGCACAAATTCAAAAGTGATCATGCAAATATGCGTCTGAAAGACTAATGAGTAGTAAAACTATACATCTCGAAACGTAATGAAACAAATCATAGTAAGAAACTCAACTGCACTAAGATAAATTGAAACTTTATAATTATTATATGAAAAGCAATAAGTAAAGATCAAAAGTGACGCAGACTGGCTATACCAGCGGAAAGATTTGATCAGAAAAAACAGGCAATTCCTAAGTGTTAAAAATGAACGATAACAGGGCTGTATCACTATATAGTTTGGTCCAAATAGACTCTGGATCACGATACAAATATAGTGAGAACGTATGGTGTAAGACTTAAAATCATTCATCTAAGGAACTCAGGATGCAGAGCCACAACTGTAATTGGTTTGGTTTACTAGCTCTTACCTGCCGTGCTAAAAGAGTTAATGTCTTCTAATTGCTGGTTGACCTTTTATTTAATGTGCCAACTATGAGCCTATCAAAAATACTTTACCATGTACAATATATTATTTATTAACTTTAAAATATTAGAAATGAAACTGGTTTATTTATTCTAAGACTTGCAATATTGTAAATAAAAACAATGAACCAATACGGGAAAAACTCGACAAACACGGGAAAGATTTGGCCAATATGAAAATAATTGGCCAATACGAGATCTGCCTAACCAGATTTGACTATCTGTCCGGAGGTGAAACAGTTGCATCTACTATTAATTTTCAAATTTCGCCAAAAGGGAGACGGATACCGATTAGGAAGATTTAAAGACACACTGCAAAATTATGATTGCACCAGTCATGTACAGAAACAGTTCTGGTTCGCAAGGTCTGGATTGCCAGGCTCTAATATAATTGAAATATAGCAGGCCTGCGTTCAAAGCATATGTTGTCGACGTCTTGATCTTTATTGTCATAGTTATGTTGTAACTTCTCATATGTCAGGTTTCGAGTACATGTGATTTCGATAGAATGTAGCATTTCCTTTTATATCATTTATCCTTTAAATTCAAGTTGCTTGTCTAAATTCCTTCCGATTCCGAACGTGCAGTACATATCGAGGTCAAAATTGATGCTTAATGGTGATATCCACTTAGGCGCTTTTAATTAAAAAAATGAATAAATGTTTAAAAGCTGAAGTTTCACAGTTTATTGACAATTTTTTGTAGTGAATTATCATTATATATAGAAAAAACATATCGTTGCATTTCCCTTTTAGAACGACTGATAGTTTCATTGTGTAAGGGATGCTTTTTAAAAATACATTTTGTATATGGAAATTAACTTCTTGCCACATGAAATATATCAATAATGAGTCTTTGATTGTCTCACAAATTATGGAAAACTGTCAATATGAATATACCGTCGATGCAAATCAGATGTCTTACTTTATTCTCCAGTCATTTATCAAAGAATATAAAGCTATATGATCAGCCATGTTTGCCAATGATGACAACATTAAAAAATTGTCTGTTGATCTTATTACATTTTTCTTGTCGCGTACCGAAAGAGGTTCAAATGATATGTCTGTAACAGGAAATAAATCATAATATTGTTACGTGTTGATATTAAGCGTGTCAATTTGACTTCCAAGCCGAAATTGTCTGCTGATCTTGTAACAATTTTCTTGTCGCGTACCAAAAGAAGTTCAAATCATATGTCAGTAACAGCAAATAGATACTTCCAAGCGTAGTATTTTTTTATTGCAAGGTCACGATGCTTTGGTTTCTTTTTTGTAAGAAAATATTATTTAAGAGTTCTGAATTTGTGACGGCCAGAACGCTTATAGACACATCAAATTATCTGAAATAAAAAAACTACCTTAATGTTCTTGTAAATGAATGAAGTTTATGAGGCAAGTGATCTTTCACCTAGATTATATGTTTATCATCTTCGTATATAAAGGAATATTGAAAATACGTTTCAGCAAGAACATATATTAAAGATTAACAGGCGATAATAAGCCGTACAATATCGTTACTACCAATTTATAAGTGCTAAACAATATAAACCCCCCCCGAAAATGTTTAAAAGCAAAGTCATTACAATCTAAAATGAATGCCATCGCCAATGTTCAATATAAACAATGTTGATTTAAAGAACGGAAATCTCGTATTTAAAATGTTATTTTATCACATACAAAAATATTTCACGAGCAATATATAATGTAAATGTACAAAAAATAAATATGTAAGCAAATGTCTTGGAAACATATTTTCCAAAGCAATCAATGACAAGTATAACACACATTTCACTTTCACTTGTCCCACTGGAAATTATTTTATACAAAAGAGAAAAGGAATATAAAAATCAGGCCTATAAGCTAAATAAAGTAAAAAAAAAAAAAAAAAATATCAAACAGGGAATGCCACGTACCAAACACTAAATAAAGTAAGACATGTTGACGCACCTGACAAATGGCAGCAACAATATCCATCCATTTAACATTGATGCACGTTTAAAGACATACCATCTGAACAATATTTAATCTGTTTCATGTTAAACATTTTGTTTCCTATCTGGTTATTGTTTATACACAAGCTTCCTTGCTTACTATTTACTTTTGCTGTTAGTATTTATACATGTTTATATACATGTCAAGTTTATTTCAGTTAAGTCAGTTCATGCCATACACGACAACATGAGTCAATACAAACATATCTAAACAGAACGAGGCAATATTTTATATTTCAATTCCCAATAACACTGAAAAATAAAAACAAAACTAAAGTGGGTTCAACTTAGTAGTGATAAACTTATATATCAAAACAGGTATATGTCAGTGATAGAAGTAGATACCTTTTTATAAATGGAGCAATATAAATGAGTTTTGACGAACTGATTGTGACTTTCAATTTTTTCTTCAGAATTTTCCTTTTGAAAGTTTAGGTCACTGTAAAGTATCATATTTAACAATTTCCAAAGAATTGCTTAAAGTGGAATTATGTGCAATGTTTTCAAGTAAAAATGCAGCTGAAATAGGTGTGTGTAAGAAAGGGTAGGGAAATAATAGCTTTTTACCCAATACACCAAACTCTTCCTTCTACCAGTACGAAATAATGACTTTCAAAAAATCACTTTTCCTATTTTGACGGGGAAAAACATCTGCATGCAGGAGATGCTTCCCTTCCACTGCCGAAATCTCTACCAACAACAATAACAACACAAGGGATATCACTATTTTTTATTTCTAAAGCAGCAACTTCAAATATGTAGCAGGACAGTTTTTAGGACTTATTATGTTTATTGAAATAATAGGCACCGTAGACTCTATTACTGATAAGGGTAGGAGTTTAGTTTCTTGCCCGTAGTTTTATGTCATTTTTGGTAGTTAGTTGTATGTTGAGTTAACCCAATATAGCGCCTTTTTGTAGAAGAAAGCGTGCAGATGGTCTGCGCTAATTTTAAGCATTTTAAATGCATTTCTAGTCTTAGAAGCTCTACAAAGTATTATAATAGTGTTAGGTAGGTAGCTGCAATGTATTGTTCTATCGTATTACCATAACGTATTTGACTTGAGCTGCTGTTTTGTTGAATTAAACGACGTGAACGTTGTTTCTTTTCGAACACCATTTTGTCTTTGTTCAATCGGTTGTCATTCAGCTGTTGATGTTTTTGTCTAATCATGCAACTTACCATTCGTTAACCTTGTTACAGCATGACAGATTAGCACAGCATTGAACTTGGGAGAACAGGGTGCGAGTTTGAGTGCAAAAGAGGCGGTTTGTTCCACAAACAAATGTAAGTGTATTTTATTGTATTTTTGTATACGTTTAGATACTTTTTGAATACTTCAAGTTCTATATTGATTGAGGTTTCTAAGCATATTTCATGTATAAGTTCAGGAACCACTATGCCGAGATGATTGATGGACATTTATGATGTTTTATAGAACTGAACAGGATATTATTCAAATGTGATAATTGTTACTTGTTAACTTGACTTGCTATTAAATACTGTACATTGTATATATGCATTTTAATCATGGAGCATTCTCGTTCTAGGGAATTGTATTATTAATTAAAGTACTAAGGTCATATCATTGTTATTTCAGTGCCAGAGATCTATACATATATGTGTGCAGAAATCTATGTATACACTATACGGGAGACATACAGTATAGAGGTTACACATGTAGTGACGCTAGTAGATGACGTGCTTTATATTGATGACGTACTGTATATCGAATAGAATATATTAAATTGTGATCAACTCTACGGAGGCAGGGTCACAAATACTAATGCGGCATTATCATTAATTTAACACATTTAAATGCACAGCAACCGAAAATTGCTTTTATAAAACTGTCACCAAAAATACACGATGTATAGTAAGATGCACATAATGTCACTTTAAATATTCTGAAAGGCAAATAAGTTAAGTTCTGACAAGTATTTTAAGATTGTTATGGCGATATGAGTCAGGTTTAGGACCACCCTAGGCATACTTCAAGGTTTTAACACAGTCACAGTATTAGACTATAGGCGATGCCAACGGTCGTCTTTGAAATATCAGTCGTTTATACGTCTATAATATGTGCTTTACCGCAGCAAATAATGTCCATTCGATACGTTAAGTTCTCCTGTTTTGAAAAATGACATATAAAATGACATAGCTTTGAATTTGTGCCACAATATCTTTTATTGTGACGCATAAACATTCTCAACGAGTTAATGTAACCGACATTAGTCTAAGTTGTTCATATTTTACAGCTTGTTTCTCCAATGTGCGTCTTTTCAAGCACTTGGTTCATTGTGATTTTGTAACAAAAAATTGAATATTTCTTAACTCTCCTTTAAGTAAAATAAAATTTCTTTGCCTCAAAGATTTGTAATTTGCCATAATACAGACCTAGATGTGATTAAATGCAATGTTAAGTAGTATGTGAAAAGCGTTGGTATGTTTTAGACATACTTTCAACACAGGAACTGGTTCAGTTTTATATTTATCTTTTATAAGCATAGTTTATATCCAGGACCCAGTTGTTTGGACCTTTAACCGACTGTTAAGCTAACAGTTTTCTTAAATCATACCTGGCAATTTCAGCTGCCGCTTTAAGTTGTAAAATACAGCTCAAACATTAACGTAGATATAAAAGTACGGAAGAGATTTGGTTAGTTTTTTTAATCGATATTTATGGTGTCTGTCAAGTAAATAGATTAAACCATCAAGTATGTTATCTGTTCAAATCAGGCAAGCGTGTAAATTCTGATTTTCAAATACTCATCAACTGTGCCGAGTAAGCTCGTACGGTTGTTAACCTTTATTTTTATGTGATGCAGTAATGGGGTATTTTCTGATTGTTTTAATTTCCAACAGAATAACGTATGAATAGAAGTGAAAACATGTCGTGGATATAAAATATGCTAATACAATATTAATAAAGAACTGAACCAGTGCCGTTGCGGAACACTACTCTCTTTCTATCTTCATTTCATCACATTCCGTTTCTTCAATTTATCGAAAATGTATCGTTTTTCCTTGCGTACTTAAAAAGAAGAAATTAATTCTAAGAAGATCGTCAATGGCATCATTGGGCTTCACAAAATCTCTGAAATTACTTTATCTTAATCAATTCAGAAAATAATTCAAAAATTGTACTTAAAGATAACACGTGACATCAATGACTATGATTACAGTTTGAATTTTAGTTTTGTAAGTGGAAACATTTGTTTTTTCGTCCTGCAAGATTGCATTCGTTTGTTGTGTTGACAATATTTCAAACATGTCTCTGTGAAAAAGATCTAACAATACCGATAGTGCCAAACAGATTGCCAGACACATGAATGACTGCAATAAAAAACAACAGTATAACCTTTATGTGATTATTGATATTCGATGAATCCGTCACGTGGAAATTTGTTTCCTTCATTTCTACAACGATTTTATTTAATAGAATCTCTACGTATCAGTAATTGGATGAAATGTCATACATAACGTAACTTGATGTTTTGAAATCAATGGAAGAAATACGAGAAGGTCGGATCAAAACAGACAAACGCGCCTTTGTCTGTTCATATACTGTATATCGAATCTGAGATAAATATATAACATGTTAAACCAATTCCCCAAAAATAGATACAAAACGAAGTTGTATATTGTGAAGGAGTCAAAAGGGAACTCATTTATTTCGGACAGAAGTAATCCACAATAATCTTCCAAATACAAACACTGGTCGGTACTTCAAAAATAGAATTGAGCTAAATTTAACTTTGCTTTATTTTCTTAAAAGATCATGTTAACTTTAAGTATTTGTTACCTATTGCATTGAACGCAAGAACTCTTACTGCATAGTTTCAACTTCGCTTGCCAAATTTGTGACAGTACAACAAACAAGCAAAGGAATCAGTTATGTGTGGACCTCTAATCACAAAACTGATACCGTAAGTGATGCATTACTAGTATGCAATACGATTGCACAAACACCAACGCTGCGTAAACAAGCCATAGTTTTTACAAAAGAAGATTGGCTTTGCTTGTATTTATTTTCAAGAAATAATTGTAGTAGTCAGTGTATTCATGCATTAAATAGTTTACACACTATACAGTGTATATTGTTTAAAATCAAATAAAACGTCATAAATGTTAATTATGAATAAAATTGAAGATGAAGGTTGTTGTCACACTTCTTGTATAATTATTCTCTCTTGGAAGCTGGTACACAAATGTTATTGCTTCGTTGGGAATATTTCATCCTAAAGGGTCACGAAAAGTATTCCAAGAAGTGGTTTTATACTCAGTCTTTAATAAAGTCATTTGCACTGTAATGTTTTTGTTCCATTTTGGTATAGTATTAGGTCCTTTCAGTCTGACAACTTCTGCCAAAACAATGTCACTTTTATTTTTATCACAGTTGTTTTGGACACAGCCTCTCTTTTTTTCTTCTCTGCCGATTATATCATTTTTATCAATTTTAATGAAAAGCTTTGGTAAGTCACTTTTCTCTTGTGGAGTCCTATCATTGTATTTGTAGAAGTTCTGTAAATATACGAGGGCAATTCCATGAATTCTCTCACTGATTAGTTTCTGTAGGAATATAATGCACAGTGCCTATACTTTACTGTTATAATGAAAATGAAACCCAATGAGATCTTACATTTAAGCTGGACTGCAAGACAAGAAACGTCCAATAAGACCTGCTATTGCACAAGTGAAGAACAACATTGAGGCTGTAAGCACTGCAGCAGAAAAAAATGACCGGTATATTTCATTTTGTAATCCCCACTTTATAGATAGTATTTGCATGTCAAAATATGGAACGCCGGCACTGTCTGCTGTAGTCGTGAAAATCGATTATTATGTCGAATTTTCATTACATTATGTACCAAATTATATACATGTTGTGCAAATACATGTGCGCAAGTCATTATATGATGTGTTGTACATGTAATTACATGTTTATTATGACATTTTTGTTATATTATGTAGACAATTTATTACATTGTGTTCATTCTTTATTATATTATGTCCATATTTTATTACGTTGTGTGTAATATATATTATATAATGTCAAATATAACTTTGAGAATGCGCTTTTATCTTTACATTTTGTGCATATTTTATTATACTATTGGTTTGTTTTTATATTATGTCAATACTTTGTTATATTATGTCGCAACGTTGTTATATCTGTGTAAACTTTGTTATGTAGTGGTATTTTTATTATGTAGTGGATTTTTCAGCGGGGCGATCATATGCCTCGACACCGGAAAATGCAAGCGCCGCTCTTTAGCAATTAACAGGCGAACAGTTTGCATCCTCCTTGCGAAATTGCCTACTTACTCAATCCGGTGGCGTGTGTTGTGTATCCAACCCATCACCCTCAATTAATAAGTGGTTACTGGTATTTCAAAACTCTAACCAGATGAAAACGGAGGGAATATTTTGTAAAACACTTTATACATGTCGTGCCAATAAAAAATTTATGCCCTACTGTCTAGATTCAAGATTGGATATCGTTTCAACCTATATCATGCGAAGATAAAATAATATAATATTTATTATTTTTAATAGTTTCGACAATATACATACAAAGATCCTAAAGAAACCACCAAGAAGATTGAAATAATGTGCCACAAAATTACTGACTACATGTCTGTATATTCTTCTGCGACAATTTTCTCTAAACGGTAACAAAAAGTTACAATTGAGCCACTTTAACATTTCACGTCAGCGTACAATAGGGAAACTGCAGAAGCGGGCAGTAAGTAGAGTTGGCTACTGGCTAGTGGCATGTGGTGGTATTGTCCTAGGGTAAGACACAATGACTTCTCTGTCTGTCTTTCTGTTTCGAGCTTGATTCCATCTGGAGTGAGTCTCTAGAGCAATTAATAATCAGTTTCTCGCAGTTGAGATTTAATACAGTAGTACAAAATTCGGAATTTGGCATCTCAGTTGATATAGACTGGCACTCGGGTATCGAATCGTCGGGTTCGAGAACTTGTCAAATGGCCAATTTCTTTCCCCCTTTACAAGTTACAAAATGTTTATCTGAGAATTATTTTACCATTTAGCAGCCGTTTTATTCAGGGGCATGGAAATAAGGCCTCACTAAGGCCTCACTTATCAGCGTTCTAATAGTTCAAACGAATGTTTAGTACTGACATTACACTCTAGGTTTGACTTCTTTAACAACTTCCCTTCTCCATAAAACGCCATATAAGACTGGTTTTGTGATTCCAAATTTTTGTAATAAATCATGACATTACTCTGGGCGTCTCTTTGACATGAACTGTCTGTGTCTCGGAAACACAAATAGGCCCATTTATCATCTCGGAGAGATACAGCATTATGTAAGACATTACCTTCGCTTGAAACAGATCCGCAATGCCTGAAATGTAAAATGAAAGGAAATGTTGAACAATACAGCATAAAAAGATATATAATAGAAGATTCAAAAGAACATTTGAACAAATGTTTCTTATTCCTAGGCAGTGTTTTTAAATAATATGATTACTCGCCGGTATATATAATTATTTTCGCATTTTCGCGTTTTTCAAATAGGTTTGTTCATACTTAAAACAGGAGGAAAATTGTCATAATAGTTGTATGTAATTGTCGTAGATTATCAGAAAGATTTGTTGAATTCCAGTCACTGATTGTTGAGAAATAGCACTGACACTTATTTATATCAAACGGAATACAAAGGGCAAATACTGTCATAGTGTAAAAATCATTGAACTAGAACGTGCTGATAATATGCGCGCCTCGTCTGAATTCAAGTCAGAGGTTCCTGAGAAATAGTCCGGACAGGAATTTTTGACGGACAGACGGACTGATCGTCGGATTGAGATGTTTACTAGATACTCCCGGCGAAGGAACAATAATGAATACACGGATATAACAATGATAGAATTGTATTATTTTTAGTTTAAAACAATGTTGACATTATACCTTTCTTTAACGTGTTCTTACATCTTCGCGAAAAAGCTCAATCGCAATCTATTTGAAATGTTACACAACGACATTTACGCTCTATACATCATCTCTGCAGGTGTTTCATCACAGTTAATTTGATATTCAATCAAATTCCGTTATTACAGATCACATAACTGGCGAAACTGTTTGTGACAGATGCCAGAATTGATCGATTTAATTAGCGCACATGTTGGTTCTCGTTTGTGGTGACGTCATTACTTTAGGAAATCCGCCTATGTGAATAGCAACAGTATTGATAGTGCCAAATAGCTTGGCGGACCAATGATTGATTGCAATGAAAAACCATAAGTGAAACTTTTAATATGGTAATTGATATTCGATAAGTCCATTCGTCTGTTAAAGTCCTGGCAATATTTCATTGACATGAATCTTTGTGTAATAGTAAAAGTCTGATTACATATTTTAATTCATCTGTTACATCTAGCAATTGGATGAAGCAGAACAAATTGAAAATGAACATTTCTAAAACTAAATTTATTATGTTCGGTAGTAAACAGCAGCTTGGAATTGTATTGTAAGAGAAGTGGCCATTGCTAGTGATAAAAATCAGTCCAAAAATTGTATTAGATACTTAGGGGCATTTTTGGATGAAAATCTTACTTTCAAAGATCATGTTAAAAGAAAATGTCAAACGGCTATGTTTTATTATCTTGGGATCAAAAGCATTACAAAGTTCCTTAACAATGATGCTACAGAAATTCTAGTATTATCACTGGTAATCTCACATTTAGACTATTGCAATATTATCTTGTATGGAGTTTCACAGGGTGCAAATTCAAAGAATCTAAAACATGTGTGCGTAACTTGTTTTAAGACGTAAACAAGATCTATAAATTACATTGGCTTCATATCAAAGCAAGAATAGAGTTTAAGTTGTTACAAACGTAAAACATTCAGTGATAGAAGCTTTAAAACAGTTGGACCGACACTACGGAACAACCTCTCACTGCATGTTTGAAATTCTAAATCTGTAGATATATTCAAGAGAAATCTTAAAACATTGTATTTTAGAAACTTTGAGTCTTGGTTTTTAGGCACTTTGTAATGAACTGGAGTGAAAACGCACGTGATGCTTTGTACATATAACATGATCTTTTGGTTCACATATGCGTACATTTTTAGCATTGCATTTTGTACTTATTGTACAACGCCATAGAATACACTTGTGTGTAAAAATAGGCGTTTAACCAAATTTAATAGTTTCAGTTTCACTAGAGTTATTTTCCGACTTTATGTATCAGTAATATTATCTATGTTATAGTCTCTTGGACATTAAATAGAGGATACTTGAATTGTTCTATTTATACGCCCGAAGAAACGTATAATGTTTTGGCGCTGATCGTCCCGTCCGTGCGTCCATCAGTTAGCAATTTCTGCACGGAGCCATATCTACCACATTGGTACTGCAGCACTGCAATTTCAATCCAAGGGTGTGGAAATGTTTCTTAGTATATTACAGTTTATGCCCCCTGAGTTTCGGTTAAATAATTTCAGAAGCGCAGGTGGTATGGCCTTTTGAATGACTATTGCAAATGTTGCCAATTACTCAGGTAGATCCATACATTTTAATTAACCTCTTTAACGCGTTTAGTAAAATAATTTCTTTATTTCAGATTTCCATGTCTCCCCCCTCCAAAAAAAAGGATATTTCATAAAAAAGTCAAGAGGGAAATCAATATACACGAGAACTTCTTTTTTTTGAGAATTTGCATTGCAGCTCTGTTAGACCAAAACGGATGATATGTAGCTAACCTGGGGAGCTATCGTGAAGGTCAATGTCACATGATACACCCTTAGGGTATCAGCAACATTTGTAGTTATTTCAAAATCAGTATATGCATCCCGGACACGATGTAGTGGTATATAATCCGACAATCCAGGTTTTAAGCCTTAGCGTGTCCTTGGCCTTCAAGATAACTCCTTGGGTGTGGCATCTTATGGATGGGCAATAACTGTGTTTGGCTATTTGAAAATTGGTCGAAGCATATAAAAGTTACAGTCCAGACATGAAGTGAAGACGGACGTACTGACAGGCAAAACTGAACAAACCTATAGTCCAAAACGATCGGTTGTGAAACTGTAAGAGCTGCTACAGAAGAATATGACAAGTATAATCTTAAACTTGATAAACCTGCAGAAGTATTTCAAAAAGAGATTAGAGTTACATTGATAATAGTACTTATATTACTGTGTATTTCATACTAAGTTATACTGAACTACGTCTTTCGTGGTTATAACCATTAAACTTAAAATTTAAGCAGCAAACATTACGACAAAGTGTTTTTTCTGTCCGTGTCGAGCCTAAATTAAT
Organism: Saxidomus purpurata; assembly: GCA_022818135.1. Classification (NCBI taxonomy): domain Eukaryota; kingdom Metazoa; phylum Mollusca; class Bivalvia; order Venerida; family Veneridae; genus Saxidomus; species Saxidomus purpurata. The sequence goes on from JAFMSR010000016.1 coordinate 41,682,161, forward strand.
TTTAAGCAGTTTAGCATAATATGTTTGGTTGATATGAAAGAGAGGAGGGACATTCATCAAATATTATTTATTTTCAGTTCATAATTCCCATTAAATGCTGGACAACACGCCGTTCGTTTTTCGCAGAATTAGAGTTCAATATGTTAAATTTAGCTTAATATCTCGCGCACATAGTTAAAAGCAGAAATGTTCACAGTTAATTACAAAATCAGTTACTACTTTCTCAGTTTCATGCATTGTCAAATACCATTGAACTTATGTGTAAACCCTCGGCAAGATCACTATGTAAACTTATTCACATTCGACCGTTTGCCATACTTGACACTACAGATTTAAAGACGTATGCAATTTCATCTCGTGGGTTAGGTAAATATGTATTGTCTGTAATGATTGTGAGTATACTATTTCACATTTGGGCAGGTTTTTTAAAATAATTTATATGACATATAATACACGGTGAAAAGTTATGGATGAAAAGTTACATAATGAAACTTATTTCTCAATCGCATTCCATTTTGACAGTTTAATTTAATTTCACATTTATGTGAAACCCATCTTGAAGATTTATAAGCTGCCTTGAGGTTCTACATCTGGGTATGAATGTTTTCAAGTACCGAATGGATATATTACTTACATCGTTTGTAAAAATTAATATACAAGTTTAATGTTACACCATTGTAAATCATTTTTTAAGAGAATATTTAAAGGGGGATACCTTTCAACGAGCAGATTATATTCTCAAAACTTTAACAATATGTATGTAAAATGTGAAATAGAAGTGTTTTACAAACACATATCGGAAAATAAATAGCTATGAAACAAGTATCAATGGGAGGTTTAATGGAACTACAACACTTACGATTACGCAACTTTTAGCTGACGCTTTCAGGTTATGTAGCAATTTCTTTGAAGGTTTTTAAACTGATCCCATATTCAGGGTATGCCTCTTTAAATGGAGGGGTCTGCTTAAACCTTTTTGCACTTTCATATTTATATAATATATCAAACGCTAAAATGTTAAATTGCCCATATATATGTAAATGTATGTAATCAATATTTAAATTGGGTTAATTTGTACTTAATGACAGATGTAAACCAAATGTTGTTTCACAAAAGAAATGTTCAACTTCGCGTTAGTTATAACTAAATTTCTAATGCTATTTTGCTAAACTCATGACAATAACGAAATAAGAGAACAAGAGAGAGAGAAAGAGAAAGCACAATGTATGACTGTGCTTAAAACTTGGACATCGGCGAATTCAGAAAAGTAGAGTCCCGACACCTGATGGCGGCTAAACGTTTGAAACCGAGTTAATTAAAAAGAAATACATCTCTTTAAAATAAGGAATCTGTAGTAAAGACGGGTGCCCTACAGTTTCTATAGTGTATTGACTGTTGTACGAGGTAACAAATCTGAAACGGATGGTGCGGTGAAGATAATTCATTGCCTGCATGTTGAATCATTCGGTGCCGACCTTTGTAACATAAAACTGAAGGGCCAGGGCGGCTATATGAAAGTTTGTATTACCCTTCCATGAAATTTGCAGTCTTCTGATTGGTCAATGATCCGTAAATAGATATTGATATTTACGGGCGAGCCGGTAATATACACTTGACATAAGCCCGTTACTGTACCCCATGCTAAGCCTGAGCTTGTTCGCCGCGTACAGTACGTCAATGTATAGGTCCGTGCTGATTTATGACGTCACGCAATGACATTGAGGTGTCATAAGCGGATTTGAAGGTCTGCTTACGTTCAGCCGATAAATAAATAAAACATAAACGGAATTTTTCAATATTCAAGAAAAGGAAGGGTAATAAAATTTGTATTTGTTTTTTGACGTAATGTATGGGGATATATTACCCGCCTAGACACAATATTACCCGAGCCCCATATACCACTTCAAAAAACAAATAACATATAACTTTGAATTATTTTTTATTTAATGATCATGATTCGTCTCTAAAATATCGAAGAACCTTATCTTTTCACCAACAGCTGAGAGCGAGCAGTATTAAATAAATTGGATTGGCTAAAATAACTTTAAAAGCAGAAATAAAAGTATTTATGGAAGTATTATTCCTTACCATAAATATTTACACTATACATTAAAGGGACATACCCTACATCTGGCAGATTATATTCTCGAAACATAGATAATGTGTTTAATGATCGAAAAATGATCAGTAAATAAATATCAGAACAAACAACATATATGCAAAATATGCCTCATTTTACCAAAGTAAATCAATAAATTTTAAGTTTGAACATATTCAACATCGCTGGCGTTTACCGAAAACGTACTACAACGTGACAAGAACGTTGTACAACGAAGTATAACGTAACAAAATCGTGGCAAAAACGTAACAGAACGGTTTGCTTGTCAAGATGACAATTTAAGAATTTTTTTTTTTAATTGTACAATTTCTACAGGTGCCGCTTAAATCTGTTTTGGTGGCATTGTCGCGTTTTCTTGTCTAGGACCTCAAGACTGGCAAATGCTACCCTAGCCCTGGACCAAGACATGCTGAAAAATGTAGTGCTGCTCCAGACATTAGAAGAAGAAAGGGAGAGCGGGCCCCGCGCATCATGGTCTTCTGGGACTGGCTCCGGTTTCCATATGCTCCTCTTGTAAAATGTATTTCAATTTTTTTTACATACATTTAGCTAATTTTAAAGTGGGATTATGTGCATTTTTTAAAAAGTAAAATCCAGCTAAAATAGTCGTGTGTACAAAAGGGTAAAATAAATAATAGCTTTTAACCCAATACACCTAACTCTTCCCGCTACCTGTACGAAATAATAACTTTCCAAATATTACTTTTCTTATTTTAACTGAGAGAGTCTTTTTTAGAAAAAAACAACTGCATGCAGGAGTTTCTTCCCTTCCACTGCCGAAATCTCTACCAACAACAACAACAACACAAGGGAAATCACTGCGAACAAAGGAACTATTAGTTTATCATTTTGATTATTTTATTTCTAAAGCACCAACTTCAAATAATAATGCGGCATTATCATTAATTTAACACATTTAAATGCACAGCAACCAAAAATTGCTTTTTTAAAACTGTCACCAAAAATACACTTTGTGCAGTAAGATGCGCATAATGTCACTTTAACTAGTTTGATGAAATAATCTACTAATTGTAGAGAATATATCGAGTGTTTCGACCTTGTATAAGACAATCTTAGCCAGGTGACCGATATAGGACCATCTTAACTCCTTATAATTTAGATATTAACGAATCTTTCTCCCCATTTTCATAAAAATGAAACAATGTATTCAAAGCGTGTCTACTGCTTTTTGGACACGAACTCGAACATCGTTACTTTGGTAAATGCACAGGCTCCGAGGAGTAGATGTGTTATTGATTTATTTACAATCTTATGTCCAGCAGTGTCGTAAATAATCACGAAATTACAGTAGGCGATCATGATTACATGCCAGAAAAGGAAACATCTCCTATAGTTATGATTTCCTATAAAAATGAGAGCTTTCTCGGAAATATCTAATCATCCGTTTATTTATGCTAGACAGTAGTAGACGCTCTCTATGCAATGACTTGTAATGTACAATTATAACATCGCAAGTCCGTAATACAATGTAGTACCATTTCTTAATCGATCTGGTGAGAACATAGGAAAAAGTATGATGTTTAAGCGAACAATTACTTGTTCATTGCACCCGTTATAAAATGTTAAAACAGGTAACTATATAGAATGAAATACTAGTTATTACAAGTACAGCTAAATGAACAAATATAAGGAAATACAATATTTCACTTTCACTTCATTTTGTAGTTTTCATAGAGTTGCTACAAAACGCTTGAAGGAACACTACCTATATTTTTGCAAGTATTTTACTTAAAATGGAATCATGTCCATTTGTTCAAGTAAATTCCAGCTGAAATAGGTGTGTGTACAAAAGGGTAGAGGAAATAATAGCTTTTAATCCAATTCACCAAACTCTTCCCGCTACCAGTACGAAATAATAACTTTCCAAATATAACTTTTCTTATTTTGACTAGGAGAGTCTTTTTAGAAAAAACAAAACAACTGCATGCAGGAGTTTCTTCCCTTCCACTGCCGAAATCTCTACCAACACAATACAAAACAACAACAGCACAATGGAGATCACTGCGAAGGAACTATTATTTCATCAGTCCGATTTTTTTATTTCTAAAGCACCAACTTTTAATACTAATGCGGCATTATCATTAATTTAACACATTTAAATGCAAAGCAACCAAATATTGCTTTTATAAAACTGTCACCATAAATACACTATGTGCAGTAAGATGCGCATAATGTCACTTTAACCTTAAAGCTTAAGCTATACATTCAAGTCAGTATCGGTAAAATCAGAACTTTAGAATATGTCGCGGGGTCGTAAACCATTCAATACTTTATGTAAAGTTGTTGTTGTACAAGAAATGGATGGACAGCGATTTATTACAGAAGGCCTCTATGTTGATTATTTGTGCTAAAATTGGGCATTTTTCGATATGTGTTGTTCTTTAAAAATGTATTTATTTATGTTTTTACGTTCATTGAACACATTGTTTATGTTTCGAGAATGTAATCTGCTAGATGCAAGGAGTGCCCCTTTAATAAAAAAACGAACTAAAGGTGCAACAAACATATGCTCATTCTAGCTTTTGAACTGACCGCAAAGATGTTAGTGTATGTGTTGATTTTACTGTGGGAGGAAACCGGATAACCTAGGGAAAACCCACCTTTCCATCAAATACTACTTGGTACAGAAAGCGAAATGGTCGCTAGTGCAATAACTATATATAATACATAAAAGTTAATACTGGGGCTAGAAAACCTGCATCGCTTGATGCCTTGACCAGTTGCTTGTTCTATGCTTGTAATATTTGAATCCCCCTTCAACCACAGACACAGTGGAATATCTTTGGCAACATAGCTTAATTACTACTACCACAGTAATTTGGTACCAAGTATTCTTTTCGATGAAATATCTTCGTTGTCACGGGTTTTAATTTGGGTTGTACCATCAAAGATCTACAATGATTTGACTATTTGATACACATACAGAAATAAGATTTAAGAATAAGAGGGCAATAGTGACCTTATATCACTCCCCCGAGTATCATTGCAATTTGAAACAAGGTCAAAAAATTAACGGTGTCCTTCATAGGATTTTTACAGTGGAGCTGTATTCGAACCAAAGCCGTGCAAATTCGAGTAAAGCTCCCTATGTTTGATCAAACGGGTGATAAAACGGATTTTAGACATGGTGATGTGTCATTTGGCCGAATGAATTTAAATCACCACTTTAGGAAGTTTGGCCGTCCCGAAAATCTGTAAGTCAACGGCCAAATTATAGGAGTTGTATTCGAAAGGAGATGTAGGCGGTGTTACAGGTCATTAGGTTAAGATCAGCCAAGGTTAAACTAAAATCTACATGCCAAATTATCGATATAGTTCAAATGCCATTATATTGAAACAATGAACACACTATAATTACAAAAATGGCAAAACTAAACAAAACATTGCGATCGTATGCCTTAGTGAATGTATATATAAGGGACATTACCTGAAAATTGTAACTCTAAAGCCTGTGATTTCTTTATTTTGAACGTAGAAAAAGCCGTTGCTTTGTCACGCCAACAGCTACACAAATTTTAGAAAAGGCGCCATCCGTTTATTTAACTGTAGACAATGTAATGATAAGCTGCTACACTGTGTACATTGTCTGCTGTGCTGCCTCTTCTCATTGATGTTACCCCAGCACCCGTGTTCTCCAGAAGTATGTTTGACAATTAACAGCTAAAATCATATCTATCAAGGCGCTATGATGCTGTATGTAGTAAAGGCGGGTATAGTAACTAGTTTTAATATTTTTGACTAATCAGTGACACTTCTTTGAGGCTGTAAGAACGCATTTCTAAGTAGGTAAAATTGGAACAAAAACTCCACACAGAAATGTTTGGCAATAAAATGAAATTAAAATCAACATTAATACGCCACAAAATGTCGATTCCACGCGATACCAGTATAGAAATTACAATACCCTATAGAAAACTAACTATTATATAACTCTCTGGCATTTTGTTTCAAGCAGAACTCCCGTGAATTCCTTGCAATTCATCAAAATGTCAGTGTGAAACAGTAAATTTATTGTCTGATACATAAATATTTAATGCTTTCAAATCATAGAGTGATTACTATGTCTGGCAAATTAACAGTTTTAGTACGATGCTGTTATTTAATGCTTGCAGC
>JAFMSR010000016.1:41688913-41761413 GCA_022818135.1 Saxidomus purpurata
ATTTCCGGTGATTTTGCCCATGCCGGAAAAACCGGTCTGGCACCCCTGCCAGACGACTCTCGTGAATTACTTATGACGTAGCGTTATAAACATTGTGACGTCACTTTCCTAAACACAACGTCAGAATATCAGATGGGATTTATATCCGTCACCTTGGGTAACTGTTTTGTGGGAACTCGGCAAAACAGTTACCCTCGGTGACGGATATTTCTAACTGAACCTCGTGCTCATGACAGAAACTTTTTATACAGATGTTGTGATCCTAGGCATCAGAGTATCCAGAAGCCCAGTTAGCTCAGATGGTTAGAGCGTCTGACTTGCAAGCAGACGGTCCTGGGTTTTAATCTTACAATTAATTAAGTTACATCATTGGTGACGCGATTAAAAACAGTCAGTTTGAGCTTATAAAGTTAGTGGACAGTTCTTAGTGGACCAGACAGCATGTGGTATTTTCAGGGGTTATCATTGATGCCCAGCTCAACAGCTATACACTTCCACTCTATATTCAAAATCTTCAAAGATAGAGTTGAATAGTGTAGTGATCCTAGGCTTCAAGTTCAGAGTATCCAGAAGCCCGGTTAGCTCAATTGGTTAAAGTGTCTGACTTGCAAGCAGGAGGTTGTGGGTTCAAATCATGCACTTGGTAGATGTTTTCTCAATAAGTTACATCACAGAAAAAGTTAATTAATTCAAACTCTTCAAATTCCTGTTTGGTTTTTCTATTTACAATGTAATTTCTAGCTGTGTAAGCAGCTAAGCTGACTCCATGTTAGAGTAATAATAGTTCTTAATTACATTCACAACCCCTAAATCATTTCTAAGTACACCAGCACGGATTTTAGATGATCTGTGCAAACTCGGGATCGCGGAAACAGAAGACAATGGGGGAAAATGCAGACGTTTCTTAGGGAATTTGAAGTTCATCCATCTTTAAAAACAAATACAATTCTTTAGAAAGCATTTCTTCAAAATGTAGAATCAATAAAACCACTTTTAATAAAGCTGGTAAAAGTGATACTGTAAAGAAAAGTATTTTTACCCTTGTTTCCGATCATTTCGCTTGCTTGGTTACCGTGAAAGTAAGGAGTTGTGAAAATTAATGTTTTAAGGTGTTACACCATCCACTACAGTACTGTAAAGTAAATTGTACAAGAGGTAGATTTTCTTTTTCAATCGACGATAGCCGCCATCTTGATTTTGACTTGCGTAACTACTTGCGCCTGCTCTTGACATGGTGCAAAAGTTACGCCAATTTTTACGTCTTTATGTTACGCCAGCTGTTGATAAAACGCTCCTTACGCCAAACTTAGTAGTTACGCCAGAACTTACGCCAAAACGTTGGCGTAAGTATGTTGATAAAACGGCCCCCTGATGTCCTGTCCCATTTCTGATAGGGATTCTGTTGCCCTTTGTTTTCTCTCTCTCAGTTGGGCTCGATACAGTTCCGTCTGGTTAGGAGGCGCAAACCGTTCTTCCAAGGCTGTTATTAATTCTTTGTATGTTCGTTTTGTACCTCCTAGGTTTCCAAAAACGCCCTGGGCTTGACCACGTAATGAAACTGCTAGATAAAGTCCCTGTTGTTCTTCAGACCAATGATTTATCTCAGAACAGGCTTCAAAGTGTGCTTTATAATCAAGCCAGGAGCCTGACCCATCAAAGGTTGCGGGCTTCATATAAATCATAGCTTCAGCGGGTCTGTCCTTGTTCTTCTGTCCGTTATTGCTGAGCTGTTTGTTTCCTGGATGCGACTGTTCTTTTCCATCTTTTGGCGGCGATCCATTTTCTGAATGAAACTGTGGATTGGAACATGCATCTGCCTTTTCGATATTGTCCTGAAACCTTGTTCGTTTTGTTATGTGTCTGTCCCAAGGACCACTGTCATTTTTATAACACTGTGATTCTGATATAATATCTCTATGAGTACCCATGCTTTTTAAACCAAGCACTGGGGTCTGAGTACCTTGACTTAAACACGAACTTCTTTCATTCTCCTGCCTTATGTTAAATTTCGTTTCTTTGGTCTCAGAATTTTGAAAGAAAGGTTTACGATATTGCAGGGGTGTATCACTAATAGGCGTACTATGTGCTACACTAGATGTCTCATACTTATCAAGTGTGTTAAAGAACTCAGTTGAATTTAACAATTGTTCTGAGGCATTTAATTTTTCAAATTGCCTATCTAGAGTCTCTATCTCTAACTGTAACCTCAGTCTCTCATTTTCCCGTTCAAGTAACCTTAGTCTACTCGTCATGGCCTCTGAGCCTGTTTCATTACTTGGGTCAGTCATTTTGCATACAATGAATTTATGCAAATAAATTATATAACACAAAAGGTATAATAGCCTATAGTATAATTTGTATTTGCTATGGGTTTGGTACTGGGGATGGTACCTACATATAACCAGATTCTTCTGTGACCTATCCTTAACCTATCACAACTTATGGTTATCTGTATTATCTGTATTATCCCACCGCTGCCACCAAATTTCTGTAACGTGCACCGAGCGGATCTAATAAAACTATTACTCTTATAGTATATATATATAACTTTCCGCGAGGCTTCTTTGCCTTATGATTGTTTAATTCGTGACCAATGATTGAATAAAATGATTAATATAAAAGAACTGAAATTATGCTGAATTAGATTATAATTATCAAATCTAAATACTTAATTTTGCCTTAGGCACTCATGCCTATTGATTTGCTAAACTAAATTACGCTGCCACCACTGATTTTCTTAACAATCAGAATTAACTTATTGGGTCTCTGTCCTACAAACTGTCTTTCTTAAAATACGATCTTTTATAAAGGGATACTTTCACTTTTCCCTTATCCACTATACTATTCTAAAGTTTTCTAACGACTGAACCAGTCACTTCTAAGACGCAATGCACCTTAAGAAGAAGACCGGAACAGACTATATTATTGAGTGTTTCCTACTTAAATGAAGTGGTCTCTGTCCTTTAGACCCTAGTCTCCGTCTCTAACTATCGCAACTTGTTGAAGCCTGCGTTTCGATCTACTGCTCTACCGACACAACCATTCCACAGCGCAATGCACTCATGGAAGTAAAGGTGAGCCGATGAGCAATAGGTATAACGTCTTAGGTTATTTCAACTGCCTTTTCTCTCGGAGCGAACCACAAGACTAGACTAAATCGAACAACTGCACATCTATTTATACTACCAAATAACACCGCCCTCTTGCGTCAACATTTCATTGGCCGTTTACCTTAACCTTATCTAATGAGCGTCTAACTTCTCTTACCTCATATAGCGTCTAATGATCATGACCCAACTGTACGAAAATACGTGCGTATTTTCGTTTATACAAATTAAAGTAAACTTACCGATCACCTTTTACGATTCTATTTCAACAATTAAATGTATAAAACCCAATTCCTTTATCAAAACAAAAACCATTACTTACACAAAGTCTTGAAAACCTTCGTCTGTGAAGTATTAATAATTGTGCAAATGGCGTTACAAAAACAAAGGGGAATAACTCTGCATCTATCCGTATACGTTCCGTAAATTCCGTCACACTTGCGACCTGTAGCGATCGCCTGAGCTTGTGAATGGTTTAGTTTATAAGTATGTGCAACGTCTGCGCACCTTTCTAACTTCGCTCTGATCCTTCCATGACCAGTTTCTCTCTGGCTTTCCCAGACCTAACTTGGTACCAAATACAATGTGATCACGGATTAAGTCCTGCTGAAAATGTTCAAACGGTTCATTTTATTTTGCACTCTTGACTTGAATAGATAGCTATTATAAATGACATTGCTCTTGGGTTTGCAATATTTACTCTTCGAACTTTTCGTTGTTTGTTTTTAGTTTCTTTTTTTTCTGTGTTAGTAAGTTCCCATTTGGAATAAATGTGTCTTCCTTTTGAGCCAACCCACAACATCAAGTAGTTACATTGCACCTCCTCTGATTTGGCCATAAACTCTGAGTGTTCTTTGCGTTGTTCAAGTCTCATGATTCCCATCCATTTTGGGGTTGCTTTGATGATTATTATCCATTATTTTCTTCTTTCTTTTTAGCTCACCTGGCTATGCCAGGGTGAGCTTTTCTGATCGATGATTGTCCGTCGTCCGTCAACATTTTGATTCAAATGACATCTCCTCTGAAACCTCTAGGCCAATGTTGATAAAACTATGCAGGAATGTTCCTTGCATGAAGCTCTACCAAAATTGTTCAAAGAATTCCATTCCATGCAGAACTCTGGTTGCTATGGCAACAAATAGGAAAAACTTTTAAAATCTTCTTCTCTGAAACCACAAGGCCTAGAGCTTAGATATTTGGCATGTAGCATTGTCTAGTGGACCTCTACCAAGATTGTTCAAATTATGACCCCCGGGTCAAAATTGACCCCACGCAGGTGGGCACTTAGTTTTTGCATAGGAATATATAGGAAAAACTTTAAAAATCTTCTTTGAAACCACAAGGCCTAGAGCTAAGATATTTGGCATGTAGCATTGTCTAGTGGACCTCTACCAAGATTGTTCAAATTATGACCCCCGGGTCAAAATTGACCCAGCGGGGGTGGTCACTTAGTTTTGCATAGGAATATATACCCGAAGGGGTGGTGTGGTGAGGGTCATCGTCCCCATAATAAGTCGTGGCATCCGCGCCTCCGGCCCCGTACGGGGCCCCTTTGGGGGATTCACGACTTATCATGGGGACGATGACCCTCACCACACCACCCCTTCGGGTGTCCTTAGTGCAGACTGGTTGAGGGTGTGGCATTTTGGTGTGCTTCTATTTTCACTTTCATAGTCTAACATTCACTTTCATGGTTTATACCCTATCATCCACACCATCGTTTGCATTTTTTCAAAACATTACTAATGACTTATGTTGTATTACGACTTTAAAATGGTGCCCTCACCTATACTTACGGGACACCTCAGCACCATGGGACTATACTACTTAAGAGAAAATAACAAACAATATATATAACAAAGAATTAATAATTTCGATGCTGATTGTTTATTTCTTTCTTCAATAATTGTATTTTCAATTATTAACAATTGTTCTTGCAATTGTAACACATTCCTAACAATTCTTCTTGCAATTGTAACACATTTCTAACAATTGTTCTTGCAATTATAAATCTCAAACTATTTAAACATATCAGCGTAGCTGCATCTGCCACATCTTACAACACCTGTTCTTACGTTTCTTAATCGTCTACGTCTTGCAACTAGTTCTTTATAATGATCACTCTTGTAATCAAAGCCACAATATTGAACGAAACAAAAATCATGAAAAGCTTCTGTTACATAGAATTTCTCTAAGTTAACACAATATAACTGTTCCACTTTAATACCGTCTTGTATTCCGTCATTATAATATGAATGATCAACTAAATTGTATCCACACATACTTGTGTAATATGGAAGGTGTTCTGCACCTATTCCATTAAATGGATGCTCAGCTAACATAATCTGTAATCAAATAAACACACTGTCTGTAATATAACACATATTCAACTCAAACATCCATCTTCACCCATATGATCTCTTTGACTCGGTTTGTCGTATATACAACCGAAACATTTTGTTTCGGGATCTCCCGGATCAATCTCCCGAGTTAAATCCTCATATTGCTTATCGACTAATTTCTGAGCTTCCACGACTGCATTCCTATCTTTACAATTCTGCACGAAATTCTTAATTGTTTCTATGGGAACTTTAGAGAGAGTTAATGTCTTAACAATGTCTAATTGTTCTTGGCTCAACTTAACATTGGCTTTTGATGCAATTAATGCACCATCAGTACTGTCCGCAGACTTGAATACGGGCTCTCTGTTAGTGTCAAACTTTACTCTTTTCGGGGGAGGCATCTCTGGAGGAGGACTGAGACGTTTAGGTGTAGGAATTTCTGTCAACATTTCTGAGACAGTCATTTCTGAGGGTTCCCAAGTTCTACAAGTTTCAACAGTTGAGGTAATTCGGTTGTATAGCTTGCCAAACATCTCGGCATACTTTCGCATTTTCCGAATATTCGGATGCTCTCCATCTTTCTTAGCATCCAGCCATTTCTTAACTGTCTCTTTGATGTTACCCATCATCAACCTAAGTTTCAAGAGGCTGGATTTACAGGGTCAACCCCAGGTCAAAATTGACCCCGCACCGGGGGTCACTTAGTTTTGCATAGGAATATATAGGAAAAACTTTTAAAATCTTCTTCTCTAAAACCACAAGGCCTAGAGCTTAGATATTTGGCATGTAGCATTGGCTAGTGGACCTCTACCAAGATTGTTCAAATTATGACCCCCGGGTCAAAATTGACCCCGCACCGGGGGTCACTTAGTTTTGCATAGGAATATATAGGAAAAACTTTAAAAATCTTCTTCTCTGAAACCGCAAGGCCTAGAGTTTAGATATTTGGCATGTAGCATTGGCTAGTGGACCTCTACCAAGATTGTTCAAATAATGACCCTCGCATCAAAATTGACCCCGCACGGGGGGTCACTTAATTTTACATAGCCTTATATAGTAAAAACTTTAAAAATCTTCTTCTTTGAAACCACAAGGCCTAGAGCTTAGATATTTGGCATGTAACATTGGCTTGTGGACCTCTACCAAGATTGTTCAAATTGTGACCCCCGGGTCAAAATTGACCCCGCACCAGGGGTCACTTAGTTTTACAAAGGCTTATATAGGGATAGCTAAAACAACTTCAACGTACCCGGTTTATATGCTTGACAGAACGGGTACGCTGAAGCTTACTCCGTAGGGAAAGCGTACCAATAATCGTGCCAGGAATCTGACGCGCTCGCATTTCAGTATTTCATGAGCAATAAGTGAAAACAATAAATAATTTTATTGATCAGACCATAATCTTTTAATTTGCTAAATTTGAATATCAAATTTTATCTATTTAACGTAAAGCTTTACAAAAGTTTCGAACAGGTCAGAATTTTTTCACCAATTGGCCGCCATCTTGCCGATTTGACAGTTATCACGTGACCGTTCCCAAGAACCTTTGGAAAGGGAACTCTGCGGGAAATCGCCGAAGGTTCCGATTGAGGTCACGGGGACAGTTTATTTATTTACATGAGCACGTGCGTTTTGGCGCGAACACTGTCAAGGTCTGTTCCGTGTCGAAAATACAGTAAATTTCTTTTGAAATAAAAAAACAGAGTGGTAAATGCTATTATATATTTACACTCATTCTTTATATCATCTAAACACTAAACAAAGGGAAAATATCAAGCGTTCTGAACTACATGAAAAATAAGTGCGATTGCATCATACAAGATCTCGCGAGAGCAGGCATTTGGAAAGTCCGTTGTAAATGTAAACACAATGATGTAGGTTTGAAAAATCGATGTTTTTGTAGTCAACTTTGGTTGTAGAACACCGTAATTGGTTTGAAAAGATGAATTTATAAATATATGACCCAAACATGATCATATTTCCCTACTTAACGTACATTAGATGAAAATTTGCATGATCTGTTATTCTGGTAAGGATTCGTAGTAGGGCTGATCCAAAACTCTAAAGCCGCAGCTGACGAAAAACAAAATATTAAAATAGCGGCATTTAGAGTTTTGGAAGCCAGAACTCATATAGGGAAAACTTTAAAAATCTTTTTCTCTGAAACCACAAGGCCTAGAGCTTAGATATTTAGCATGTAGCATTGCCTAGTAGACCTCTTCAAAGTTTGTTCAAATTATGCCCCTGGGGTCAAAATTGACTGTGCCCGTGGGGGGGGGATCATTTGTTTTACAAAGGCTTATATAAGAAAAGTTATTTGGTATATAACATTATCTAGTGATCTTCCACCAGGCAAGTGGACTTGTACCAAGGTGAGCGATATAGGGCCATCTTGGCCCTCTTGTTACCACTAGTGCTGTAATCTTTAAAAGCAGATTTGACCTTTTTGATTATCTCCTGTCTGAAGAGTTAGCTTTTTCCGAAACATGAACCGTTCGATTCAGAATCAGTTCTGTCACGACATTCTGATTCTAGATTCACCAAATTGCACCTGTCTACAACTAAGTAATTAAACATAACTAGTGTTAACTGCACAGGTATTTATTTAATCTCATTCTGTGAGCGTGGCAAAATAGTAAATATGTGTACCAAAAATGAGCATGTGCAAGAACCAAATTGTAAAGGTTAATCGTAGTTCAATCTGATATCACAACAGGGCCAATATTGGCCCTGACCAGGGGGTCACTTGTTTTACAAAGACATATATAGGAAAAAAATTGAATATCCCTTCTCTGTAATCTCTTAATTTAGAGCTTAGATATTCAGTGTGTAACAGTGCCTCTTCAAAGTTCAAATCTCATCCCACCAACTTCAACAGCTTGTAGTCGTAGCTGGCCAAAGGCTTCTTCTATATGTTCTGCTGCCAAGTATGGGAATGACTTCAGTTTTCTCAGGAACAGGTATTTGTCGCCCTTTGCATTTAATGTTGTTGATAGATCCTCGGACAGTATCTTCTTGTATACACCATGTTTCCAGTAGAATGTACCCCCCCCCACGCACCCATTATTGAAATTAATATGTAAAACCCATTAAGGGGATTATGATTACTATGCCATTTTTGGACCAAGGGGATTTTGAGTGTCTCCCGCTGAAACATAAAATAATATACATCAAACCAATTTCAAATTTTAATACATCATTATACCCCCAAAACGAAGTTTAGGGGGGTATATAGGAGTCACCCGGTGGTTGGTCGGTCGGTCGGTCGGTCGGTCTGTTGCATTTTCCTTGTCCGGAGCATAACTTGAAAACTACTCATTGGAATTCAATACAACTTCATACAATGGTCAAGCACATTGAGAGGAAGTGCAGTGCACAAGAACCATAACTCCATCTTGAATAATTACAGAGTTATTGCCCTTTGTTACTTTTCCTTGTCCGGAGCATAACTTGAAAACTACTGGTTGGAATTCAATACAACTTCATACAATGGTCAAGCACATTGAGAGGAAGTGCAGTGCACAAGAACCATAACTCCATCTTGACTAATTACGGAGTTATTGCCCTTTGTTGCTATTCCTTGTCCGGAGCATAACTTGAAAACTACTAGTTGGAATTCAATACAATTTCATATAATGATGAAGCACAATGAGAGGAAGTGCAGTGTACAAGAACCATAACTATATCTAGAGTATTTACAGAGTTATTGCCCTTTGTTATTTTTTCTTGTCCGGAGCATTACTTGAAAACTATTGGATGGAATTCAATACAACCTCATACAATGGTCAAGTACATTGAGAGGAAGTGCAGTGCACAGGAACCATAACTCTATCTTGACTCATTACAGAGTTATCGCCCTTTGTTACTTTTCCTTGTCCAGAGCATAATTCGAAAAGTACCAGTTGGAATTCAATACAACTTTATACAATGAAGAAGCACAATGAGAGGAAGTGCAGTGCACAGGAACTATAACTCAATCTTGACTAATTACAGAGTTATTGCCCTTTGTTACTTTTCCTTGTCCGAAGCATTATTCGAAAACTTCTGGTTGGAATTCAATACAACTGCATATAATGGTCAAGCACAATGACAGGAAGTGCAGTGCGAAAGAACAATAACTCTTTCTTGACTCATTTTAGAGTTATTGCCCTTTGTTACTTTTACTTGTCTGGAGCATTATTCGAAAACTATTTGTTGGAATTCAATACAACTTCATACAATGGTCAAGCATTTTGAGAGGAAGTGCAGTGTACAAGAACCATAACTCTATCTTGACCAATTACAAAGTTATTGCCAAGAACAATATCTCTTTTTAGTTTGTTTGCAAGGTATTCTGTTACTACGAACTTTCTCAGTTTATAAAGCAAGTCTTTTGGGGGTATTAATCACATTTAGTGATAGCTCTAGTTTTTTTTAACAAAACATTGAAGATGATAATATCTAAATTTTTACTTAGTTGTTAGATTTATCTAATATATTACCTTTTTTAAATGAACATGAATATATAGATATTGTAACGAGCCGAGGGCCTAAGACGCAGCAGATCCATTCAGTGAAAAGTATACCCAACCCTGAATGGGTCTCTGTGCCTTATATACACTACCTTAATCCCCATCACATGTATATGGGTTTTAAATTTGTATATTATCATCATATGCAACCGAACGTTTTCACTACGTTCACCGATCATTACACTACTTCCCCCACCGAGAAGACTCCTTGGCCTGGGAACTTCGTGGGTAAGGCAACTCTTGTCTGGCAGTTGTCTTCATCCCACCGCTGCCACCATTTGTAACGAGCCGAGGGCCTAAGATGCAGCAGATCCATTCATGTGCCTTATATATACACTACCCTAATCCCCATCACATGTACATGGGTTTTAAATTTGCATGATAGACATTGTAACTCTCGTTGATTACTTGTCAGCACCTGAAACTATTAATGCTAGTACAAATGCAAATTTCTCAGTGTTGTTTTTAAGGAATTAAAACGAAGTAGTAGTGGCTTGTTTAATCTTACCGCTATGTAATCTTGTTTGGTATGTCTTGACATCAAGATGTACACAATAGGACCGTTTTTGGCCAAGGTTTACCAGAGAGGAAACAAGGTACTGATATTTTAAATTGGCATTGGCCAATATTTATATTCATAATATATATTGACAGCACAATTATATAAAGATTTATTTCATGGCCTGTAGGCTGTACAACATAATGCAAGCTAAAATTGAACTAGGTATTTTTTTCATTTTGGTTATTAATTAACATTTTTAGTACTTTTGATATATTTCATTACATTTGTTATTAACAATGCCCTTTTGTTGGGTCGACCTTTACGCAGAAAAGGCGATACATAGGGATCACTGTTAGTTCGTCTGTCACATAAACTTAACGTTGGCTATAACTTTGCCATTTCTTAAGTTTCTTCATCAAACTTTGCAATTGTATTGCTTATGACAAAAGGGCCATGATTCCACAATATTTTGTAGGTCAAGGTCAAATTTGACAGAGTCATGCCCCTTTTTGTTCCTTAGATTTTGTCATGAAAACATAACGTTCAGAGTTGTGCCCCTTTTGTACCTAGATTTTGTCATGAAAACATAATGTTGGCTATAACTTTGTTATTTCTTATGATTTCTTCATCAAGCTTTCAAATTGCATTGCTTAAGACAAAAGGGTCATGATGCCACCTTGTTGGTCAAGGTCATATTTGACAGAGTTATGCCCCTTTTTGTACTTAAATTTTGACTACATTACTTTCCGATTTCGTAAGATTTCATCATCAAACTTAATTGTTCTGCCTTTGACAAAAGGGTCATGATGCCACCAATATTTGACAGAGTATTTTGTACTTAGATTTTGTCATGAAAACTTAACATTGGCTATTACTTTGTCATTTCTTAAGATTTCCTCATCAAACTTTCAAATTGCATTGCTTATTATTAGCTCACCTGGCTACGCCAGGGTGAGCTTTTCTGATCGATGATTGTCCGTCGTCCGTCAACATTTTGATTCAAATGACATCTCCTCTGAAACCTCTAGGCCAATGTTGATAAAACTATGCAGGAATGTTCCTTGCATGAAGCTCTACCAAAATTGTTCAAAGAATTCCATTCCATGCAGAACTCTGGTTGCTATGGCAACAAATAGGAAAAACTTTAAAAATCTTCTTCTCTGAAACCACAAGGCCTAGAGCTTAGATATTTGGCATGTAGCATTGTCTAGTGGACCTCTACCAAGATTGTTCAAATTATGACCCCTGGGTCAAAATTGACCCTGCACGGGTGGTCACTTAGTTTTTGCATAGGAATATATAGGAAAAACTTTAAAAATCTTCTTCTCTGAAACCACAAGGCCTAGAGCTAAGATATTTGGCATGTAGCATTGTCTAGTGGACCTCTACCAAGATTGTTCAAATTATGGCCCCCGGGTCAAAATTGACCCCGCGGGGGTGGTCACTTAGTTTTGCATAGGAATATATAGGAAAAACTTTAAAAATCTTCTTCTCTGAAACCACAAGGCCTAGAGCTTAGATATTTGGCATGTAGCATTGGCTAGTGGACCTCTACCAAGATTGTTCAAATTATGAGCCCCGGATCAAAATTGACCCCGCCCGGGGGGTCACTTAGTTTTACATAGGCTTATGTAGGAAAAACTTTAAAAATCTTCTTCTCTGAAACCACAAGGCCTAGAGCTTAGATATTTGGCATGTAGCATTGGCTAGTGGACCTCTACCAAGATTGTTCAAATTATGACCCGCGGATCAAAATTGACCCCGCACTGGGGGTCACTTAGTTTTACATAGACTTGTATAGTAAAAACTTTAAAAATCTTCTTCTTTGAAACCACAAGGCCTAGAGCTTAGATATTTGGCATGTAGCAATGGCTAGTGTACCTCCACCAAGTTTGTTCAAAATTGACCCCGCACCAGGGGTCACTTAGTTTTACATAGGCTTATATAGGGAAAACTTTAAAAATCTTTTTGTCTGAAACCACAAGGCCTAGAGCATAGATAATTGGCATGTAGCATTGCCTAGTAGACCTCTTCAGTTTGTTCAAATTATGCCCCTGGGGTCAAAATTGACCTTGCCCGGGGGGGATCATTTGTTTTACAAAGGCGTATATAGGAAAACTTATTTGGTATATAACATTATCTAGTGATCTTCCACCAGGCAAGTGGACTTGTACCAAGGTGAGCGATATAGGGCCATCTTGGCCCTCTTGTCATAAAGTTATGACAAAAGGGTTGTGATGCCGCAAAATTTTGTAGGTCAAATTCAATGTCCCTTTTTGTACTGACAAAGCATAAGAGGGCGACACAAGTGTTCTACTGAACACCCAGCTAGTTATTTCAACAGATACAGCGACACAGACTGAAGACACCATGCAAGTCAAGTTTGATGCACTCCAGCAAGATCACAAAGGACTGAAGAAAGAATATCAGCTTCTTCTAAATGAAAACAGGGAACTGAAAGAACATAATTATCATTAAATCCAAATTTACTTACACAAAATTAAACAATTCACAAATGTTGTCACTGACAGGACTTACTTCTATTGCAGGATTTAGTACTCTCACGACACTGTTATCTGTGCGCTACAAGCCACTGGGAAAGCTCGTACCCAAGTCAACTTGTACCTTAGTTATCTCTTACCCTAATTGGTCAACTCCTAAGTTTCAAAAAGTCAACTTGTACCCTTTGTAGTCAACTTGTGTCTTTTGTTTCAAAACTTCAGTTTTAACCAGGAACAAAATTAACTGATATGTTATTAAAGGAGGGCCATATGGAATATTTTATGGTTTTATTGAAATCTGGTTTATAGTAGATAAAACTTTCTTGTTGTAGAAGTATTTATTTGCAGGTCTACATAGGTGTTGATAGACTAATTGGCGCCAAAAGTAAGCATTTTCTATGGGGTGATAGTCAATAAGTCACCTTTACTTTTGTTCAAAATACAATACAGCTACTGATAGGTGTGAGGGCAAATAACTTAATAAGGTTTGCCAACAACAGTGATCTCGGCAGTTTGCAGTAATGATTAATTAAAGATAATCATGAATTGTTAGTTTAATGCAGCGATTAAATGCATTAGTTAAACAATGCCATTAAAAATTATATAATAAAAGCATGAGTTTGTCAGCAAAACTTTGATGATGAATTTACTAGTTGTGAATTAAATTTTATGAAATAATCCTGACTAGGTTGAGCTATTGCTCTAAACAGAACACAAATTTTATGTGGGGTCATGTCGACTTTTTGTCGAGCCGGCTTGCGGTGAGCTCGATATAGTTGTCACAATGGCCATTCAGTGTATGTGCATGTGTTCGTCCGTCCGAGTTTGTCCAAGCTGTAACTTATCCATGGATCAAGGGATTCTTAAATAACTTGGCACAAATGTTCACCATCATCAGATGGAGTGTTATGAGCAAGAACCAAGTCTAAGTCAAGACCACACTGTAACGGCAAAACGCACTGGCTCCAATTTAACGATACTGCTCCTACTATCGTAACAACAAGGCTCCGACAAAAAATGGCTGATTTAGTAAACAAAACCAAAGTCAGTATAACAGATTTGTGTATTTTACATGGTAAATCGCAACTTCTGAAGAAACGAATACTCTTACAGAATGCTCACTTCTTTCTTGCATGACCGTAGCTAGTCGGCTGTTTCAGACATTGATGCGTGTGAAAGTAATGCAAGTTGAATGCAGAGGATTCAACAGTAAAAATTCCAAAACAGACACAAAATGCATGGATTTTGCTCAAAATTATAGAAGTTGAGGTGTTTAGCATAAAAGATATGCATTGGCATGTAACTTCGGGTCAAATGTCATAAGCATATACCAACAATTTACCGATCTGCTATTTTTCTAGGCAAAACTTACCCATTCAAAAATACAACGATTCAGGCTCCAGTTGACGATACAACGAAAATGTTCCAATTTGTGTTTCACGGATCATTTTCACAGATGTTTTTGAACAATTACAAACATGAGAGAATCTCTTATCGAACAAAATGTTGAGTTTTATGTCACATTGTACCCACTCTCTTTAAAAAAAAAAATCCAAAGGCAGAACATCGCTCATCCATGGGTTGAGGGTTTGAGCCCCACTTTGGTCACGACCGTACCTCCTCATATGACACCAGTACTGGGTTTTTTTCCATGAAGTAAGCTCGAGTGTGACTCTAAGCTACAAGTTTTCTATACAATCAAGCCAAAATAAATAAGGTTATAAACTATTACACAAATATTCAAAATATTCCTAAAATAGCATTGTCAAGTAAGCGCAAAAATATGTATGCAACACGCACGCTGCAACTTAAAACTGCCTAGAAAGCTCGCTGCCCTCGCGCGGTCAAGGGGCGAGACGGTCTGATACCCACATAGCGCCATTGCTCATTCGTTTAAATGAAATTAAGAAACTTAATTCTACTTAAACAAACGAACAACAGTGAGGGGGAAAGTGAGCTTTATTCTACATAATCTATCTATAGCTCAAAACTAAGTAAAACGCGCCAATAATAATTTATATTTAGACAAGTGAACGGCACCTGCAAATTAAACATAATGCATTGTAATATCAATTCATCAAACCATATTATCATTTAATCAATTCACCAATAAAATATTATTGCATAATACTAGTAAATTCATAGTAAGTCAATAGGAACAATATGAATGAATGAATAGACATTATCCCCAATCCAAAGGTAGAAAGTAGTAGTAGGGGAAAGTAGTGTTAACATAGTTGGCAAACATAGCCCTGATGAATAGGAGATTCACGGCAGCTACCAACCTACGATTAAGGCGTAACCTAGTATCAAAGTCATTCTCTATGTATATAAATTTGCAGGGTTAACCCCGGCTAGAGAGAGGCAGGTACGGATTCTTGATAGATAAAGGGGACTTGTTAAAAATCTTAATTGGCCATTTGCAATAAAAACAAAGGCGGGGCCATCAAGATCAGCCTGTGGCGTAAGGCGGAAACAATTAAAAATAGCCTGAACTGGACAGAGGGGAGAACCCCTAGCACGTGAAAGAGGGACATCAAAGTTTCTTGATTGGAACTGATTAACTTTACTCCATCTAATGGTTAAAGAAACGCCCCATTGGAAAAAATTTATATCACGGCGACGGAGGTGTTTGTCATGGTTAAATGTATCTGGGATAACATTGCTCTTCCTTAGAAGACCAAAAAACATACAGAGGCTAACAGCCCAAACAGTGGCATCCAAAGAATTGTTGAGGTTTAGCTGGGACAAAAGTTTGCGCAACAACTGTGGGATAAAAGGTAGCTTCCTATTAACATTATCACCCAAATTACATCTAATACCACGTAAGGTGCAATTAACTGCAAAGTTCTCTTTAAGAGGATTACTGATACCCCATTCTGCATGTATCAGTCAAACAATGTTCAGATATTGTTTAATAGAGTTGTACTTTAGTGTTCTTGCTAAGTAGGCAGCATAGCGACATAGTGTATTTGATGAGGCTGGAACGGCAGAATAACCCATCCTGTCACAAAATCTTAAATATGTGTTCTATATGCCCTTTTTGTTGTGTCCGCAAAGGCACTGTTTGTGTAATTATTAACCTCAGCATCTAAAACTGCTTCTAATGAGCCTGTAATTAGACAAAATAGTAACAAGCATTACGCATATGCATTGACAGTCTTTCAATACCGTTCTTTTCATGTAAACGTGACGCACTATCTGCAAGTACATTGTATATTCCTTTATAATATACAGCCTTTAATCGGAAATTGAATATTGCTGATAACCAAAACACTCTACGTAAGGAATTCATAACACTGACGTTTTTGCACGACCCCCTGTTAATTATTGACACGGCTGTGAGGTTATCCGAGAATACAAACACCTTTTTGTTTCTTAGTTTGACAGCCCATTGGGCTATGGCTGGCTCTAAAGCCAGCACTTCAAGGTAATTTATGGGCAGTTTAGACGTAGTCTTTGACCATGGCTTGTAAACTGCTTCCCCATTAAAAAAATCCTCCTGCTGCTAATGGACAGGCGTCGATGCTGATGGAGGTCCCAGAACGCCCATCAACCATTGGCATCGTTCCGTTAAAGGTGTCCAAGAAGTTTAACCACCATCTGATATCTTGTATCATGTCTTGCGTAATCAAAGTTCTGTGCCAAGCGCATTTAAGGGTGTTAGCCCGGTCATATAAACGCCGCATATGAAACCTCCCGCCATAAACACAGTGATAAAGTTAAGTTTTCCGGCAAGACTTTGAATTTGCCTTTTTGTCACCTTTTTTGCCACCAAAAAGGAATTTAGTAACACCTTTATGTCTTGAACTTTTTCTTGTGGCACACTTATTGTCATTTCCGTACTTTTCAACATAAGTCCAAGAAAGATTATTTGCTTACCAGGGCCTTCTACAGTAAAACTTTGTTAACTCGAGCATCGATAACTCGAGAACCCCGGATAACTCGACTCATGTCGGTCCCGGCAATTTTGCCAATATGTTTAACCAGAAAATACTCTCGTTAACTCGAGCATCGATAACTCGAGAAGCCCGGATAACTCGAGGAACACTTGTGGTCCCGCCAGGTAGATTTCTTACTAAATTACCTACGGCAACTCGAGGTCACTGATTATCAGATTTTTCTCACCTCCGATGGTGCATCATTATTTTGACACGTCATGGGAAAAACTTTTATTGTTAATTGATTGTTCTCGTTAATTATCGATTAATCGGCCGTCCAGTGGCTAAAATGTTATTCGCACATTTAAATCGTCTTAAATCATGTGGATTAAAGCCACTTGTTACTTTTATTGAATAAGAAGAAAATAAAGAAAATTCTATTTGCGAGTTTTTAATTACGAGAACTTAATAATGAGAAGATGGAAATTTTGAGTCTGGGTAGACTTTTGATGATAAAGCTTGAGAGGAAATCCCAAACTGCATATTCTTTCTAGAATTATAGAAATAAACACGAATAGATTATAGAAATAAACATCTAGCGAAGAACCCGATCTTGGGGGGATACAGAAGCTAGATCGGACAAGCAGAAAACCAAAACAGGAACGAAATGCAAATTGGAGACTAAGACCATTGAGTTTAAATACAATGCCATTTGGACGTTAAAAAAGGTCATGTCTGAAAGAAATGTGCCTTTTCTTTGTTTCAAAGCTGTTTCATAGCTATCTTTTGCCTATGCAGAAAAATTTATAGAATTTCCATGGTTCGGATAACTCGAGAACCCGGATAACTCGAGCATTTTACTCGTCCCCGTGCAACCTCGAGTTATCGAGGTTTTACTGTATTTTGTTATAATTTATTGCAAATCCTAATTCGCGTAACAGCTTTAACAGGGTGCTTAATGCGGCTTTACATTTTTCATATGTTTCAGCTATTATGAAAAAATCATCGAGATAGACAACCAGCGTAGAGTATCCCTTCTTTGCCATAATAGCTCGTACGGATTGAGTAATCCTGTTGAAAACTTCAGGGCACTTTGCACCCCCAAAGGGAAGTCTCTGATCTACCATATATGTATAATGTTGGTCTCCATGAAATTTCCATTTTAATCCCGTTGCTGTCAGATTTGATTTATGTATTTTTACAGACCTGTAAGCAGCGGTTAAATCGACTTTGGCAAAATAACAATTAGGTTTCACAAGGTCAATGGCGTCCTGAATCGACTGGTATTGAAATTTGTTGGTACTTGTGAAGTCATTAAGAGAGGAGCCCGTCGGTCGGGAGCAGTCATGTATAATCCGCACTTTATTTGAGTTCTTCTTTGGAATAGCTCCAATTGCTGAAACTATGGACGGTTTTTGATTCACAATTTTATATTGACCATTATCTGGTTCACTTTGTATTTGTGTTTCCGACCGCGCACGCATTTCACCGGAAGTAGCAGACTTGTAATTGTCTACATCCGCTGAGCTCGTTATTTTATCCGTGTCCACAATATGAAACCCATTTTTAATTCCCGACAGAATGAAGTCCCGATCTTTATAATCAGCCGGTAGATTCCTTTCCCACGCTGCGTAGTTAAGAGCTGTAGTGGTGTGTCAGGCGTCATTAGTCTGTCCTTGACGCGACGTAAGCGGAATGCCTGTACTATGTTTTGGTGACGGTGTCTGTCTCACGTGCCGGTATCTACAGTTGCTACCAAAGGGGCAGATTTATCCGACAATCTTCTCTTTGATATTGCTTGTTGGATTGGCCTGTTGCTGTTGTAGCTTCTAGTCCCCCTTTAAAACGTTTTGGAGCCAAGATCTGCAGTTCCATATGGGGCGAGAAGGTCCCCCATTGGAATCCATGCTCGGCTTGGAGCTCCTGGTAAGTGTTATCGAAATTTAGTATGCTGTTCCACTCAAAGATGTCAGCAATTCGAAAACCTTTGTGGTATATGCCAAATAGAACTCAATGTTCTCTCGTTGCAGAACGCCACTACTGAGTAGATAATTCATAAGACGCATGTTAGCAGCGCCCCATTCTTCAATATGAATCCCGAGGTATGGGTGTTCATCATCTGTTCGTAGTACCAAAATTTCTTGGTTATTTGGGCCAGAATGGAGTACAAATTCTTTCTTTCTGTGTTGTCAGCGTCGCTTACATTTTTCAGTGAGAAACATAGTGATGTGCACGGCTTTCTTTGAGATAGCCTTCATAGTAAGGATAGCTCTGGGGTCCATATGTGCATTCGAAAATACCGTATCTGCTTTATTTTGGTCTTTATTCAAGTTAGTGTCACCAAGCAATGTGTCTAAGGTTTTACCTGCGTTTTATAGGATGTCCTCGTTGGGAGTGTTATTATGCTTGGTCCCGGTCTCAATAGTCGGTGTCTGTATAGCTGCTGCATTCACTATCACATTATTCCACTTGTTAATGTCCTGCATTATCAATTTTACACACCCTAGCGGTATGCCAATGCTCTTCAAGTCATTTGTTTCTAACAGTTTGAGTGTGTCCATAGTGCAGAGTTCTTCACCTCGCAGTATTTGAGTAACTTTCCGTGGTAGTTTAATACTGTTTGACCAAGTGTCGAAATTAAATTCATTATTTTCCATTGTTGTATTTGTATCTTCAGCATTTTCATTATCCGACATCGTTAACTTTTAAGCTTTAGCCGCAATTTTATTAACTTAATTCCAAAAACATTTTAAACAAGTAAGCGCAAAAATATGTATGCAACACGCACGCTGCAACTTAAAACTGCCTAGAAAGCTCACTGCCTTCACGCGGTCAAGGGGCGACACGGTCTGATACACACGTAGCGCCATTGCTCATTCGTTTAAATGAAATTAAGGAACTTAATTCTACTAAAATAGCAGGATTCATGGACTCCGTATACCGCTCTGCTTGGTTTGTTAGAGATAAACTGAAACAACATTTACGTTATGTCAACCTTGACTTAATATCGCTGTAGAGCTACAGAATTTAGGCATATAAATAAATCACCGGAACTGTTGTTTTTTTTCCTTGTCTACCTCGACTACTTGGGCAAATACCCTACTTTTGAATGGTTTTATGCGTGTTTTTAATAACATCTTAAAGTCTACAGTACTATTTCAGTAGTTGTCAAGTGCCAGTACCTATGTTATTTTGTATTTGACCAGAATAAACTCAACACGAACTGGGTGGGAATTCCAGAATGTTTATCGCAATAAGCACATTTAGGCAAAAAAGCCCAGATAGATTATATTGTGGTCGTGTACAAGTTCACAGAAAGAAAATGAAGCATAAATAGCAAATGCAAAATTATATACTTCTTACACCGTCGCTTTCCAAATTTTCATTAGATGACCATTTTTATTTTAGTCTAAGCTGTCTAAATCTTAAACACTGTGTCCATGAATCTTGCCATTTTGAGAAGTATTTTGAATATTGGAAAGTTCTGTGTTGAATTTTCAATTTTTCACTAAGAAAACACGTACATTTGTCCGATAATAGATATTTTTATATTTGAAATTGTTCAAAAACGTCTGTGAAAATGATGAAACAGGAATTGGAACATTTTCAGGTCACTAGATCAAAGGTCACAGGGGCTTGAGATAGTAAAATCTTGTGCGCTATTAATCTCCAAAACTGCTTGTCAGAATTTAATTAAACTTCACAGAAGCCTACGTTGTGCAGGTCCAATAATCAAAGCATCAAGTATTACATAAATCTTAAATACTGTGTTAGGGGGGTATTCATCACCTTCAGTGATAGTTTTAGTTGCATAAGGATATACAGCGGTTGAAGCATAGATCAAGGTCACACGCACATACTATTTCAGCAGTCACAGCCCACATTATACCTGAACGGCCATAAGGTCGCTGAATTTGTTTGCTTGAATAACTTTCTTCTGGTGATTTATAATGACTTGAAATAACATTTCTATTTCCTAATTTGACGGGTGTATTTGGTTTTTAAGCAGGTTTTTTTTTAAAATGCCTATTAGAAGGGCGATGTCAGGCTGGTGGGCGTCAAACATTGGTTTCCATTCAATAACTTTAGTTAGGAGTGACCAATTACAATGAAACTTGGTGTGTAGGTAGGTTGCATGGAGACACAACTTGGGATTGCATTTGGGGTCACTAGGGTCGAGGTCAAGGTCACTGTTAATAAAAAAGAAAAACAGTTTCAATTAAATAACTCCAGTTAAGGGTGACCAATTGCAATGAAACTTGTTGTGTAGGCAGCATGCGTGGAGACGCAGTTTGGGACTGCATTTGGTGTCAAGGTCACTAAAAATAGAAAAACGGTTTCTGCTCAATAACTCAAGTTAGGAGTGACCAATTGCAATGAAACTTGTTCTGTAGGTAGCTTGGCGGAGACGAAGTTTGAGATTATATTTATGGTCACTAGGGTCAAGGTCAAGGTCACTGTTACTAAAAATGGAAAAATGGTTTCCGCTCAGTAACTCCAGTTAGGTGTGACTAACTGCACTGAAATTGGCGTGTAGGTAGCTTGCGTAGAGAGGAAGCTTGGGATTGCATTTGGGACCACTAGGGTCATATTTTACACTTTGTCTTGATATTGTCTTTGATCCATTTTATTGACACGCTGGATATTTAAACTGCTGACACTTTAAATTCTCATGTAGATCTTGTCTAATATTTTTTTAAAGTAGAACCATGCTGATTTATACAAAATGGTTTATATATGAAAAAAATTTGTTTTTCAAATTAGATTCAACACATGTTCCTGGACATTAAGGCAACGGCGTCAGTTTTGTTCCAATGAAGTTTATGGACATGGGCTGGTGTGGTGGAACAAATCAACTGAGATTCTACGATGGTAAATGTATTAAGTCCACACAAATTGAGTCATCCAATCTTACCAGACAACGGTGCAAAATCTCTAAAAGCAAATTTGGAAGATAAGAACTTTTGCAAGTCAAGTACACGTATTCGCTTTCCAAAACGCTCCGTTCTGGAGCATTTTATTTCTGTACCTATTGATATAAAGCAATTATTGTTACATCTCAATTGAAAAAATAAGCTAGTGTTTAGACTTTGTTAATTTTTCCCAGAATGTAAAGGTTTCACCCATAGTTTCTATGATTTCTGCAGCGATTAGATAATTCCATTTGTCTTAGATATTTAAACCTTTACATTGTTTTGGTTAATAATGGCTGTTATGTTCGCTTCAGGTAATTTTAGAAACTGAGTGCTCGTCAGCACTCACCTTCGACTTTAACAATGTAACTGCTACTGGATTCCAAGGTCATGTTGCATGGACAGTTACGAATCAGTCATCTGATTATTATGGTTTCATGCTTTTCTACCGGACAGAAGGTAAACTATACAACATTTCCATACAAAAGCTTGCTGCTTAAAGTTGAGAATACTTGCTTACATATTTGAACAGTTCCTTTCGAGTCAATACGAACCGCTGAAGTAAGACTATGAGATTTTAAATCCGTGTTAAAGCTTGAATTTCTTTGTATATGAAATGCCAATATGGAGATAATAGCAATGTACCTTAATTATACCCCCACAAAACGAAGTTTGGGGGGGGGTATATAGGAGTGAGCTTGGTCGTCAGTAGGCCAAAGGTCAAGGTCACAGTGACCTTGAACAGTAAAATGGTTTCCGGATGGTTACTCATGAACGACTTGACCGATTTAAATAATTTTTGGTACACAGGTGCATCATCAGGAAATACAGGTCAAGATCGACTTTGGGGTCAGTAGGTCAAAGGTCAAGGTCACAGTGACCCTGAACAGTAAAACGGTTTCCGAATGATACCTCATGAAAGACTTGACCGATTTGAATAATTTTTGGTACACAGGTGTTACATCATGAAATACAGGTCAAGTTTGACTTTGGGGTTAGTAGGCCAAAGGTCACAGTGATCCTGAACAGTAAAACTGTTTCCGGATGATAACTCATGAAAGGCTTTACTTATTGAAATAATTTTTGGTACACAGGTGTAACATCATGAAATACAGGTCAGGTTTGACTTTGAGGTCTGTAGGTCAAGGTCACATGACTCGGAACAGTTAAACGGTTTCCGGATGATAACTTAAGAACGCTTGGGGCTAGGATCATGAAATTTGATAGGGAGGTTAGTGATATTAACATGTTTGAAATAAACCTATTAAATTTAATAATAATCCATACTTTCCAACCTTACATATTTTGTGTGCTATTAAAACAATACATTTACACAACTTATTGTATAATAACTGAAATGTATGTCCTTGTGGCCATTCCTTTCTTATGGTTGCCATACTTCTGTGACAAAGCTGTATTGTGGGGGTATAATTCGTCACTCTTGTGACAGTTCTAGTTATACCCCCAAAACGAAGTTTAGGGGGGTATATAGGAGTCACCCGGTGGTTGGTCGGTCGGTCTGTTGCATTTTCCTTGTCCGGAGAATAACTTGAAAACTACTACTTGGAATTCAATACAACTTCATACAATGGTCAAGCACATTGAGAGGAAGTGCAGTGCACAAGAACTATAACTCCATCTTCACTAATTACAGAGTTATTGCCCTTTGTTACTTTTCCTTGTCCGGAGCATAACTTGAAAACTACTAGTTGGAATTCAATACAACTTCATACAATGGTCAAGCACATTGAGAGGAAGTGCAGTGCACAAGAACCATAACTCCATCTTGACTAATTACAGAGTTATTGCCCTTTGTTACTTTTCCTTGTCCGGAGCATAACTTGAAAACTACTAGTTGGAATTCAATACAACTTCATACAATGATCAAGCACACTCGGAGGAAGTGCAGTGTACAATAACTATAACTCTATCTTGAGTATTTACTGAGTTATTGCCCTTTGTTACTTTTCCTTGTCCGAAGCATAACTTGAAAACTACTAGTTGGAATTCAGTACAACCTCATACAATGGTCAAGTACATTTAGAGGAAGTGCAGTGCACAGGAACCATAACTCCATCTTGACTCATTACAGAGTTATTACCCTTTGTTACTTTTCCTTGTCCGGAGCATAACTTGAAAACTTCTGATTGGAATTCAATACAACTTCATACAATAGTTAAGCACAGTGAGAGGGAGTGCAGTGCACAGGAACCATAACTCCATCTTGACTAATTACTGTGTTATTGCCCTTTGTTACTTTTCCCTGTCTGGAGCATTTTTCGAAAACTACAAGTTGGAATTCAATACAACTTCATACAATGGTCAAGCACAATGAGAGGAACTGCTAAGAACAATATCTCTTTTTAGTTTGTTTGCAAGGCATTATGTTACTACGAACTTCTTCAGTTTATAAAGCAATCCTTTTGGGGGTATTAATCACATTTAGTGATAGCTCTAGTTGTTATTGTAGAATACACTACAACCTCTCAACAACTTTTGAACCTGATTCAACAAAGAATCTGCAAACAACAGCAACAACAGAGTATGCAACAAGAACAGAATCTGTAAACAACAGCAATGACAGAATTTTCAACAACTACTCAAGCAACAGACAAAAATTGTGGAAAACCATCTGGCAAAGGCTTCACTGAATCAGCAATGATTATTATGTTTTTTTGGCATGTTCTTTTTTTATTTGATGTTGAGGGCAATGGGGATGGTGACAGAAGGATGAAAACAGATGAAGAAAAATTGTTGCTATCATTTACACTAATAATCAGTTTACATTTCATCCAACATATTTTACATCACATGAAAAAGAAACAAGGATAGAATACTGTAATAAGTTGGCCGCTGTGCATTTGTTTATTATAACATGGAAATGTGTTGGCGCCAACAACCATATACATGTACTTTATTATCATAATTAACTGATCATCATTTAGCTCATTGGACTATTTAGTCTGTGTGTCGATCACAATTATTAGCAGGTTGATTACATTTCTGAAACTTGAACAGAGTATATATGGCCACAGTTAGGCTAAATCAGACTTCAGTGTCAAAAACCATGTGGCTTCTGTGGTGCATAAAGGTACACTTATACAGGCATACTGTTATACTCCTATGATGACATTACAGATATCAAGACCTCGAAATGTGGAAACACCAAGAACCACATGTCAATATCTCAGTTGTTTAATAGCAGCGGAAGTATACATGCAGAAGCATAAAAGATTTATTTGATCACCATACTGGGTGATGCTTTCAGGGCATAACATAAACATGACGCCTTTCAGAAGTGTCAGGTTGAGTTTTATTTGTTACAGATTGCATTTCCACACGTGTGCAAATGAAACAAGAACCATGTACATTTTTTCACTGTAAGTGTAGCATATGTTATACTCGTATATGGTCATCAGTACACTCAACAAAATTCCTAAACGGTCACTTCAATAATGTGCAAACAGGTGTTCATGCCTCGCATGTGCTATAATGGTCAACATGCCTTATTCAATTACTTTCATCGCGAGCCAAATATTGGTATGTGAAATTTTGTGTGAATACATGCATTATTAGAAAAATTATAATAATATATAAACTGACTGTTTAGGAATTTTGTTGAATGTTTATGCAAGCTAACCCGAGACGACTTGAAATACAAAAAATGCCAGCTCCCATCATACCACTTTTATACTACAAATCCATAGATATATATCTATTTTTTTGTAAAAACAAGAGCTGTCCCTCCCAAGTGACGAATGCCCCCGAAAGAGGTGCCTCACAGTCTGTGTCCTCTCCATGTGCCAAAAAGTGCTATGTAATTTAAAATCCTTCCATGCATGACAGAGTAATCATGCATACAGTATTCCATTACTTTAAACACTAAGTGTGACCTTGACCTTTGAGGTAGGGACTTGGGTCTGCACGCGACACATCCGCTTGATGTGCTAGACATTTGTGCACAGTTATTTTAAAATCCTTCAAAGCATAATAAAAGTTATAGTCCGGACACAAAGTATGCAATATACAGGATTCCATTACCTATAAACTCTAAGTGTGACCTTGACCTTTGTGGTAGGGATGTGGGTCATGCACGCGACACGTCGCTTGAGTGCTAGACATTTGTGCCAAATTATTTTAAAATCCTTCAAAGCATGACAAAGTTACAGTCCGGACACGAATGTGTGCATATATGCTTATATAGAGGAACCATTACCTTCAAACTCTAAGTATGACCTTGACCTTTGAGCTAGGGACGTGGGTCTTGCACGCGACACGTCGTCTTGATGTGCTAGACATTTGTGCCAAGTTATTTTAAAATCCTTCAATGCATGACAAAAGTTACAGTCCGGACATGAATGTGTGCATATATGCTTATATGGAGGAATCCATTACCTTCAAACTCTAAGTATGACCTTGACCTTTGAGCTAGGAACGTGGGTCTTGCACGCGACACGTCGTCTTGAGTGCTAGACATGTGTGCCTAGTTATTTTAAAAATCCTTCAATGCATGACAAAGTTACAGTCCGGACACGAATGTGTGCATATATAGAGGATTCCATAACCTTCATACTCCAAGGTGACCTTCACCTTTGAGGTAGGGATGTGGGTCTTGCACGCGACACGTCGCCTTGATGTGCTAGACATGTGTGCCAAGTTATTTTAAAATCCTTCAATGCATGACAAAGTTACAGTCCGGACACGAATTTGTAAGTGGGGACGCACGGACGGACGGACAGACGGTGCGATTTTAATATGCCACCCTTCGGGGGCATAAAAACAATAGTTAACTGTGTTATAAATCGTTTATAACAATAAACTACAGGATTGTACCTTTAACACAAGGAAACGCATGCAATCCTCAAAATCTCTAGAACCATTTAATAGGAAATCAGACAGAAACGTGCATATGTGCATTTCGTAGAAATTGTAAACATTTCATTCGAACACTCCAGCCATATCTTCTAAGTATTTAGGTTCACCATAGGCATCTTTAATATTTAGTGTACCAGATAGTTTATGTCACCATTTTTTGTTGTCAAAACCTTGCAGTGACACGGAGATGGAATGATTTTTATTATTGCTATTACTGCCAAATATGTTGTGACTCCTTTGTTTTGTTCTTTTTCTAATTATTTCTTCATGTTGGTGCCTCATGTGATGAAGCTTTGAATTATATGTACATGTAGTTTGGAATACAACAATTGAAATTATTGATTAGAAATGTAACAAATCTAATAAAAATGCAGCAACTCCATCTGTAATGAACAGTAACACTGTATTTTATATAGTATATATATCAATATAGCATATATATCATTAAAGTATTCAAGTTACTACTGATTTTATCAATAATTCATTGCAATTATCATTGGAAGATACAAGATACAGTCAAAGTGTAATTTGCTTGACTACTAGTAATAAGCACTGAATTAAATCTAACTGGTTTGAGAAAGTACAAGTATTTACTATATAAATTTCATTAATTTTGTTTTTACTTGTGTACTTTGTTTTCATTCATGCACAGGAAGTTATCAGGAGTATCGTAAAACTTTTTGTAAAGCTAATCGGAGTACTAGTAAATAAATCTATAATTGTATATAAATATAATGCATGTATTTGTAACATTAATTTCTACTCTCGTGTTTCATTACCTGTAAACACTTAAGTGTGACCTTGACCTTTGAACTAGGGATGTGGGTCTTGCACGAGACTCATCGGCTTTATGTGCTAGACATTTGTGCCAAGTTATTTTAAATCAATCTATGCATGACAAGGTATAGTTTGGACACGAATGTGTGCGTATATACAGGATTCCATTACCTTCTAAGTGTAACCTTCCCCTTTGAGATAGGGTTGTGGGTCTTGCACGCGACACATCTTGATGTGCTAGACATTTGTGCCAAGTTATTTAAAATCCTTCAATGCATGACGAAGTTACAGTCCCAACAAAAATGTGTGCTTATATACAGGATTCCATTACGTTCCAACGCTAAGTGTGACCTTGACCTTTAAGGTAGGGACGTGGGTCTTGCATGCAACACGTCTTAATGTGCTAGACATAAATTTTGTGCCAAGTTATTTTAAAATCCTTTGATGCATGACAAAGTAACGGACCAGACAAAAAGAAATGTAAGCAAGGACAGTGCGATTTTAATGCCACCCTTCGGGGGGGGGCATAAAAATATCAACATTGGACAGTTCAAGTTGACCTTGTCACGTTCAGTGTAACCAAACAGATGAGTGAGCAAGCTACAATGTATCTCTTAAGTTTTAAGCTGTATATGTTCATTATACCCCCGAAACGAAGTTTGGGGGGTTATATAGGAGTCACCCGGTGGTCGGTCAGTCAGGGGGTCTGTTGCATTTTCCTTGTCCGGAGCATAACTTGAAAACTACTAGTTTGAATTCAATACAGCTTCATACAATGGTCAATCACATTGAGAGGAAGTGCAGTGCACAAGAACCATAACTCCATCTTGACTCATTACAGAGTTATTGCCCTTTGTTACTTTTCCTTGTCCAGAGCATAACATGAAAACTACCAGTTGGAATTCAATACAACTTTATGCCCACCCAAGATAGATAGGAAATAAATTAATTCCGAAGCTACACGTAGTTTTAAAACTTGCATATTGGTTCAGAATGTTAACATATTTGTATATCTATCCAATTCAAATGTGAAAGTAAAAATTATATTGAAATAAAAAAGAAATGATCGACGTTTTAAATACTTTCATATTAAAGGGGAGTAATAACAAAATTTTATAAAAGTTCATATGAATCTAACTATGTAATGTATCTTTCTGTTCATTGAATAAATCTTTTAACAGAATATACAAAAAGTAAAAATTGTCATCAAATGTTGCTTAAATGTGATTGACCACCTTTAAACTACAAACAAACTTGGTATCTTTGACAAAAGCTTTATTTTTCCTCGGGTAACAACAAGTATTTATGCATAAAATCAACAATATGAGAAACAGTTGTGTCATATAAGAAGATACCTACCACAAATGCCATGCAGGCATCTGAAGATGTATACAATTCATACTTAATATCAAATGTGAATTCCTAAACATAAATGTAGATAAGGCATACTTACATAATTCAAAATCATTTTTTATCACAGCAGTTTTTAGTATGGTAACTTTTTCAAAGGGAATAAAATAGAAGAAAACCGACTTTAAAAGACTCCCACTCCCCAATTGTACTTAAAGAAATGTGGAGATCAAATTGTTAAGAAAAACAAATTCCAACATGTGATTGTGAGATAGCATCCTTTAAACCCAAACTACATGATTCTGTATACCCCAGTCTTTTTATGTAACAACAAATTCAACATATAACACTTCATGATTTCAATATGTTTAGGTTACAGTCCATAAAAAAGTACTGCTTTAAATATGTATGTATAAAGCAAAAATTGTTGCATGGTTAAAACAAGAATGTACATAAAATATCAAATATGTCTGTGGAGTAAGCTAGAACATCAAAAGTCACAAGCTCTCTCGAGTTTAACATGACTTCGTCATAATAACTGTTAATATTGTTGCATAAAACTGACAGCCTATAACCTGTATGCTTCACTAACTAAAGAAGGAAATATACAAACTGAAGAATGGATTACTTATTGAAGAATGGACTTACTAAAGAAGAGAATACACTTACTGAAGAAGGGAATACATGACAGATGTGGAGAGTTTATATACAACTAAGGTTTTGCTTGGCAAATGTTAAAAGTTAAATTACCAGTCAAATTGACAATATCAAATAATAGTCAAGAATGAAGCTTAAAGCAAGTAGATTATTTGAAAACATGTAAGAAATGACATGCACTGTATTTTCTCATTTTATGTCAGAAAGGCTGGATTTAAGATAGATTTTCTCTATGAAAATACATGTACTAGTATTCTATAGATATATATTTTTGGGGGGAGTTATAACTATATAGCAATGCTTCTTTTATGAGCATAAATCAATGAATAATGTCTCTTTATATTATGATGGTCACCTAGAATGGTAATATCACTTGACAATTGTTTTGCTTCAAATGATATACATGATAACAATAATTGCATTTGAAGAAAAATAGAACGTGGAAAATCATTTTCTATTGCTCTCATTTTTGTAATAATCTAATTAAATTACCAGAATTCACCAGGTTATTTAATATCTGCTGCTGTTTGTACATTGTGTCTGAATTCAACCTAAATTGGCACACACTTTTTTCAAAAAGTACCTTGTAAACATGAATTACCATTGAAAAATATTGATAATATACCTAAAATAAAGACAGCATGTGAAGTACGAGTTCATTCTGGTATAAAATAAAAAAAGCGAGGTTAAACAAAATAGCTTTTGTTATAATGGCCGAGTTTCAATTTTAGCAACAATATCTAACTACAGTTTCAAGCTTACTACACGGACACTGCAGTCACGTGTTTCCGGACACTGCAGTCACGTGTTTCCATCAAGAACAATCCAAGACGAATGTCATCCTTATCTAGGCCAGATCAACTGAAATCCTGATGGTGACCATCTGAAAGTCCTCATAGAACAGTGTCCACAGCGAAGATTCCCTCAACTTTCCAGCTCTTCAATAAACCTCTTTTCATCAGTACATGTATGGCAACTGTCCACATGGTGCAAATATATACACATAAATGTATGTACAATTATTGTAGTCCAAACTTAGTTCATGCACATGTAAAAGAGTTGTAGCATTATTAAAGAGCGGTCAGTGTTGAGGGGTTTACGAGGATCAGGTGACCTGTAAATCCAAGGACCACTCTGGAGGTTTACTGTCATATGTATATGTTGTATAAGTCCTGGCACATGCGGTGGCTTCCATTGGTTCACCTGGTTCTGTTTTCACTTGTACACTCGTAGACGCTTCTGAAACACAATATGCTTAGTGTGAGAATTATAAAAATATTGAGACAAATAGCAGGACAGTCTTCACAGTATGCTGATTGACTGTTTACTAACACCAAACAAAACCAGAAGGGGACATCGGCCCCTAACCTTAGACCTTAACAGAAACTATTCAAGCTGTTCAAAAACTTACTAAATTGTTCAGAAACTGTTTTAGTTGTTCAGAAACTGGTTCAGACACTTTTATCAATTGGCACAAACTGGTTCATAAACTGTTCAAGCCTGTTAAACATAAAAATAGAGCTTATACCTGCATCCTCATCCTTTGTTGTTTTCTGTTTGAAGTCTGGAACTCTGATGTCTTCTAAAGGTACAGAGTCACTGTACGGATTCTCTAATACTTTCAGTACACGCTGCACCTCAGAGTAGTCTCCCTTCTCAGCAGCATCTATAGCAGTCTGAGCGATATAGTTCCGTAATATAAACCTGAAATACAGAAACCAACTTCAGCACTAAAAGATTTAGTAATTTATCTGCAGTTGATGATGTACACATGTGAATGATAACCTATGTTATCAGCTTGTGTTACTGATTTTTATATAAAATCTATTTTTAAGCTTAAGATGGATGCAGTCATCTGATTCAAAAGGTCAGTGGTGTTCCTACTCGAAAAACTTAACCAGTTTGAGAATGCCACGGCTGACCAAGTATGCTGCTACAATATATTCCTAATTCAGCGGAAAAAAAAGTCTGATTATCTTACAACTGTTAACACATTTCATAATTTTACACCATTTTCAACATTTACAGGGCAAATACTCCATTCCTTTGTAATGTGTAAGTTTTATACACGAGTCCTCTATAGCTCAGTGGTTAGTGCACTGTACGCAATAGTGGAAGGTCTTGGAATCAAACCCCGCCAGAAGCTAGACTCTTTATTTCATTTCTCATCATCTGTTAACAAAAACTGCCTTGACAAATTTCAAAGTTTCATTAGTGACATAGTACGCTCAGCTAACGCGACAAAGTCCAAAAAGTAGGTAAGCTGGTAAACGGAAATTCTAAGGGCATAAACTGGGGTGCCAGGTGTATACAATGACATAGTAGCTAAGTAATAGCCCAGTAATTGCTAACTAAATTGTGAAAGAGTACCGTAGAGTACCATGGGAAAAATCTATCCCATGACAATAAGCGCTCAAAGGGGAAACAAAAGTAACAATTCAAATGCAGGTGAAATGCAGGTGAAAAGTGAAAATCACAGTAGAAAAGGAATAATGCAGCAATGTTCGGCGAAGAGTACGTGAGAACGGATAGACGATGACTAGAGAGGGCGGAGGTTGCAGAGAGGGGAAGGGAAAAGGGAGAGGGCAGAGAAAGGAGATTAGGTAGACCAAAAAAATAAGTATTATTTTAAGCCACAAGACTGATTTGTAGCAGTATTGTGTCTTTCATGTATAACATGTAACTTTGCTAAAATACTGAGAAATTAAAAAATTGAAGACAACTCTACCTTGGATTTGTATCATTCATAACTTTAACTCTGTCATTATTAGCACCAGTCAGGTAGACACACCCTTCTTCCTCCAGCTGTAATCTCTGTGCATATATGTCTAACCATTTCTCCCACGCTACCTTGTCTTTCTCCCTCTTACTGATATCTGTCACATCCTGCAAACAAAAAGCAAGGGATGTAACTCTTGTCTCATACTGACTCTTTTAGTATTTACAGACTATATAATGAGGTTACTTTGGTATATCATGACAAAAGATGAGACACAACGTCTATGCATATTGACGCGACTACAAGGGACGACATATAACTTGATGGAAATTGTTTTAGTGCATAATGGCCATAGCAAGTTTGTACACAATGAATATACAAAAACAATCGCTATGGAAAGTACGACAAAAAAAGGATACACCATGAAATCACCTATTATCCAAACAATGGAATATCAGTTAACATAAATGCTTATGTAAAATCTAATATTTCCTGTTGTGTTAGCTAACACC
Organism: Saxidomus purpurata; assembly: GCA_022818135.1. Classification (NCBI taxonomy): domain Eukaryota; kingdom Metazoa; phylum Mollusca; class Bivalvia; order Venerida; family Veneridae; genus Saxidomus; species Saxidomus purpurata. The sequence continues at coordinate 41,721,561 of JAFMSR010000016.1, forward strand.
AGAACTAAAATTTTGCTCAAATGATGGTATTTTCAGGTTTTGCTACATTTGGTCAAAGAGTATAATCCAATTTATACCAATTCCTTACTTGTCTACAAAATCTGTCATAGTAACTTAAAGTCATGAGAAGCTGATTGACAAGATCAACTTACCTCTAGTTCTTGTAACTTTTCCAGTCTTTCTAGTTCTCCAGCAATTCCAGCAAACCTGCTTCCTAGAGCTGGCAAGATGCTAGGATTGGTCTGCATCAACTGTACAAACATCTGTAACTGCCTATAATAAATATATCATATAGTTAGTTGTAAACAGTGTAAAAACACAACTTATTTCAGATTCAAAAATATTGATCATAAACCAGTAAGTTGTTATAAGCCAAATAACCACAGGAAAAAATGTCAGAAAAGTCGAGGAATTAGTGTATTAAAACATATCCCAGTACGAGGAACATTGAACCAGTATGGGGACTAGCTCATGCCCTGACATACATGATGATGTACTTCAAAAACTCCTTCCACAGTTGAAGAATGGGTACATGGTGTTGGTTTAAGCCACAAGCTGATCATGTAGGGCTGAACAAAATCTATGATTCCATTAAAAGGACAGTAAGAGTCCTTTTATTTTTCAGCAAAGTCAGATTTAATGTTATTGCAATATGTCTACTGGAAACTTATTTCAACCTTATTTCTCATTACTAAACTTAAATTGGTGAGACTTCAAGATAATATTGTAACATGTGATTGCATCATTAAACAAGAAATAAATCAAATCTCAGATTTATGTCAGAAATATAAGAATTTGTGTATTAAAAGATAAACTACATTGTAATTTCATACAAGTTAAAAGATTGAATACAGCTTGTCAAATAGATTACAGGTAAGTAATGACATGATGATTGTCAGTGACACAGTGCTGTTATATTGTAGTTGTACCTTGGATCCATCCTTGGTCGGTTAGCTCTTCTTAACTCTTCAGCAGTACAACACTGAGATATCAGATATATCTTCACAGTTTCTTGAGCTTGTCCAAAGTCGGGATAGCTTGGCAAAGGGAGGCGACTTAGACATCTAAAACAGTTTGTGAAATCCGCCCCTGTTTCTTCCATCGTGTTGAGGAATGACTGCCATAATTTCCTGGAAAATGATACAGAGACACTGTATGTGGATTGAAATGAGTGAAGCCAAGTTTAAGCATAACTGTAATGTTTGTTTAAGTGTGTTGGGGTAGGTTTATAATTATATTTAAGTGCAATTATGAATTCATGGAGACATAAGAGTAATATGTATAGGTCTATGTGTAGAAATGATTGTTCTGTCAACGAATTTACATACACATGAGCACTGCTAATATCACAAAAGTCTGCAAAGATTTCTACACTTACAATACTCTATGCACACTAATATTCATTTTATTGTAAAGAAGCACCAATGATATTTTAATCTGTATTCAGTATAACACTGGTCTAATCTATTGTGATATTTTGTATCTGTGTAAAGACTAAAATGTTATTTTAACATATATCTTACTCATCATCTGGCAATTCTTTTCTTAGAAGGCCAAGCTGAAAATAAAACAAAGTTTATAACTCTGTTGCACATTGAGTAAGTAAATAATAATCATGTTAACCAAGTTACTATAGTAACTTAAAGAACAGTTGAAAATAGTCAACTGTTTGTATGTCTGTGTGGACTTAGAACTGTATTACAGTCAGCCCTTGTGTATAAGGGGGGGGGGGGGGGGGGGGGGGGGTTTTTTTTTTTTGTGGTGTTGTGGGGGGGGGGGGGGGGGGGGGGGGGGGGGGGGGGGGGGGGTTTTTTTTTGGTTTTTTTTTTTTTTTTTTTTTTTTTTTTTTTTTTTTTTTTTTTTTTTTTTTTTTTTTTTTTTTTTTTTTTTTTTTTTTTTTTTTTTTTTTTTTTTTTTTTTTTTTTTTTTTTTTTTTTTTTTTTTTTTTTTTTTTTTTTGGTTTTAAACTGAGTGGTATGACTGTTTGCATCTTGAACTTTAAGCTTTGGACTGACTTCACAGTTCCAGGCAGTGCATCTTGTTCAACTTACTCTACATTATACCCGTCATGTCATAGGTATATAGGTATGTACTACATGTATAATATATTGGTCAATGACCTTCTTCCTCATTTTAGTGTTGTAGTGTGTGTTGTAGGCTTCATCAAAGATTCTCTGTAACTCAGGCTCAGTCCGCGCTAGAGGAAGCACCATCTTTAAAGCCTCAGCAAACTTTTTGCAATTCCACTTGCAGATTTCTGGCTGTCTCTGATATGCATACCGTCCACCATCATCTAAACATACACAAAGTTATAAGTTTGTCATGAAACTCGAGCATACAGCTGTGTTAGCTGAATAAACTGAATCCTCATGTTGCCCTTACACGAACATTTCAAACAAGACAACTTCTGAGGTAATTAAACTATCCTGCCAAAGACCATAAAATGAAATGATATACAATATAAATAATTTACTTAAGTCATGTAATAACACATGCTAATTTGAATAAGCTTTTACCTGTTTAGCTTTATACTTAGGTGTGATTGTTTTTAAACAAGTTTTGTATTTTTTTCTAGAACTATTCATTATTTATTGCAAATGGTTAAAGAACCAAAATAATTCTGGGATGTTTTACCTATTCAACATAAGAACTTAGTAAAAACAGACTATTCATTTAAGAAGATTTTACATACAAGTTTAAAGAAAGTGCAAACCTGAATTGTTACAGACAAAGTCAGCCTGGAACCTGTCCATAAAACCATACGGGCCATAGTCTATCGTGAGCCCTAAAATGCTCATGTTGTCTGTATTTAACACCCTGAAATATTAAAAAGGTATTCAACAACTGACAAAAAGGTTGTATCTGGACCCTTGACACACTGACTATGTCCCTTTGTTCCAGAATATGTGTAAGTAATCTAACAAGTTAATGTAGTCTGTGCATCCTATATCCATTCAAACTACCACTAATTATCAATTTTTCCACATGAGTTGGTTTACTGGTTTTCTGCCAACTTTCAATAAAAACAAAATTCTGAGTATTTGTCATAACAATGAATTTGCTTAGAGAAAAATCAGAATAATAACAAGGAGTGTTTAGTTGTTTAATTTAGTTAAGCTCTAAAACAAAATTCTATTGCCACTATACCTGAATACATATCACCAGTAGAACTTTGATATTCAATGTAAATTATGATATAAATTATTTACAAGAAGCTTGGAAGCTTGAAAAATGAAGATTTGAACTGCTTTAAAGTGTTACTGTTTCTCGTTCTAATGGGAATCTCATTTAAGATATACATTCCTGAATATTTTTTTTAAGTATTGTGACTGAGATATGAAACTTGTAAGATCTCTATTTGCTGTGGACCATAGAACGTAGATTGTATTTTCAGACTTTCTGACCAACCTACAGAAAAAGTCAGGGGCTAGCTTGTTAACTGCTGTATATACAAGAACACTAATGAGGTACTTAAGTCATACATCTAATGGTAACCAGGAAAGATGTTTAAACAACACGATAAAGATTCTTACCCATGACAGAAGCCGACACACTGCCAATCTGCTACCAATCTGGCCGTCCTTCTAACGACTTCTCTCCAAAACTCAAAATACATTTGTTCTCTGTCATCACAGTACGTGTCCCAGATCTGTGATACAAATACATGTATAGCCTTTATGAAGAACAATTCAGAGAACACATAACAAGAGACCATACAACAATTTGCTGTTCTGATAGTTTGTTTAAAGCATAGTTTATTGCATATTAAGCCAGTCTGTAAAAGGTTTAGAGGTTTTGATATACAAGATCAGATGCACCCCTCCAAAGTAAGTTTTCTCTGAAGATTAATGAAAATTAAAATTATTCAAAAACACAATATTCCTATCCCTGTCTGCTAAAAGATTGCTTCACATTGTCTATAGTTGCAAGCTTTTGGATTACATCTAGAACTATGCTAGTCAACCACTGAGAACAGTCGGCGACATTAAAAAAAGGGCCATGATGGCACTTTATCGCTCACCTAACTACCATTGGCTATAACACAAGGGGTCTCATGATTTTAACAAAATTCATCCACTACACAATGCTAAGTATCATTCCAAATATCTAAGCTCTGTCTGTGGGCCTTGTGGTTTTCTTAAAGCTTTCCCTACATAAGCCTATGCTAAATATCTAAGCTCTAGGTCTTGTGGTTTATGGGAAGAAGACTTTAAAAGTTTTTCCTATGTAAAATCAAATGACCTCAAAGGCAGGGTCATTTTTGACCCAGGGGTCATGATTTGAACAATCTTACTAAAGGTCCACAAGGCAATGCTACATGTGAATATTGAAGCTTGGTAGAGGTCCACTAGACAACGCCTTGTGGTTTCAGAGAAGAAGATTTTTAAAGTTTTTGCTATTTGTTGCCATAGCAACAAGAGTTCTGCATGGAATGGAATTAATTGAACAACTTTGATAGAGTTTCATGCAAGGAACATTCCTTTAAAGTTTCATAAACATTGGCCCACTGATTTCAGAGGAGATGTCGTTTGATGGAAATGGTGAATGGACAGACAGACGTACCCTGAACAATGAGCGATCCTAATAGCAATTCATGCACGGTGAGCTAAAAACAACAAGAGCTGTCCATAAGACAGCACACTTGACTTTTCAAAGTCCTTAACTCTCAAAAGAGAGCTTGGTTAATAAAATGTAATAATGGTTACATTGCAATGCCATGCCAAAATGAGAAAGAGTTATGGGACTTGATTTTATGACCTTTGCCATCTACCTAAAACAGCTGTGTCAAGTATAAACAATATCTTCAGCAATTTAAGAAATAGAAACTTGCATGCAAAACTTAATACCCATTTCCTTAGTCCAAGAAGTCGCACAATTTTATCAAAATAAAATCAGAGTTATGGGACTTGGATGGCATGATCATGTTTTGCGAGACTGAAGACCTGTATGAAGTTTCAATCCAATATCTTCTTACTTCAAAGACATTGAAATAAGTGCATTATGCTTCAAGTAATACTCTCAAAATAAATTTATAAACTTAAAGCCTTTTTTACTCTTCAATTGTTAAACTAAAACATACTGAAAGTACTTAGATTATGATTATATATAAGATTATAGAATACCTCTTTGTAGAATGTTTTGATTGCATAATCTAGCATTTTTCTCAGCAGTGCTTCATTACCAACACTTGGACCTTTCCTACCTGTGTCTGCAGACATTGGCTTAAATATCTCGAAAGAACCAAACCTGCAACATTTTATTTTGCAAACAATAACCATGAAATAAAATGAAATTAACATACAACATTAAATGTTTGAACCAAATATAATAAATACTGTGCTGTTACCCAAGCTACTGCACAAGTCAGTATGAAACGATGAATTACTAGTATTATTTCTGGCAAATTTAATTAAACATATGTGATGTGTTTATTAGAAGATACAATACCAAAATGTAACAAGACTTGCAACAAGTGGTAGAAAAATATTTCTGTTCCGCTCATTTAACATAGAAAAACCAAAAATTATATTCTCACTAATACCACTCTCCGGAATCATGAAATTTAAAACATTGTAAATTTAGAGCTACACATGTATCTGCTGTACAAACCGAGCAGGATGTAGAGGTAGCCGTATGTTTACCTTAGGAATGTTGGTGCTAATCGTAGTACGACTGAACATTTCTCATTAATGGGGTTACCACTGTAGTGTATATCACGCACCACTGTTGAGTCGGACGTTACACATGTACCAGCTCTCGTTGAGCTAATACCTAGATGATGCATTGCCTGAAACAAAAGAACTGGTATTTAACACATGTGAGATTTTCTCCTTTCATGTTTTTTTAAACTGTTATATTCATTTTATACAAGCCAAAAACATTTCTTGAAGTGGGCTGAAGCAGTAGCAAAGGGCTGTCCTTACCTCACTACACAGGAACTCCCTTATTGTGCTCCTTAAAACTTTTCTACCATCAGCATGTCTGGAATAGGGGGTTGGGCCTGCACCCTTTAACTGTATCTCCCATCTCTCATTCTTCTGGTTGATTACTTCACCCAGGTATCTTCAACAGCAAAATAATAATATAATTTATCATATGTAAAAATGCTACATTTTGTAATGATCCTTTAGTAGTTGCTGTCAAAACAAATCTTATTTGAAAATCAGATAAAACAAGAGTTGTAAATTGATAAAAGTCCCAAAATGTAATTGTGATATACATATTAACCCTTTTTCTACACATGTAGTCATAGTGTTCAAATTAGTGTGAAAAGTAAAAGGAAATGTTAACATGGGTAACAAAATAATCGACAAAACCTAGCAGGTGTACAGGGTGTTGCCAATCAGGGGGGAAACTTTAACATAATTTGCATGTATGTGACACCTGAAGTTTTTCTTCAAAGTACTGCCAATCAGGGGGGAAACTTTAACATAATTTGCATGTATGTGACACCTGAAGTTTTTCTTCAAAGTACCATTTGGTGGAATAACTATGCCCTCTACTCCTCATTGATGTATCACCTACATACATTTTCAAATGAATGCCTTCAATACTTTTCTGATTATGTGACATACAACGAAAAATTAAAAAGGCCATAACTCTAAAATCGCTCAAGCTAGAGTTAATGTTCATGCCAACTGCACTACTCCTCATCACTATCAAAAATATTCGTACATTGCAGCCCCATCTCCAAGTTGTCCAGAGAAGTAACCAAACTGATGTCCACAGTAACAATGTGCAGCTGTCTGACTGCCAGGAAGAAGCCTATTTCCACTGAAGTATTCTGCTGCATCTTTCTTCACCATCTGCTCATAGTACAGATCCAGCAATGCCATCGCACTAGCAGAATATGCTACCATTTTAGGATGTTCCACTGGTTCAGGTTTCACTAACGAAAAGCATGCTCCAGGAACCTAGAATTGTTAAACCATATTTAAAAGTATTTTTAAAAACATCATTCTGTCACACAACGGTCCTACATAGGAGTATTCATTCCTAGAACCTCGCCTATCATCATCATCAAGCAAAAATTGCTATTTCATTTTCAGCACACTTGCTAAAACAATGTCAGTTGTAAATTTTGTTAGAATTTAAATAGAAGTTTAGAAAAATAGAAAATAGTTTTAACAGAACTGAAATAAAGAAACCAACATAGGTATACTTTATTGCTCTGGGGCTTTTTCTGATTTCACATATAAAGTATATGGAAAATGGAAATAGAAGTCTAAATACCTGGCACAAGAAATGGCTTAATGTTTTTGGTGATGTTGAGTTTTTTCATACCCTATCAGTAAAAATAACACTTCCTCAGTGTTTCAGAAACTCATTTTTAAAAAGGTTTATTTTTGTAAGCCTGATCGGGCAATTTCATCTGCCTGTTTAATAACTGATCCCTAGTTGACAAAAATGTCAGTTTATGGAAAGTAGGTCAAGTTATATACGTACAAAAATAATTATCAATATGTTTGAATAAGCCTTGCCTTACAATGCAGGTTTTAAATGTTAATTCTTGACTTTGCACATCCAGGTACTGAAAAATTAATTACATTCGGGAAAAGTGATTCCTTGGCTTTCATCCCTGGTCTTTATGCATCTTTAATCTTAAAATGTACAAGAACTAAAATGACAGAAAATGAGGGTCTACCATTAGCTTTTAACTATCAAATTGTATTTTTATATTAATTCTATGTTGTAAAAAGCTTTTTGTTTCGTTTTAATTAAATTTAAACTTGCAAACGAGTCTACAGTAAAGACCAAGTTTTCACCTTTCTCCAAATGAAGAAATGAACATGACCTAATAATCCGGTTGGTTAACCAGTCAGTATGAAAATCACGGCGAAACTGAGAATAAACACAGATTTTGATCGAGCACATGTCCACCGACTCTATATATTGTGAGAATCAACCCATCGACGTTTTCTCCTGTCGTAAATTTACAGATGAATTATTGTAAAGTTACGCACCTGTCTTATGAAATTTTCCTTTTCAGGATCAATTGGCAATGTTTTCAGGGCCAGATTATCAAACTGTAAAGTCTCGAAAGAAGGCATTTTTGTGGAGAATGTACGAACAAGTGTTATGTAATATTTTCTAAATGAAAACATTAACGTTATTTTTGTTTTAATCTAAAGATAAATATCTCTTCATCCAAACAACAGTTTCGTGCAAGTTGTCATTGTGGGGGCCTTTTAAACACGCGGAGTTTTATTGCGATTTTCTTTATTCTAAATTTTGACAGATCCTTGTCACAAAGCGCACGACTGATCTTCGTCACTGGAGGCTTTCAGTGGAGGGGGTAAACGCTGTTCTACACCGTGACAAACTCCCCGCAGCAGTTATCTATCTATCTTCCGATTTGTCAAACCTCTCGAGGACTTAGACATTTGACGTGTGCGTCGACAGACAAAAGAGAAAAGAATAAAAGCACAAAAAGAAAGATTAATATACAGGTTGTATTTAAAAACAGGTTAAAACAGAGAAGGTTTCTAGGGGGACACATGTTCAACCTGGCACACTGCCTGGCTGAACTGTTTCGTATTTAGAGATACAATGTTCTCGGGAAGCGAGTTTTAATGGTCTATAGTGCGAGGGAAAAACGAATACTTATAGAAATCAGAGGTTGTTTGGATTTGTCTGTAGGCCACTGAGTGGGATAGACGACTTGTTCTTGTATTTGGTTGTAGGCAGTTTACAGATGGAATTGCAACTAGGTTATGACTAATGTTATAGAGTATAACCAGTCTTTGATCTATGCGGCGTAGGTCAAGTCGTCTCCAGTTTCATTTGGTCAACATGTTGGTGACACTGGAGGTGCGGGATTCATATTGTATTGTTCATACTTGTATTTCAAAGTTGATTATTTGTGCCAAAAAATCATAATTATGCATTGCCCAGCGCGCAGCCCGTCCCTGTATGGACTCGAGTTGTTCAGTTACTTCCCCTTACAGTATACAGTATAATCACTGCAATCTGTTTCTGTTTCTCCTCGTCTTCACCACTTTTATTGACGAACTGTGAATCTTATGCATATTGATTACAATAATAAATCCCTTCGTCAGCCGTACTGTTCCAAAGAATACTTTTTAGTTTTTACAAAAGAGTTATCGTATTTGTTCATAAACACACTGAAACGTTCAATATGCCCGGATGATGCAATATTGTACTTTCTCGGAAGTTCAATTTTTTTTATTATTAATTATTTTGAGATGTCTGTATCTTACATTATGCAGATTTAATAATAGTTGTCTACACTGACACTCGACATCTCGAATCTGGTTGACACCCCCCTTTATACCTTTAAACTCATTAGAGATATGGGTACAGTCTATTACAATCTTGATATTTTCCACATCACTAATATATTCCCAGTCATGAAATCCCAGTTTCGATAGTTCACCCTTAAGATCACTGATAATAGGGTCACGAGTGACAGACAGTATACATCACTTCAGGATTGGTCTAGGATCTCTGATGCATTATTACATAATTTGCATCACAAACCGATTACACAAGATTTTGTTAAAATTGTAAAAAGTACAAATTTGAATTTAAGCGTTAGTTTTTAGTACTTCTTTTGCAGTGAGGTTAATTTTATAACATATTTAACAGTCAAGAGGTTAGATACAATTAGAACTATCACTGAAGGTGACGAATACCCCCAAACACCCCACTGACACAATATACAAGATTTATCTAAAATGCTTTGATTATTTGACTCGCATGGTACTTATCACTTCTGTAAAGTAAAATTACATTCTGAACAGGATTTTTGAAGTTTCAGAGCGCACACGAGTTTATCATCTTGTGCCCCTGTGACCTTGACCTTTGATCAAGTGACCCGAAACATGGGCCATGAACAACTAAGTATGGTACTTATCACTTCTTTGAAATATCTGTAAATTGTAACCAGGGGTTTTGGAGATATTAAAGCGCACACGATTTTACTATATCGAGTCGCTGTGACCTTGACCTTTGACACAGGTAACCGAAACATGAATAATGCACAACTAGGCAGTGTACTTATTACATCTGTGAAATATCATACAAGTCTGACCAGGTTTTTTTTTAGATTTAGCGTCCACAAGATTTTACTATCTCGAGCCCCTGTGACCTTGACCTTTGACCTGGTAACCCGAAACATAGACCATGCACAACTAGACATTGTATTTATCACTTCTGTGAAGTATCATAAAATTCAGACCAGGGGTTTTGGAGATTTAGTGTTCACAATATTCCGTATACAGACCGACGGACGGACGGGACAGACAGACAAGCTGAATCCAGTATACCCCCTTACACTTTGTGTTCGGGGGGGGGGGGTGTATGAAAAGTTAATTCAAATAGTAATTTAATAGAATTGTTAAAATTCCGTCCCGTGTCATTTTCTATCATCACGTGGTATCTTGTGAAGGCAGTGGTGGAACGTAGCCCCGTTTCTTCAGAGGGTTAAGCGACGAACATGTACCTTCGGGGAAAAATGGCAGACAGTGAAATAGAGCAACATTTTGACGTGTATGTAGGTGAAGGCATATAATCTTCCATCGACTTTTTGTTTTAGCTTCGTAGGTGCTATACTTAGCATGTTTGCTTGAACATTGTTTGCAACGATCTATGTTTACAAATGCAAAACGACCGACTCCCGGTATTCATTTGTCATTTCTTAGATCTCTGTCCGTCTGTCTGTCCATCATGGTGCTACGTGAAACCATGAAGCTTATTCATAATGTCGCCGCAGTGGCAACTTCCCTTTTACAAGTACATTATACCACTCAAATTACTAGGAGTAGGTTTGGAAAATTCAAGAATTATCGGTTTAATGTGACGTTAACAAACTCTGGCCAGGTTCCTGTAATGTGGTTGTTTCTTAACAATAACAATTGCAAGGTTACATGATTCAGATTGTGATCAAAAGATACAGGTCAAGTTTAAATAAGATTGCATTTCACTAATTCTTACATAAATTATGACACTTTTGACTTAGACGATGTGTTTCGCACAAGAAAATGGTCTCACTTTAAGGATCAATGCCACAGTGCACAATAGTATTTTAATTAAACTTTGTCTATTCACGAACCTTTTCTCTGCTCTAATTGACGATAACCATCTAACATACTGTGCAAAACTAGACGCCACAGGTCAACGTTAGACTTCTGAATTGAGTTGGATAAACATCTTCGGAATTGAAAACTTAAAAATCCTCTTCGTACCAAAAGACACTGTTTTAATAGGTTTAATAAATTTAATAAAGGGTGACAAATTTCCCACAAACTACCTCACAGCGAGGTATATGTCAACAACCTTCTTGTCTAAAACGCAAACGATTTTGTCAGCGGGATAGCTCTGTAACCACGTCACACAATAATTAATTCTCCTGTTGGCATTATTTCTACAAAAAGTGATGTTGTTTGATGCTTATATATACGAAACGAAACTTCTAACGCACCATCCGCCCTTTTCCGTCTTTATTTGATTATACACCTTTCCAATATCTGCCAGCTTATTTTTAGCTATCGATTCACGAAATCTATCATGTTCTGCATTTATGAAGCAAATGGGTAGATGCAAAGCATGATAGCTTTAGTGCACCGATAACTAAAACCTAAGCTGGCAGATATTGGCAGGGTTAGTAATTAAATAAACAAAGAAAAACCCAGGTGGTGCGATAAAATGTTCGTTTGGTATACATAAAACCATACACTAAACATATTTTATATAAGTGACTGTTTCTAGTTCATTTACCATATCCCCTGTTTCTTCTGCAATGAATGGTTCTGTTACGCCAACTTTCTTTTCCCGTAAAGTAAGTATGAGTATCAAATCATCGTAAGTTCTAGTTTAAACTTTAAACCGATATCAACTTAGCTTTTATGTATCACTTTCTACATCTAGCAGCTCAGTTTCTATATTTTGTTGATCTGTGTTATTATCGTTAAGTTTTGTTAACTGGAATTGTGTTCACTCTCTTCTACCGTACTACATCACTTTCCTCAATACTCTTCTTAAGGCTTTATTATGGGCGTCCGTATGTGGCAACAGGTGTACACTGTATAATATATGTATTCAAATTCAGAGTCGCTTTTCTCTTTTATGGTGTCATCTTTATTCAACATACATGTTGTATTTGCAACTGCCCTTTCCTGCTTTGGTGCATCCTAACTTGGACCTAAACACGCATGGACGGGCAAAAATATCGATAAAATGTAACCGTGAAAGAAGTTACCAATAGAGACTTGTGCGAGCTTAGCGACAGTCTCCGATATCGCGATAATGGGTTATTTGATTTGATACAACGGTCGTGTATCTTTTTGTGTCGCCCTTTCGGAGAAAAGGCGATACATATAGATCGCTTCATCCGTCCGTCCGTGCGTCCGTGCGTCTGTCCGTCCGTCACAGAAAAACTTTATGATTGCCATTCCTTAAGATTACTTCAATTACGAGCAAAATATATTGAGAAAAACACGATTACAACTGATTCCTTTTAAGTAATTTCCTTGAGGGTGGAGGCAATTCTGATAAAAGCTCGCAAAAAAGTCTCACCGATCGCGATATATGGGTGATTTGTGTAGGAAAACACGCGAGTTTCCAACCAATGTGTGTATCCTTATAATCTTCATTGTCTTCATTGTCTTCTGTTCTTTATATTTTAATTACAGTCTCTTATTCTGATGTAACTATATATGACGCACATGATTACGTTGTGTGGTTTTCTCTTTGTGATATAGATACCCTTACTTTAAAAAAGAACCGTTGTTATACTAGTACTTTCTACACCCCTTCCTAAAATCAAATGTATCTTCTGATTTCATTCAACTTTTTCACAATGACCCTGTCTCTAACTTAATATACTTACTGCCTTTGCTCTGCCACTGTTACTCATTATACCCCCAAAACGAAGTTTAGGGGGGTATATAGGAGTCACCCGGTGGTTGGTCGGTCGGTCGGTTGGTCGGTTGGTCGGTCGGTCGGTCGGTCGGTCGGTCGGTCGGGCGGTCTGTTGCATTTTCCTTGTCCGGAGCATAACTTGAAAACTACTAGTTGGAATTCAATACAACTTCATACAATGGTCAAGCACATTGAGAGGAAGTGCAGTGCACAAGAACTATAACTCCATCTTGACTAATTACAGAGTTATTGCCCTTTGTTACTTTTCCTTGTCCGGAGCATAACTTGAAAACTACTGGTTGGAATTCAATACAACTTCATACAATGGTCAAGCACATTGAGAGGAAGTGCAGTGCACAAGAACTATAACTCCATCTTGACTAATTACAGAGTTATTGCCCTTTGTTAGTTTTCCTTGTCCGGAGCATAACTTGAAAACTACTGGTTGGAATTCAATACAACTTCATACAATGATCAAGCACACTCAGAGGAAGTGCAGTGTACAAGAACTATAACTCTATCTTGAGTATTTACTGAGTTATTGCCCTTTGTTACTTTTCCTTGTCCGGAGCATAACTTGAAAACTACTAGTTGGAATTCAGTACAACCTCATACAATGGTCAAGTACATTTAGAGGAAGTGCAGTGCACAGGAACCATAACCCCATCTTGACTCATTACAGAGTTATTACCCTTTGTTACTTTTCCTTGTCTGGAGCATAACTTGAAAACTTCTGGTTGGAATTCAATACAACTTCATGCAATGGTCAAGCACAGTGAGAGGGAGTGCAGTGCACAGTAACCATAACTCCATCTTGACTAATTACAGGGTTATTGCCCTTTGTTACTTTTCCCTGTCTGGAGCATTTTTCGAAAAACTACAAGTTGGAATTCAATACAACTTCATACAATGGTCAAGCACAATGAGAGGAACTGCTAAGAACAATATCTCTTTTTAGTTTGTTTGCAAGGTATTATGTTACTACGAACTTCTTCAGTTTATAAAGCAATCCTTTTGGGGGTATTAATCACATTTAGTGATAGCTCTAGTTTTGCTTGTTCTTGACCTTCTCAATATGCCTGTTTATAAGCTGTTCGATTTGCCAATTCTGTATAGCATCTAAATGGGTATGCCTGTTTTAATTGAGATTCCTGTTTCTTCAGCTTTCTGCAGACCGTTAGATCGTATTTTCGTCGTCTAAACATGCTAGATAATAATAAGCTCAACACATACACAGAGGTACCTGCCGTTTTCATCAATATTGGTGGCAATTATATATCGAACACATCTGTACATAGGGAGATATTCCAGAGAATTTGAATCATAAATTTAAAAGCACGCGTGCAAAACAGTCATTTTCAAGGCTACATAAGTGTTTCGAAAGAATGCCTCAAATTTTACGTTGTTTGTTAGAAGTTTCACAAACGTCTCCATCGTGCAGAAAGCGAAATACTATTTCAATGCCTCTTATCAGCAAAACTACCACCCTACAGAGATATCACAAATATAACTACTTCCTCTGCTCTGAATGCATTTACTTTTAGGATACATAAGATTGTACCGTAGTCGCATAATTCTTCATAATTCTCAACATGTACCATTCAATATGTACCCTTTTTTTTTTTGGGGGGGTTTTTCAATGGTCAGATTGAACGGTGAATTGTTGTCTGCCTTCTAAATGGATATAAATATTTGTTCCGTATTGTTTTTAACTTACGCAGCTTCTTGTTTTTTGTATTAATAAGTTTTGTCTGCTAAAATCTGGTTCACGATTAACGGTAGACACTGGAACAGCGAGAAACATCAAAGCTAAGTCAGGCATCGCAAGAAATATGACTTTTCGTGTGACAGCATATTGACAATCAAAGTTCAAAGTCTCAAATATGGTTCAGGATTATTGTTTTACAAAATGTTCAGCTACGATTTGCCTGTTTCAGTCTTACTCGTGTTCATTGTTATTGACACGTGGGCTGAAGACATTACTGAAAGTAGTCAGATCTCCTGTTGGATTAGCCCTGCTTTCATGATTTGTAGATACTACCTTTTTATTAAATTCTTTGCATAATTCATGAACGTCCATAATGTTTACATGAGTTTAACCATTTGATATCTGAATTCGAACTTGCACGTATGACCTAGTGGAAGACCAAAACCAATACCAACTAGGACGTCTTTAAAAACTCCTCCCCCCTCCACCCCCTACTACATTCCGTGAATGATACACGATTATCAGAGTTCGACATAGCTTTTCCATTTTCGACATATCTATAAAGCGGAAGTAAATGTTTATTATGCGCGAGCCATGTATTTATCGTGTGCGCATGCGCAATCTGTGAGCCATTTTGGAAATGAAAGGAATCAGAATCTCAGAAATTTTGTCAACATTGGCTAATTTCTCAGTGCAATGACTTTGAGTTGCAAACAATGATAAAAAATTATAATGACCATGAATCAACGGAGTCCAATACAACCCTATCTTAACAATTCATTGGCTGTACGCCAGGAAATCCAACGATTTGAAAGTGTTCATCCCAGTATTTATGCGATTTATGACCTGATTGATGCTATACCAGACCCCCTTATACAGCAGCAGATAAGAGAACATGTCGTTTGCATTGAAGGTATGGACCCTTATTCCCTATTGCCACATATTTAATGACTTGTGCTGACAAAACTATTCCAGGACACGAGCTTTTAAAGCGTGTGTGGGGTAGTTTGACAGTTGCTTTAACTGGCTATTCCAGTGAACAGTCTTTGCAATGGATTTGAAAGGTGAAAGCATTAACAGGGATAGCAATATAGAAGCTGAGTTATGATAACAGTCTTAAAATTGAAAAAGAAAGTAGGAAAAATGAATGCATATTACTTGTTTATCGGCAACTTTAAGGGTGGATATATGTCACTTTTCTGGACTAACTGTTAACTGATGGCCCTTTAACTGTCATACATGTAATTCTTGGCTTCAATTTATCTTTTATGTCATGATACATGTACCGATGAAATAATTCATTTGAACAACAGATGTAACTTAAGGGATAACGACTAACATTTTTAGCCTGGTGGCCAACTGGACCATTAACCATTGAATCATGGTGACACAGAGAAAAATTTGGTGGTCCAACTGTTTCAATAATATAATAACGCAAATTCATATCTGAAGATGTTTTATCATGTTATACAACAAGCATACATGTACTTAATTAATTAACATGTATTTTCTCATTTAAGTGCAAATTACACAGAAACTGTCACACTAGGACAGTAGGACTTTGAACTACTCAAGTCTCTGTTACATTCCAATGACTCCATTAACTTGGAAAATACTATACCTTCTTCTAAATCAGAATCAAGGTCAGAGTCAGAATTGTCAGTTTCATCATCAGATTAATAGTATTAAATTTTCTCATGGCATCCTTTCGATAAGATCGGTCTTGTTGAGTAAGAGTAGTACTAGTAAACATTTCGCTTGTTTCTTGAGAGTTGATGTGGTCAGTTTAGCATTCTACTTTAACAGTTTTACCGGGCGGAGATATAACATTTCTGTCTGATTGAGCAGCATTTACATCCATAGGAGAGCTGGGTTGAGACAGGTAGCTCTCTGGTTGATTGACTGTAAGCTCAACTGTGGGACCTTTCTGTACTGGTTCAGCCTCTTCTTGTACTACCAAGAACTCAGCTTGGTTTCTCACTGACTTATCCTTGAAGTTCATTCTTCTTGTTCTATTTTCATCACTATGCCAAAAATAAATAGCATCACTGGGGTCAAAGTTCTCAACTTTTGGGGCAAATAACTTTGTAATTAAGAGGTCATTCAAACTACCCTGGCTTAAATTAGATCTGATTTTGGTTTTTACAAGTTTCATCATGGAAAACCCCCATTCAGCTTCAGCACTATTGGGACACATAGTCATGATAAGATCCATAACATCTAAAATGTTCCTATACTGGTGTCCATACACTTCATTGACTGCTTTCCATGAATCAAATTTGACCATACTGAAATGTAAATAATTATTACAACTTACAGTAGAACTTTGAAGACAAGTGAATTGGAAACAACTAACAATATGAACAGTGTGTATTAACATGTTTAATCCCTGATAAGGTAATATCCTTAAACTGTAACTGACAGAGATAATAAAAGTTGTAAAGAGTTTGTTCAGTGTATTTTTCTTCAAATATCTGCTGTCAGGCAGCTGGGAGGGGTTGAATCTGTACTTAATTTACAACAAACTTCACACTTCTCTTGTGTGAACAATTAAGCCAACTCCCCTAACAGAGAGCAGAAATCACCAAATTGTACTCAAAGATTAATTTGAAACAAGGGCTATACAGAAAATTCAAACCACAGCAGACAGAAGCTTATTTTTGAATGACATTCCCTTACTTTCCACTAACATCTTTTTTCAACATAGTCGAGTCACAATACAACTCGATCCAGCTTCGCAGGAAGCAAAAGTTTGATTCGAATCTTCGAGTTCCAAACTCTTCAAGAAATTTACTTAATGATCGGCATATTGGCCTATTGTAAATGTCAATAAAGACTATTCCGTAAGACGCCAAGTCTCTGTCTAGAGTGAAGCTAGTAAAACCTGTGTAGGAACGTACATTTCTATTGAAGCCACAGTGTTGCAAGTGGAAGTTCTTTTATGTAAATCTTTGATGTTGGTTTCTATGCGCTATGTGGAGGTTACCTGCTGGACTTAACCTTTTCAAATGAAGAAAATTCCCCAAATTCGGTCACCTGCCTATCCCCACATACTGGGACCTTCAACAGGTTACTCGACGTTAGAAATTGGAACATGATGTTGTGACATAATTGTGTGGTTTGCCAATAAAAAAACATAGATCTTAAAACAACTTTAATGAATATGCAATCCATTAACACATTTGATGACAGGCTAACGAATGCTACAAACATATATCAAAAATGTTGCTATGCAAGCTGAAAAATAAACATATCCTCGATTATTACAATGTGGGCGTCAGTTTACTCAATGACTTGCTTCTTCATTAACCTTGACGAGGTTAAAACATGTGGTACGGCTAAATTGATCAAAAATCGAAGTGCATTGTAAAACTTTCTTGGAAGTTATAAATCATACTATTTTATTTACTGAGCAAACAATAATGTCAGTTGAACGTTCTGATTATCCTGGCTCTGATTAACCACAATAGTCAACATATTGAACTTTAGAAGAAAATATTCAGTGGCACTTAAATGTGTTAAAATAATCGGGGTGTTCAAATCTATCCGGGTTGAAAATTGGTCAGAGTTTACTTAATCCATTTCTATTTCATCACATTGGGTCAAAACTAGGTCCAGGTTCAAATCTAAGAAGAGTACCTTTAAAATTGGGTTATACAGAATCAACAAAACCTTCAGTTCCAAACTCTGAAATTCAAGTATTTATATTTACTTCCAATGATCATGGAATATTTGCCTTTTTTTTTCCATGAATTCAATAAAGATATTCCCAAACTGCAAAAAGTCTCCAAGAAAATGATGCTAGTTAAATGCGTACCAATAAATACACCCACAGTCATCTATGAAAGCCAGAACCTGTACAGCAAGTGAATAATGTGCCTTGTAGCAAGCAATATGATTTGATTGCTAAGAGCTAAGTTGAACTTGTCATTCTTTCGATTTAAGTGGAACCAAACATATAAGTTGGGTAAGAGTAATTGTCTACATATGTGAATGCAGCCCCAAAGATGTATACTAAGTTGAAATGGGAAATGATGAAGTGTTGGGGGCAATTTTCAATGATTTTAAAAAAAACAACAACATAGATCCAAATACATTTAAAATAAATGAAGCTTCACTTCAGTTCTCCTTTATTTACTGTAATATCTGCAGACATGACTTATTGAATGTCCTTCTGTCTGCCTGCCCACTCTGAGAAACCACAATTTCAGTCCAATCTTAATGAAACTTTGTGACTATTTTCAAAGTAGGTCACTTATGGTAAGAAAAACTAGGTCACCAGGTCAAATGGTAAAAATAATGAAAATTGGTCAGAATGTTTATCTTAATGTCAAGTTTGAATCTGGGTCACCTTGGGTCAATTTAATAGTTGAGTAAACACCATGGTCAAAGTTATTGTTGGAAGAAAAAGGGCCTGTGGTACAATAACTAACGGTCATACGTTCAAATCAAACAAAACCTTTGTCATTACACTTTGTTATGTATATGTCAGTGTTTGTCATTTACTATCCAATCATCACTGACAATAGGTCTGAATGTTTATTTCAATGAATTCTATGTCAGATTTGAATCTGGGTCATACGATCAAACCTAAAAGACAACCTTGTTAGAGCTCTTGAGGCCGCATTTATTAACCAGTCATCATGAAAATTGGCCAAGAAATGTTTTGTAACTCTGTGACTTGCAACATAGGGAAAAGTTTGAATAGTATCGCCTGGAATCAAACTAGCAGTGTTATGTTTAGAAACTTAATTTGTCATTCTTTCTTTTTAAGTGGAAACAAACTTTCATCAGTTGGGATATCTAAGTAATGATTGTCTACATATGTGAATGGAATTTAGGTTATTTCATAAATTTTAATTGCGTATTTAGATAGGTTTTGGGGAAACCAAGGTTAGAGCTTAGATATTTGAGAAAGAATGTGGATTGGACCTTACCAAGTGTTCAAATTTTTACCTTCGGATCAAAATCCAGGGGCTGGTACATGTATTACATAGGCTTTCGCAGGCAAATGTTGAAATCTTCTGTAAAATCACAAGGATCTAGGCTTAGATTGGCAGTAGCATTGGCATAGTGGACGTCTACCAAGTTGTTCAAATTATGACCCTCAGATCGAAATGACCGACAACGTTGCTTTACATTTGTTAGTAAAAACTTAAAAATTTTCTTGTTTGAAACCACAAGCCTACAGCTTTTTTGCAGCAGCTGCTAGTCCTCCACTAAGTTTGTTCAAATCAGCATTCATTGGTCAATTAAAAACGGTAAGCCAATCAAAAGGGCACTTAGATTACATAGCAATTTAAAGGGGGATTTACAATGTGTTTTTGACATGTATAATGCCTAGTGTCAATTTAGATAGTTGGAGTAAACATCGATTATTAAACGGATTAGCATTGATTGGGAACAATATGGGCCAATTACCCATGGTTAAAATTAAACTGGCCTGTTCAGAGGGCAGTATATCTTTGGCGTAATAGGAAAACTTATTTGGTTTATAACATTATGCATAGAATATTAGGCAAGTGCTTGTTCCAAGTTGGGATTGTTCATCTTGGGCCTCTTGTTTTTTATCTCAGTAATCAATTCATTAATCGGCGATTAAAATCAGTAGGAAAAAGAGTTTTAATAAAATATTTCATGCAATCACATTGCATTTCACTATAAAAATGTTAAAAAGCACGAAGGAACCCACAGAACATAATACAATGTATTATCACTCAAGAATGTTTATATAATGAGAAAGAATTTTTGTAAACAAAAAAGGGTGAATGAAAAACGTACACTGACTTTACATTAAACGCTATCAACACGTTGTACAAACCAAAGACCTATACTATAGTTTATAGGTCTTTGTACAAACTGCTCCCTGTTCTGAAAAACTTCTCCCTAATGTCTCTGGAGGGAGAAGTCACTTCTCCCTATGAGTCTGGGCTAGCGTGATCCCTGAAATCATGCAGTTTTTTCCAAAATTTCCCAAATTTAGGTGCTAGAATTGCTTCCCAAAACTTGGGGAGAATGACCTGGTATCTGAACAGTTTTAATGCTGCACATTTAATTTATCATTTTATTGCCAATATATACTGGAGTTGTATTTAGGATAACAGCAGAGGCATTGGTAGAGTAAACTAGAGGAATTATAAGTGTGATAATTAATGGAAAAGCAATTAAATACTTGAAGATAGGATTTAGCAGTTGTACATGTGGTGCAATGATTAATTTTTTTTACAAAAGATCTGCATTGCTGTAATGGTACTGTGAGTAATCATCAAGTAATCATACATGCATATGCACAGTTTGATTTCTTATACAATTTTTACAGGGATATCTTTATTATCCGGCTGCAGAGGTGGAGTGATTTAGAATTGGTTGTCCGTCCATCCCTTCAGAGCCATATCTTAGAAAGTTTTTGTGTCACCCTTTAGCGATATATAGGGATCGCTTTGTCCGTCTGTCCATCCGTCACACAAACTTTGGCTATAAACTGTTTCTAAAGATTTCTTCATCAAACTTTACAGTTGTATTGCTTATGATATATATAAGGGACATGATGTCGCCAAATTGTGTAGGTCAAAATCATATTTGACAGAGTTATGCCCCTTTTTAGCTCGACTATTCGAAGAATAAGGAGGCTATTGCACTCGTCCCAGCGTCGGTGTCGGCGTCTGCGTTGGTAAAGTTTTAAAAAAAATCAAATATCTTGAATACTATCAAACGTATTGACTTGAAACTCAAACTATATGTTTACCATCAACACCTACACCTGAGGAAACAATCTCCATAACTGTTTTGATTTTTGACAGATTTATGCCCCTTTTTAACTTAGAATTTTTGGTAAAAGATTTTATAAAGTCAAATATTTTGAATTCTTTCAAAGGTATTGAATTGAAACTCATATTATGTGTCCACCATTAACAGCTTCACTTGAGGAAACAATCCCCATAACTCTGTTTTGATTTTTGTTAGATTTAACCTAGAATTTTTAGTTAAAGATTTTTATAGAGTCAAATATCTTGAATACTATCAAACGTATTGACTTGAAACTTAAAGGGTATGTTTACTATCAACATCTTCACCAGTGTGTTTGATTTTTGACATATTTATGCCCCTTTTTAACTTAGAATATTGTCACAGTTTTTACCAGACTATTATATGGAAATACTCAAAATGGCTTACTTTTGAAATGTCATAGAATAGTTATGCAGCATGCAGTGGTCATGCTTTTTCAATTTTATACACATCAATTTTGAAACGTTACAAAGTTATTCATGATCAAAATATACAAGGTCATGTATTTCTTTGAAATTATCCCCCCCCCCCCCTCCTCCCCCCAGTTGGCTTACAGAATCCAGGGTAAGGCTTTGCACGTAATGTACATTTACAGAGGTCTTTGAACAAGTTTCATATCTTTTACCTTAATTCTTATAGACAGTTACACAATACACCTGTTCTTAGACAAAAAAACCTATTTTACTGACAAGCTTTCGAATAGTTGAGCGTGCTGTCATGAGACAGCTCTTGTTGTACTTAGATTTTGTCACAAAAACTTAACATTGGCTATAACTTTGCCATTTCTTAAGATTTCTTCATCAAACTTTCAAATTGTATTGTTTATGACAAAAGGGTCATGGTGCCACCATATTGTGTAGGTCAAGATTATATCCTTACTTAAACAAATGCCTTAAATAGTTATGCAAATGGGATTTTCAGTTGTTTCAAATCATGTATTTGTATAATTATGATCTGTACAATATTAGTCCTGAGCGTATTAGATTGGGTGGCGAATCCATATCCCAAGCATCTGTGACATTTACTTCCTCCACCCGTCTTTACCTTTATTTTAAAAATCTTGGTTAAAACCCTATGATAACACTGATTTTTAAAAAAAATAGAATTGTGAATTTACTGGTAGAATAATGATTGAACTGAGTTATGGTGATGGCATACATTAACTGTGTTCTATTTACTCTATTACAGTTGATGTGTACCTTTCTTTTGTATCACTGTTGTTCTTTCACAAATTTTTTTTTTGCAAATTATTTGCTATAGTTCTAAATAACATGTATTTTCAATTTAATTACCAACATAAGTAATGTTTATTATACAAATAACAGTTAATGACAAAATTCTTGGTACTCTGAGTGCTTTATAATAATTGTAATATGGGCAGAAACTACTGTAGATATGGCCAGTAAACCTCACCGAAGTGTTCCTGGCAGATAAGAAAGCTCAAAGGAGCAAGTCCAATATATAAATTTCTGAACTGTATTTTGACATACAATGTAGCTATGCCCTATTGAGTTTTGAATAATCATCATTCTCCACAGACACAGACAGCTCTCTTCTTTATAATCTTTACAACACTGATTGATGGTATATTTTACTTGTAGAAAGCTGCTGAGTAAAAACATAAGACAGGAAGTCATTTCAAGTAAACACAGGTCTTGAGTGGTCAGACCAACTACAATTACAAACTAGCCATTAACACTCTCCAGTAAATACACCTGATTTTTACCATCTGTTAAATATTTTCATTATTTTGTTTCATGCGGAAGCTTTTTGGGCAAAGGGTAAAGAAAGAATTAGGAGATGCAACAAAGTAAAGTTATGCAAAGGCAGATGTTCTGTGTATATAAACAAGTCAAAACATTCCTTCCTTATATTTGATATCAAATAATCGTGTAAAATGGAGCATGAGTGAAATAATAAATACATTGATATTTGAAAAGAATGCTGCTACCTTTGATCATCAAACAAAATTAAGTAGCTATTGTTGAAGGATGATAAGTGTCCTATTTCAAGCTTATAAATGAAAACCTGATATTTAATCCACTTTAACAAGACCTTTTTTCTCTTAAAAACATTTATTTGCAATTGTATGATTTGAGATGTTGAGAATTGATTTAAGCTGTACAGGTGGTTTATAGGTGATTAGTATCACAAGTATAATATGGGCAATAGAAAATGTGTTTAAGTTTAGGACCAGGGTGTTTTGAAATTTTGAGGTTAAGTTTTTGTTGACATATGTTAGTGTTATGTGTGAAGAAGATTGTAACTGCTTTGATTATTATGTAAACAGTGTGTGCACAAAGTTTACAACCATTGCACTTAAAGGAAGATGATGTGTACAGAAACATTCTAATCCTGTATATTACACACTAATAGTGCACTCCTCAGACACCCCCACACCCCCCCTGCGACACCTCCACATTCCCCCCTGCATCACTGTTCCATTATCCTAAATGTTCTGTATACAGAGTAATTTGACTGATGGATTTAGCGTGTTTTGTGACAGACCTTCAGGTCTTTGAGCTTGTCTATGATGCTGTGTTGTTACTCTGAGTTCTGTAACTTAATCAATAGGATTGAGTCATCTCCCTTTGACAGGAGTAATGAGTGACAGTTGATAATTGCCTTCATTCTCTCCAAATCATGAATTAGATGTACATGTATTGAAGGCATGTTTTTGTTGACCTATTTGTTTTACTATATCTTTTAAGTTTATCATGAATAATATAGGTTATCTCCCGAGGCCTATAGTGATGATATATCTGTTATGTTGGATACTACTTGGGTAGAGATCAAACTGATATATCATACATATATACAGGAAGGGTGTGGTACACTATACAATATAATATACTTAGAAAAAAAGCAGTTGAAACAATAAAACAATTGAAAATCTTGAAATGAAAAGTGTTTGAGAAAAGAAAAGCAATGTATTGTTTACTTCATGGAAATACCAAACTTACGCCATTTATTTTAATGAATTAAATGTAAGAAATATGACCATCTAAATGTTTCAATTAAATTCAGTTATATGAAAAGAGTTTATACCAGTTTACCTGAACCTTTAGCTTAGCAACTGTGACAGTTTTGAAATAGTTATATAAAGTTTCACGTTAGAATTATTTCAACGCTAACTTTGAACAACAAATATCGTATATTTGCTGTAGTCACATTTAAAACTTTTTCTGTAGTAAGACCATCACATCATAGTCTGCCTCCGTGGTCAAGTGGTTAAAGTAGCTGGCTTGAAGTCATTGTAACTCCTCATTGATTGATGGTCATTAGTTAGAGCCCTGCTACCAACCATGTCTCTTTATGTGAGAAAGTTGGTAGTTTCTTTTGGTGAATTAGAGTCTAGCAATCTAATACTGGTTCCTCCTTGAAATGATAGTTTGGTAAACTGCCTGCCTGTATAAATGACCTAAATACGGTTGAAATGGGCGTTCAACTCATGCACCAACAATTACGTCAACCATATAGATACAACAAGCCACATCAAACCTTACATCATGTCTTGGATTTGATTGAAACATCTGATCAAATATAGATGTCTGAGACGTGGTAATTTTTCCCATGAAGAAATTTCTGTACTTTTTTATACAAAGACAGTCAAGGCTAGACTATCCGATGGTAAGAATACTTTATTGACCTCACGCTTGAAACTTGGGGGATTTTGCAGACATTTCTGAGGAGACTGTCTGATTGTGTCACATAACTTGTATATTATTCTCTCTGATTGCTGGAGGAAATTTCCTTGTCATTTCTGGAAGTGTATAACCATGACTTTTGTTTTCTTGGAATTTGTATAGAACTGCTAAAATTTACAATTATGTTATTTTCTATACTCATAACATCTCTATCTTCTTCAACAGAATTGATGTTTTTCTAGAAAACAATTTCTGTTATGAGACAGAAGACACATAGACATGTGTATCGTTCTATGTTATTTCTTTTAGATTTTGTAATCGGAATGAGAAACTCAAAAGGATTTGAGGATTTCTATTGATCAGTGAATTGACAGACAGCTCTAGGAAAATATTCCTGCCTCGAATTTATCAAACTAAATGAATTTTGTCATTGATTTTTAAAGCTGTTTTATAAATTGTACTTCTTAGAAATAAATGTTGAATTGAATTTATGGTGGATTCATTGTTATGGAGGCATTCATTATAAGGTGTGAGAGTCAATGAACGGAGATAGCAGAACAATCAGTTTCTCATAAACAACATAGCCTCAATCAATAATTGCTGCTTCCTTTTTTAATGATTAGGTATAAAGCTGGTAATGAAGCAGTTTATAAAACATTCATGAGTTTTTATAGGCAGACTTTATATGGTAAAATGAGTCCGCGACATAAAATATTAATATCTTCTAGAACTGGGTGTAATTTGTGTTTCAAATCTGTGTCCTGGTCCGGAACAGTGAAAGACTGTAGGTTGTCAGTATACAAGTGGTAGCGAGGGATTTAACATTCTAGTAAACTAACTAAAAGCTGTTGATTTTAGAAATGAAGGAGTTAACTTTTCAAGTTAATTAACTAAAAGCTGTGGATTATAGAAATGAAGTATTCTTTGCAACTGCAATGATATAGAGTGTTGATGATAACCAGACACTACATTAAAGTGAGGAGACAGAAATAAACAAGCAGTAACTTCTCTATGATCTATGTAGTAGTGATGGTAAAAATGATTAGACCTAATAAATGAATAGAATTGCAGTGACTGGTAATGTCACTGCCTTGTCACCTCTGTCACAATGGTTATTAGTGGTTTTCCTCAGTTTTGCTCCATCCTACAAGTGATGTAAAAGACAGTTTTTGGAAGGACTTGACTTGGAGTGTTCTGACTGTAAACTTGTATTCTGAGAGGTGTCTGTTTTTGGGATTGTCTAAAGGTGAAGATGATCAGTAAAATATGTGGAGTGTATATGGACCTGATTTTACAGTCAGGTATGTATATGGACCTGATTTTACAGTCAGGTATGTATATGGACCTGATCTTACAGTCGGGTATGTATATGGACCTGATCTTTACAGTCAGGTATGTAAATGGACCTGATCTTACAGTCAGGTATGTATATGAACCTGATTTTACAGTTGGGTATGAATATGAACCTGATTTTACAGTCAGGTATGTATATGAACCTGATTTTACAGTCATGTATGTATATGGACCTGATTTTACAGTCAGGTATGTATATGAACCTGATCTTACAGTCAGGAATGTATATGAACCTGATCTTACAGTTGGGTATGTATATGGACCTGATCTTTACAGTCGGGTATGTAAATGGACCTGATCTTACAGTCAGGTATGTATATGAACCTGATTTTACAGTTGGGTATGAATATGAACCTGATTTTACAGTCATGTATGTATATGGATCTGATCTTAACAGTCAGGTATGTATATGAACCTGATCTTTACAGTCAGGTATGTATATAGACCTGATCTTTACAGTCAGGTATGTATATGGACCTGATCTTTATAGTCAGGTATGTATATGAACCTGATCTTTACAGTCAGGTATGTATATGGACCTGATCTTACAGTCAGGTATGTATATGGACCTGATCTTTACAGTCAGGTATGTATATGAACCTGATCTTTACAGTCAGGTATGTATATAGACCTGATCTTTACAGTCAGGTATGTATATGGACCTGATCTTTACAGTCAGGTATGTTTATGGATCTGATCTTTACAGTCAGGTATATATGTGGATCTGATGTTACAGCCAGATATGTATATGTACCTGATCTTTACAGGCAGGTATGTATGTGGACCTGATCTTACAGTCAGTTATGTATGTGGACCTGATCTTTACAGTCAGTATGTATATGAACCTGATCTTTACAGTCAGGTATGTATATGAACCTGATCTTTACAGTCAGTATGTATATGAACCTGATCTTTACAGTCAGGTATGTATATGAACCTGATCTTTACAGTCAGGTATATATGTGGACCTGATCTTACAGTCAGGTATGTATGTGAACCTGATCTTTACAGTCAGGTATGTATATGAACTTGATCTTTACAGTCAGGTGTGTATGTGGACCTGATCTTACAGTCAGGTATGTACAGTGGTGCTCAGTGTAACTTTGCAAAATTTTCGTGTATCGCGCGTGTATCGTGCATTCCGTTTGCATTCATCGTGCGTTTATCGTTCGAGTATTCATCGTGCGTTTATCGTTCGAGTATTCATCGTGCATCATTCAGATCGTGTATCGTGTAACACATCGTTCGTTCCGTGTGATGAACGTTGCACGATAGGAGTTATATAAAAGTGGACCGAGATAGTGCAGACGGCTAATCGTGTAGAACGTTTGCACGTTAGCCTAGACCTAAAGGTGTATTATTCATATTATTGTAAAATCGGTTATTGGTTGAAAAATAACATGTTTCAACATCTAAACATTTTGCTTTGTTAATTTTTTCTTTTTCTCACAAGATATTTGTTGGAAGTGATGTTGACTTCTGGTAAAACCGAACGTAGACGTTCTGCATATCATGCAAGTTTTACACCAGGTGTTAATCTACCGACTCAAAGGATATGGGAATTCACTTATTTGTAAATTGCTTCTGTGTAGACATTCAGTAAAGTGATCACTGTAACTGTAAAAATTATGGCAGTGGCTTGGTAGCGGTTATACGTCGAATCAGACTTTACGTCCGATAATTCTTTACAACATTTAATTATAGATGAAATAAGTATGTGTGCCGCTATTCAACTACTAATTAATTATTCTTATAATCTGTTTGGTTCTACTGTAAATTATCGATAATTTTAAGGACTTTAAGGGGGTTCGATTCAGCTTTTACATTGTAATAAGACATCTTTTGTTAATATTGTTTTTTAGCAAACGAAAATGTCCGAGTAAATCGAATAATCTTTTTTCGTTTCATTCATCAGGAATCGTGTATCGTGTATTGTTCTTTCGCTCATCATTCATGATTCATTCATCGGTTATCATGCGTTCATCGTGCGTTCCGTTTGCATGTATCGTGCGTGTATCGTTCCTTTCGTGTGTAAAGTTATACGTAAGCACCACTGTATATGCATATGTGTATTCACTGTCATCATGAGTGGATGTTGTTTCAGTTTATACTAATTTATCTTGTATCAGTGACTAGAACTCCATAGGGTTGTTGATCATGACCAATTGATGACCCCCAGAGATTTTTAGGTCAGTAGGTCAAGGTAAGTTCATATTAGTGATGTTTGAATCTTCCAGGGTTTCCAGTGAGTAATATAATTAGGGTTTGACCTAGGATCCCTAAACTTGAATTTAGTCCAGGTGGTAGCAGGTGGCATAAGTGTTTGATGGATCATGAATTTACTTTGAGCTATTCATTAAAATCTTGTGAAATTTATTTCACATTATGGGAGCGACCCCAAGGTTTGTCACGACCCCAAGGTTTGTCATGTGTAAAAGTAACAGAAGCTTATTGGCATGGTAACTGTTGGGGTACAAATATTTAAAGCTTTGGCTATTAATGTCTTACTTTGTAACACTTTACAATTAAGAAGCCAGTGGAATATTCTGAAAGCTTTGGTACAGAATTCATGTTTAGTCTTTCTTTGTTAAGTCAGATACATGCATTCAAGGCTTTTTTTTTCAGAAAATTGGGAAGGGGCCCAGGCCCAACGGTGTCGCCCAAATTGGGAAATTTTACGCATATTCTCATTCAAATTGGGATATCTATCAGTAAACTTGCTTAAGACTTAAGTGTTCCCCCTGTTGCAAGAATTAAATATCACTGGAAAAATGTGAAGAGTTTCTCAGGCTTGAAGAGATGTGCTTGAATCTTATCCTCCAAGATATTTTTTGTGCAATAATGTAAACAAGTACCCCCCCCCCAACAACCACCCCTCTTCTTTATTCTTAATTCTTGAATTTGGTAAACAGCTCAAGGATGATTAACTGTAACATTTGCAAATGCATTTATTATGGTTTGTCACATATTTTCACGACACCACTTATTCACGATTTTTCGGAAATATTTGGTCAATCCTTCTGCGATTTAAGAGATTTCAAATGAAACAAATGGTTTCTATATATCTTAAAAAGCTTAAAACATGTCAAGAATGATAAAACTGTACCTTTTAAAAAGTTTTTAGGTAATTCTTTTTGTTTGTCACGTATTTTTGCGACCCCGCTTTTGCCCGATTTTCGGAAATATTTGCCAATTTTTCGGCGATTTTAGATATTTCAAAAGCTTAAAACGGATATCGAGTGTATTTTCATTAACTTAATATAGAAACTGAACGTTATCAGACACAATTTTTGGGAATTTCTTACATTTGTTTGGGAAATATTTTGGCCTCAATTGGGAAATTTCTTCATTTTTTTCAAGTGGGATGGGGCCGAATATCGGTCCCTATTATATAGAGTAAAATAGCCCTGTGCATGCCACCATTATTTGAAGCTATTAAATTACAGACTAATTTGAAATAAAGTTCTGCTTGCATTATTATTATTTTGTCTCATTTTCAATTACATTAAGTGACCTTTTTTAAACTTTTTTTTTTCTCCCTTGGACTATGGTTAAGGTAATCAGCCTCATACTTCAATTGAAGAATCTGGGTTTTATAGAATTTCCCCATTTTTTATTGAACTTGAGACTGATCTAAGACCCTAACTTCCTAACAGGAACTATTAATCTGAGGCAAGCTTTGATATCAGCATTTATTTCTCATCAGTTTAAGGAAGGGCTTTAGATTGTATTGCTTTTATGTCAAGATTGATTAAATGCCTGGTAATTATAGCTGACCTGTCATTTATATTGTGCAAACTCCAGTATTAGTTACAGGGTTAGAGGAAGTGCATATGTTTTTTTATTGTAAGGGAGAAAACTCAGCCACACTTTTAGTATTTGAGTAAAAGTGATTACTTCCCTTGGGTTTCTGCTGTTGTGCATGTTTTTGTGACTTGTATACAAAACAAGAGCAATCAGATGTATGTCCATATCCCTAGGAACAGACTGTTCAGTTTTGGAAAAAGTCACACTCACATTTAGTGTCAAAACTTATATAGGGATGAACATGAAACATTGATAGAATGTTGGTGTTGATGAATTCTACTTGTCATTTGGAGTTTTAAAATCAAGTCACAGGGTGAAAAGTATTTCTTTAGTGAGTAGAGCATTGGAAGCCAATCAATGATTGAATTTGAAATTTGGGTAAAGTATGGTGAGATTGGATGAAAATTGAATATAAAAATTATGTCCTACTGTGATCAACACTCTGCTGTCATATCTGAGTATATGTGTCCTATGTGTTAGTTTGTATGCGTGTTTGGTTTTTAGCCACCTGAGCTGGCTCAGGGTGAGATTAGGATCGAAAATTGAATATAATTTTAAATTTTCCAGTTGTCCTACTGTGATCGGGGGGGCCGGGGGGGGGTAGGCAATCTGGGGTCAAAACTAGGTCAAGGGCCCAAAAATAGAAAAATCTTTAAGGCTCTAGAGGCTACTGTTTCAGTCCAAATATCCTGGCAATTTGTCAGAAAGGTTTTTCTATGATTTCTAGCTCAAGGTTAATATGGGTCACCTGGGGTCAATGGTAAAGCCATATGGAAAAACCTTGTTAACACTCTAGAGGTAACATTTTCAGCCCAAATATGCTGGAAATTTGTATGCAGAAAGGTTGTTAAGTTGATTTTTGCCCAAGTTCAATATGGGTCTTGGGGTAAACTAGGTCCAGCCCAAATTGGAAAAACCTTGTTAACACTCTAGATGTACATTTCAGCCAGATATCCTTGAAATTTGTCAGAAAGTGCAGATCATGATCAGACAGCAAAATAATGATAGTGCAGGATCATACAAAGCTAAGTTATGATAGTGCAGATCATGATCAGACAGCTAATAATTCATAGCAAACAGTGCGATTAAACAAAAGATAAAAGTGCAGATCATGACCAGCCAACATACAATTAGCTTACAGTGCATCATGATCAGATTTACTGGCTTATTAGAGGATATCATAGAAAGGAAAAGGGGGATTGATTTTTTTTTTCCTTTGCCAATGGAGACAGGGGGCTACAGGGCCATCATGGCCCTTTGTTTCATATAGGTTTGCGAATCTCTTCAACCTAGATTGTAAAATGATAACTACAAAGTTTGATATAGATCTCAAATAATTCTAGCATGGTTTAAACAGTTCAGACCATTGATCAGGAAATTTCAATTTTGAACTCAGCAGGTATTATATCTCTTGCAATGAACAGACTAAAATGTAATGTAAAGTTCATGTCCCTATACAAAGCCTTTGGTGGGCATGATTTTAAACTTACAACCCTTTGACCTTTGCATAACCCTTTTTGTCGAGCCGCTTGCGAAAGCTTGATATAGTTGTCTAAATGGTGGTTCGGTATATAGTCTGGGCTGTAACTTATCCATGGATCAAGGGATTCTTAAATAACTTGGCACAAATGTTCACCATCATGAGACAGAGTGTCATGCGCAAGAACCAGGTCCCTAGGTCTAAGGTCAAGGTCACACTTAGAGGTTAAAGGTCGAATTCAAGAATGACTGTCTGGAGCATATCTACTTCATGCATGGAGGGATTTTGATGTAACTTGGTACAAATGTTCACCATCATGAGATAGAGTGTCATGCACAAGAACCAGGTCCCTAGTTCCAATATCAAGGAGGTCACACTTAAAGGCCAAAGGTCAGATAGAAGAATTATTCAAGAATGACCTTGTCCGGAGCATTTCTTCTTCATGCATGGAGGGATTTTGATGTTACTTGGCACAAATGCTCACCACCATGAGCTACCCTTGTTTGTAGAATTTCTTCCTTTTGTTGTTACTATAAATAGCTTATATTGTAACTTTTTTATGACTGGCAGTAGAACAAAATCAAGATCACTTTTCTGTGGTACAACTTGCCTGTTACATCCAAAATTTGGGTGTATTTTGACTTACCTTTACTTGCAAAGGAATTAGTCCTTTTGACAGCTGGCGGGCTCGACATGTTGCACGTGGGCATCTAGTTAGATATATAGCCTTTATTCAGTTCATATATATTATCCGTACAGTCAAACTTAAATTATTTGATACCATGATAGAATGATGCTCAATAAAGCCCAGTGAAAAGACAATTTGTTTCTCTTCCTTGAATAAATAATTACTGTAGAATTATTTGATACCATGATAGAATGATGCTCAATAAAGTCCAGTGAAAAGACAATTTGTTTCTCTTCCTTGAATAAATAATTACTGTAGAATTAGTGAAAAATTTGTTTTTCCCCATCCAAAACTTCAAAAACCAATAAACTACGTTCTGTGTTCACCACTGGGAAATCATCAAACAAGTGTGTGTATCTTCTTTTCTATTTCTAAGTGATTGAAAAATGTTAAAACCTATTTTAAGAAGATACTACTGTGTAAAGTGAAATAAATTTCCAACTTGAATCAGAGATAACATGAAAGAGATACCAGATTTGTGTTCATTATAGAAAACTTTTTTATGTGTGCAGGTAGTTTTAAAAAAAAAACAACCAACTTGTTAGGTTGAGAGAGTTTTTTGAGCAGGATTATGAAAATTGAAAAATTTGGGATTTCTAAAACGAAAAAATGGAAACAAGGATAAATTATGGCCATGTGAAGAAGTTGCATCGTTTCATAACAGAAATTTGATAACATTGCTTTCTCAATAAGAATGGGGATAAAAATGCAAGAAAGAGTTATGTATCATGTATGACTTAAATGTTGTACTGATTGCTAGAAAGGAAGAGAAATGTTGCAGTGCCCACAGTCTTTGACCAGATGTGTGTGTTGAATATTTAATGAATTATCATTCTGGAATATGTAACTGTGCTCTTTGAACACTACTGTTAGTTGTCTCCACATGAAAAGCAGGAAAGGATGTATAATATTTTGTAGCTAATAAATGCTATAGTTTGTTAGGTTTTATGACTTTTGGATTTGTAGTGGGACACAAAGAGAAATATTCAGTATGATGTAACAATAGTTTATGACCTTGAATATGCTACCTTTGAGAGCAGTGAAATTTTGTGCCTTTGATTTGTTATAACTGTTTGCCTATTGGATTTCAAACTCTGTTTACCCAAGAGAAATTTTGTTACAGATGCAATATGATGTCAGTTTAAAGCATTTTTGGTATTTTAACATGCAGACTTTTTAAAACTCTTTCATCAGTTTTTATTCATTTTATAGACTGAAATGAACTGTTGTCAACAATAAAATAGAAGTGGATAAGACCATAAAATAAAACATTTTGTCATTTGTGCCTGATCTATATAACCCACTGCATGGCTGAGTAGCATATAGCCAGTGTTTGAAATAAAGAATACATTTGGTGTAGAATCTCAAGCAGTTAAATGTCACTAGAATTTGATTCTGATTTCATTTGCCTGGAACTTCTATGGAACGAGAATCTGTTTATTTCACCTGACCAAATTGTGTAGTCAACTTGAAGGTCTGACCTCTACAAATCAATGATTGATATTTCCAGTATTGTGTTTTAGGTCTGCAATAATGGTATATTGATTTGACTTTAGGTCTAGATTTGTTGGCCTTTATCTGGAAGAAATTAACTGTTACAAATAAACAAAAACAGTCTGCAAAATAAAACAATAGAAAACATTCAGAAAAGTTAATTTGTATTTTCTGAAAAGACTTGTTAAAGGTTACACCTCTGTTGAACTGTTGAAGATTTAATCTTGCCTTCGTGAAAGATTTATAATAGTCAATCAGTGTTCAAAGACAGTTGTTTATTAAACAGACTAAAGGTGGCTTCAGGCAGGCAGTACAATCATTCCTGGTGCATGTTTCATGAAAATTTAATGTATCTGGTTTGCTGTGGGTGTTTGATGGATGTGTAGAATTCACTGCTGGAAGTAAAAAAGCAACAAGTGGCATCAATTGTCACTGTTCATATCTTGCTCTTTGGCTTTGGTGGATTTTTATTGGGAGAAAAAAATCAGTTTGCAGGTGTCAAAAATTGTTGGAATGCTTTAATTGATAGTGGATTTTAAGAAGTCTTGGAAATGATTTAACTGGCATTGAAACAGGAATATATCTGAAGTGTAACATGATTTTAGTGAGAGATTTACTGTTGAAATGCTTACTGTGCAATAGTCACAAATATTTACCTGAGGTTGGTCAAGTTGGACAGAGGACTGGCCCTGGGAAATAATTATGCACTATCACCCTGCAGTTTTAGAACATCATATTAATGAAGTGTTGGGGATAAACATGTAAGGTTGAGGATAATTTTGATGACTCAAAGTGTTTGCTTCATTACCAGGAAGATGAAAGTAACATTTAATGTAAGAGATAATTACAATAAGACTATCACAGGGGTCGTCTATCATATTGTATTGATCTGCAGTTAACAAACTTCACTTATTGATTCCTGGGATTCTACAGCTGCCTGTCTCAATATATCACCTTAATGACACAATAAACAACACCAACTAGATTCATAATTATATAGTTTTAAATTTTTGTAGTCTTGCTTACTTTTGTTGTGAAGAATATAATTATTGTAACTTTTGCGTAGATTGCTTTTCTAGATTCTGAGAGAGGAAATCTTCAAATATGTTCTGATTATTTCAAAAATTAATTTAAGAATTTCAAGAGTACTAGAGTTTTTGCAAATTACTTTTAAAGCTCTCTTGGTAATGCTTTCTTTTAGTGATGGAAGACTGAAAAATAAAACCATTTAACTCTATGCCTCATACACATTAAGCCTTATCAGGTTACTTTCCTTATGTAGAAAAGCATTATCGACACATCCCCATACAGGTTATTGGTAAAAATACAAAAAGGGTACCTGTGTTATTCAAGCTATTTGTTTTCTATTAACACTTCATTTGATCATTTACTGACCAATATAAAAGTTTTTCATGATTAAATTTTCTTTCTAATGGTATAAATTTCAAAATTGTGTGATGAATATTTCTTGAATTGTGAGTCTTAAAAACAGTCATTTCACATTTTTAAACATATTTTTCAATCTAAATGTATTTCCTTTCAGAGTGTTTTTTAAAAGTAAATGAAAGAAGACAGAATAATTTAGAATCTAACTCTCAAACACAAACTGAAGGGTTATAAATTACAGGAAAAGGGATATAAACAATGGGCGTGTTTTAATCATTTTTAATTTTCATTGGATTATCATGTTGACCAATCCATTGTGTTTTTTTGGGGTTATGAAATCAACAGATATTCATGGGTCATAAAATTTGATTAATATTTAATGTTTTGAAACATGATCAAAAGAAATTTAATCAGCTTATAAAAACACTATGATTGGAGATCATTGAAAGTGATACCAAGGGTCATCTAATTGCTTTGTTTTGACAGCTGTGGTCAATATACACACCTGATTATGTAATCATTAATCCCATATTGTTCTGACACATGCTTTATGGAATTAAGCAATTTAATTGGTTGTCACATATTCCCTAAGGCAAAATTGTTAAAATCAAGTCATGTAGAAAATTATATCTGCAACATTTTTTTCTGTAAAAATCTGTTATTATCCTATTAGAACTAGTCCTTGACAATTAGAAAAATTCTACCTGTCTTTAGCTGTAAATTACCAATAACTTTCTTATAGTATATAGTAACTACATATTTTTGTGAAAGAATTTTATTGCACTAGGATTAAACTTCACCAAAATGCTTTTGTAAGAAAATTTTTTTTTATACTTAATTGATTTTCTGGCATTTAAACCTGACCAAGTTGAAAGGAGTAGAAAGGAGATCATGCGGTAGTCAGTAGAGGCGTTAAAAGGAGTATGTATGGGGCAATCAGTAAAGGAGTAGAAAGGAGTATCTATGAGGCATAGAGTTAATAAGATATTCTGATACATCCGTTATGGAATTTACTTTATTGATTAGGTTTTTAGACATTAATTTTCTGATCAGACTGTATATTGATCCATTTATTGCTTTTTATTCAAAATAACATCCTGATTTATAGTTTCGATTGAAAGTCATCGACCTGATCGAAACTTGGTCAATGGAATAAATATGCAGTGATGGAATTTGATTCATTTTCAGAAGTTTCATAGTTGCAGACAATTTTAGAAAATAGCTCTGAATAACTTGGGACTTTTATAGTGTGTTTGCGTTGGTGATGTAACAATGGAGTTACCAAATGTAACCAGTGTGAATTTGATCTTGCGGAAAAGTGAAATAGATACCGGATAATGTAGTCTGCCTTTTTTTCAAATTCCTAGAATAGGCAACTATAAAATTTCCATCTCATCGGAAAATCATACACACACTTCCTGGAATGTTTGGAAAATAGATTATAATTATATTTTGAAGTGTGCACTTGCATGTAATTATCCAGTGTTATATTTTTTTTGTACTGAAAGGGACCAAAGTATTCCTTGGTAATCTCAGGATTGTAAAAATATGGCTTTTGATATTACTACCACAGTTACAGAATTCTATTGATTTGTTTTGAAAGAACTCTAACAATGTTAAGTACGTTGAAAAGGCTCTCACTGCCCTACAGGAGGACCAAGAGTGACAGCACGTTCTTTGGGAAAAGACGTTCACGTAAGTTCAGACATCAGAGTTATATATATAGCCCTGAGCAAAAATATACTTTCAGTTTTGCTGGTGATTTTATTTGACATCACAGTGCCACATAATAGTACATATGGCAACAAAGGAGGAGAAAAGAAGAATCAGGAACAATCATAATTGATGTCCCAATCCTAAAGTCATCTGCCCAAGAAATCCATTATTTCCATCTATTAAAGGCTTTCGCTACCATTTCTTATATGTATGCAGGGCAAAAAAGTTCTTAATAGATGAATTTCTTTAAACTTGGTTTGTTGACTGAGAATCAAACATGAAAAAGAAATATGAAGTCAAAATCAAAGGTACCAGTCTTCATCTTGAACGATCTGCCTTTGAAAATAACATTGAGATATATTTATTATATAGAATGTATTTCTCCTATGTTAGGAAAATATTTGCTCTACATACATGCAGGAATTGGTAGCGAACGCCTATAAGTACTGACAGGCAAAGGTAAACAGATTTCAGTAAATAAGAAATGGTTCTCTATCAAATTCAAAATGAAACAAATAAAAAAAAATGAAAATTAGTTCCTCCTTGTTTATCCAGCTGTGATGGCTGCCTATAGCAATACGCTTTCTGGTGATTTTTTCACAGTTTCTTCATTTTCCTTCTTTCATGTGTGAATATACATATTATTTGGTGCTTGTAATGGAATTTGAATGGTAACAAGAAACGTTGACCAGTTCAGCTTTAATTCTCCATAGCGAGATGGCAATTAGCAAGTTAAATCTTCCAGAACATGGTACACGATCAGCTGGCTACTTCTTTGTTTTGGTATTTAACTTTAATTTGTGATGAGATGTACAATATGCTGGCGGAAACATTTTGAGTTTTGGAATGAAATCTTAGACTTCCTGCCTATTGATTTGCCAGATTTGCATGCAGTGCTTAAAGTACAGAAACTGTGAAAATATGCAGTTAGTGTAAAATACACAGCAATTTTTGTGTCAGATGCCATTAGCCATGCTGTTATGAGAATTCAGTTTGTCAGTTTTTGGCATAACTTGAATAATAGTATGGTAGAGATTTCAGGAAGAGTAGTATGGTAGAGATTTTGGGGAGAGAAGAATGCTAGAGATTAACAGGAGACCACTAAAATGCTATAAGTATGTACAGCGAAGTACATAATATAATTTGAAGCAAAGATTTGAAAATGATGCAAAAAGCTAGGAAGGAAGCTACAGTCAGGTTGAAATAATCAAGCTCTGTGAGTAGAGCATCAGTTTATCTAGGTTTTATCAGGGTGATTACCCACCTGGTAGCAGGTGCTCCCATCAGGGGTATTCATGAAGCTAGCTGGATATAAAGGCTTCAGGCAGGATGCAGTATCTGAAAAGAAAGTGTTGATAAAAATATGGAACTTGCACAATCATGAAGATCTAATGGTTTTATAAAAATGTGGGGTATATAGCAATATTCAGATCCTAGGTAAAAGTATATATATATATATATCCAGGATCCTGATTACTTGCCCTTGGTTTCTTTCGAAAAAAGTTCAAAGTCACAAAATTAATGGTATAACAATTTCCAAATGGTATATTGACCACTCCATGAAAAATGCATGGCCTGTTGGTCATTAGATGATACAATTATGTCTGTTGAAAAGTAGTTTGTGTTGTTTTGCTGTAAATTCAGTTTTGAATCCTCTTCTGTTTTTATCTGGCGTCAGAACTCTTGTCTTTATCTTGTGCAATTAACATGTTAGTGACTTCTTTAATGATCTTTGTAATGCAGTGATAGGCATAAATTTTTCAAGGCAACACTTCTATACTGTTGCATTATTTTTGTTCTTTCTATTCCTTATTTTCTGACTAGAAAATTTGATCTGGTTAAAAACAGTAATCAGATTTAAGCGGAAAGAATTTGCTGTGTAATTAACTGACATGCTGGGGAGATATTTCAGAGGAAATCAGCAGGATCTTGTCTCTGCACCTGACTTTGAAAGAATTTCTTGAAGAGAATTTTTTTCATCTTTTCTTTACTTGAAATAGTATACTGTTATTTGTTCAGACTTTAATGCTCTTCTAAAAAAGAGAGAAATACTACATATGAGAAAAGAAATATCCTTAAATTTCAATAATCCATGGGTTTTAGAAATAAGCCTGTCCTGAAAACAAGCAGTTAAGAAAGTCATGATGAAAAGTAAGCCATCTGTATTGAATTGTGTTGACAGAATAGATTTAAATACAGACACAGTGTGATCATAAAATTATGTGGTATAAATGTAATTATACCCCTGAAACGAAGTTTAGGGGGGTATATATAGAAGTCACCCGGTGGTTGGTCGGTCGGTCGGTTGGGCGGTCTATTGCATTTTCCTTGTCTGGAGCATAACTTGAAAACTACTAGTTGGAATTCAATACTTCATACAATGGTCAAGCACATTGAGAGGAAGTGCAATGCAGAAGAACTATAACTCCATCTTGACTTATTACAGAGTTATCGCCCTTTGTTAGTTTTCCTTGTCCGGAGCATAACTTGAAAACTATTGGTTGGAATTCAATACAACTTCATACAATGGTCAAGCACATTGAGAGGAAGTGCAGTGCACAAGAACCATAACTCCATCTTGACTAATTACAGAGTTATTGCCCTTTGTTACTTTTCCTTGTTACTTTTCCTTGTCCGGAGCATAACTTGAAAACTACTGGTTGGAATTCAAAACAATTTCATACAATGATCAAGCACAATGAGAGGAAGTGCAGTGTACAAGAACCATAACTCTATCTTGACTCATTACAAAGTTATTGCCCTTTGTTACTTTTCCTTGTCCAGAGCAGAACTTGAAAACTATTGGTTGGAATTCAATACAACTTCATACAATGGTCAAGCACATTGAGAGGAAGTGCAGTGCACAAGAACCATAACTCCATCTTGACTAATTACAGAGTTATTGC
>JAFMSR010000016.1:41766413-41972751 GCA_022818135.1 Saxidomus purpurata
ACTGACTTTGCACATTTATTTTTACATAACTGACTTTAGACATTTATTGTTGCATTACTGACTTTGGACATTTATTGTTACATTACTGACTTTGGACATTTATTTTTACATTACTGACTTTGGACATTTATTCTTACATTACTGACTTTGGACATTTATTCTTACATTCTGACTGTGGACATTTAATCTTACATTACTGACTGTGGACATTTATTCACATTACATTACTGACTTTCGACATTTTATTGTTATATTACTGACTTTGGACATTTATTGTTGTAGGGTATACTGGGTTCAGTACAAAGTGGAAAGTCTGCATTGGTTCACAGATACCTAACTGGTTCATACATGCAGGAGGAGTCACCTGAGGGTAAGTCTGAAATAATGGATTCAAACATAACAAGAGAAGTCACATCAGTGACATTTTCCACCTTTATTATCACAGAACTGATTTGTTCACGCATAAGGCAGGAATTGCTTTCAAGGTAAGTCTCAAGATTAATTGGTCAAAGATTCCTAACTTTACAATGTGGCACATGTTGGAGGAGTCATTTCAAGGTCCTCAGATATTTGACTCATTCCCTGCATGCAAAATGAGGTAAAGAAGGTTATGTTGGAAATTGGTTCACAGATTTTAAATGTACCTTTTATGTACAGCAGTCACTGTAAGGTTTCTCATTTTACTGCCCAAATGTGACCCAGTTAGATGTGCAATATTTACAGCTATCAGCAGTTGCTAACTACCTGCCTGGCTGTACAGTATATCCCTGCATAGGAATGCTTTTATGCTTGCCCCATTTAAGTTGTATCCCTGTCTATTGGGTTATTCATCGAACTAGATTACCAAGTTCCCCAGGGATGCTGAAACTTAATGGTATTGTGATTGTAGTTAATTATGACCTCTTTAAAACACACAACCATTATCAGGATGCTGTTGGGGGTCATGAATCACTGTCAATAATATGTCTAGTGCTCTGTATGTCTATAATGTATGGCTGTTACAGATTTGGGTAAATCTATATCTGCTGTGACCTAGACAGAAACGTTACTGTTCAAGTTGTGTAACATTTAATCTTCTGTAAGAAAATAAATTTTCACACAAAGCAGACCAGTTGGCTGAGTGAGATTCAAGGAATTCTATAGTTAATATAGACACTTAACTGGACATTAACTTAATATCCCGCACAGCAAAGGTCTCCTGTCTGTTAGTCTATTTCATTTCGTCTCCACATCATTTCCTTTAAACTCTTTGCAGGATTTTCATGAAACATGGTTCAAATGTTCTCTACATTGAGACAACATGAAGAGCCCATGTTTCTTTGTATCATCTCCAGGTAAAGGTCACAACTTAAGGTGAAATATTACATCCCTGTGTTTATGACAACTCCATATCTTCTTAATGCTTTGAAGACTTTTTATCAAATTTGGATTCAGTGTTCATCTTTTTGAAACAAGAGCCCTTGTAACAACTGCTCCACATTTAGGTCAAGGTCACAATTGAAATGGGTATGTTTGTGTTTTATATATGTCAGGGGATATAGCTGTCTGTCAGACTTCCTTGTAATGCATCAATTTTTGTATTATGTGTTTTAAGTTACACTGTAGGGTATAAAACTTAATTTCGTCTGTAGAATACGCTTGCCAGTTTAAAACAGATTTAAGAATTTTTGATCAGCCTTCTTGCCTGTTATAACTTCCTATTGTTTCTTCAGGTGGCCGTTTCAAGAAGGAAGTGATTATAGATGGACAGAGTTACCTGCTCTTGATACGAGATGAGGGAGGTGCCCCTGAAATGCAAGTAAGTAGAGGGACTGGTATACTGTTATCACTGATGGATAAGTCTTGTAACATTCAGGGTTCTAATCAAGAATTTTTGTTGTAATTTTTGTTTTGTCACTATTCTGTGGATGTTTGCCCTTAATCACATTGAACAGATCTACTTCGTATTTAAGGCAAATGTTTTTGCCTCCGACATCTGTTGAAGTTTCCATGGAAATATGTAGAAACTGCTACTACCCTTCCTTGCTACACTGATAGATATCTAGGGATAAAACCCAAACTGGTTTAAGATGAGAAATGTGTTTTTATTTGCAATAAGCAATTGCAATTAGTTAATTGTCCTACCATATCAAAATCAAGAAGGAAGGTCATGTTTTCCCAATGGCTCGTAATGAGTTTGTCATCCATGCTGACTTTCACCTGAAAAAAAAATCAGTTTCTGAAGGGTGATATTCATTAAAGTAGAAGCCATTTTACTTTCCTTATTTGGATTCTCTAATCAGGAACAGGATGCCAAAGTCCATGCGAGATAATTGCATAATTAAACAAAACAGAGTGAGTAACAGAATTGAATTTCTTGTTATTGATGTTTTTGCCTGGTTACCCTGCAAAATTCTCAAGTAAAGACTGCGAATTGACAACAAAGAATTAAAGAAACATTCCTGGTTTATGACATTGTGAAGCTGTCTTGGGATTTACATGTTCATTTTAATCTTTCTGTTGTTTCATTATTTTCAGAGCACTAAGTCAGATACCTCTAGATCTTGAAATGGATTGTAAAATAATCCTTCATGACCCTTTTGAACATAAACAAAATTTACTCTTATATTCCCCCCAATAAAATCATGTTCATAGTTTTTGCAATCAAGATTGCTACTTATATTACAGAGATAACATTCTCTTGCCTTTCTATAACATTGCAGTATCTCCTGATGTATTCAGCTTGAAATGCATCCGTTTATAATTGGCTGATGTTAATCAAATGTTTGTTCCGTCACTGATAGCTCTAAATGTCTCAAAGAACAGCATTTCTTCCAATTTTGGAACAAGAAAATAGCCATTATGTGTACATGTTACTGTGTTCAGAGTTTGCGGACTGAAATAATACACATTGTAGGGATATCAACATGT
Organism: Saxidomus purpurata; assembly: GCA_022818135.1. Classification (NCBI taxonomy): domain Eukaryota; kingdom Metazoa; phylum Mollusca; class Bivalvia; order Venerida; family Veneridae; genus Saxidomus; species Saxidomus purpurata. The sequence goes on from JAFMSR010000016.1 coordinate 41,769,324, forward strand.
AATTGTGATAAAAAAGACTAACTGAGAATGTTTTGAGTGGAAGGAACTTGAAATTAGATACAACACAAAGTGCTCTAGCTACTTGCCTGAAGAAGGCCATAACATTTAAACAAACTCTGATAATGTTTAAGAGCAATAAAGATAACTTTAAAAGTTTGAGATAAAACTGAATGTCAGTGTGTGAGCTCTGGTTAATGAAAACCAAACATCCTGCTTTTGGACCAGAATAGATGAGGATTATCCTGTGTGTATCTGCACATTCATGTCTTTATCATGACTTAATTTGAAATCACTGTAACCTATCATATACTGTGGGTCATAGGTTTGAGCCTTGCTACGGAGCATGTCTCTTAATGTGAAACAGTGGTATAAAGGGATCTAGTACTATTCCTTCCCAGAAAAGATTGTTAGGTAAACTGCCTAGTAGAAATGTAAACATGACCAAAATACGGTTGAAACTGGCCTTTAAGGCAAACAACAAGCTTACCTATTTCAGGTAACTCGGGTGTTATATGTAGCTGTTCCATACAAAGTTTACTAGACCTGATTCTGTGGTAGAGTGGTTAAGTCACTGATTTGAAATCATGAAATGTCTCACTGATTAAGGTTCACAGGGTTTGAGTTGCTGACCTGACTGCTTATTGGAGAAAGTGTGCATATTCTTACAGGGGGTGATGTCTAAAAAAGGTCAGGTAAAGTGTTCATCTGTAAATAAGTGAACTACTGTTGGAATACTGATGAAAAGGACGTTATTCCTCAAGAAAAGAAAAAAACATTAACTGGTTGATCCAGATTTAGAGTGATTGAATAAGCACGGTGGGGAATCACGTGATCAAAATAATCTCTAAATAAAAGTAATTCTATGAAAATGTTAAAAAAATAATGAAAGTTGTTTAGCTTTAAATATGAAATGTAGCCCATCTTATGGCGACATTAATGTATTCTAGAACTACATAGGTCTCAATCATAGTCTTCATCCGATTGTAATAAACACTTCAGTACACTGAACTAATTTAGTTTTGAAGTGTTCAGCACATTCAGAAGGTGATTGTTACCGAGACCATAGTAGTTCTAGAATACGTTAATGTTGTCATAAGATAGTCTACTTTTTATAATCACAGCTGAACAGCTTTCATTATTTTGGAATATTTTTCATATATTCACTTTCGTTTAGAGATTATTTGACCATGTGATTCCCCACCGTGATAAGTTGATATAGAGTTTTTCACACAGTAAATGTCTGTTTTTATTTTTCAGTTTACTCAGTGGGTAGATGCTGTGATATTTGTGTTCAGCCTGGAGAATGAGATTAGCTTCCAGTCTGTATACCAGTACTACCTGAAGATGACACACTTCAGAAATACCGCAGAAATCCCACTTATACTTGTGGGTACACAAGGTACACCTTTATATACATGTACATATGTCCATCATACGTAGGGATTACTCGACTGCCAAAATGATCAGGGTGTTGCACCATGATAAAACTCTCTAGAAAAATCCCTTATATAGGTATTCATGACTGGAAGGATGTCTTCACACTGTTGGTCATCAGTGTATTGGACACGGGCTCTCTGGAATAGTGTTATACATGAAAACCAGTCAGATTTGGGATTTTTAGGTCCCAGTCCAAGACATTGTAATTTAGTGTTTAATTTCTGACATCAAGTTTCATGATAGATTCATTGTCATGCATGAACCTGTTTAATACCTGAGACCAAACATTGTATACAAGTTGATATAGGTCAACCAACAAACAGTACTTTCTTGCAATACCGTCATTGTAAACAGAGTGTAGAGGTGTTTAGGTAGTCAAGGTCATCTAAACTTATATTCATCAATTCCAGTTTTGGAGAGTGTTGAAAGCTGCTCATGTTTTAGTTGGCTCTACTTTTATGGACACTATAATTATGTTATTATTTTGCAGTTTGATTTTCATTATTAGGAAAAGAATAGCGAAACTGAATTTTTTTTATCTAGGTGAAATATTTTAGACACAGATGTTCATAAAAAGCAGAGTCCCCATTGTTTCTCAATTTATCATTTATCTATTTCTCTTGTGACTTGTGCCAGGATGTTTTAGCAGGTGATTTTTCGATTTCTGTAAGTGACATAAAAAAGCTACTAAAAACACATGTGCAATTCTATTAATTCTAAGTTAGTAAGAAACATTCTTGAAATGACTGTTAATAACACATTCTTAATCCAGGTCATTTGCCTTTTATTTAAGAAAGAAAAATGTTCTTTAGAATTTGAAATAGATTTGTTGAATGTCTGCCAGTCAAAATACATGTTTGTTTGAATTTGCTCTCTTTTATATTAATCAGGGAGAATTAAAGTCATCAAGACATGTAAATGATATCAAAGGTCAAGGTGGTGATATGTGGTAATGTTTTGTCTTAAAACTAAGGAGTTACAGTTAGGGCATATTTCTCTGAGAAATGTTCACGTATTTCCTTACAATATTGTAAGAATTACATAAGCATTGTGAAATGATATCACTATAGAGAATTTTACCTAGGAGCTTTTCTGGCACTACTTTTAGTGTAAAGGATAAAAACACAGACAGAAAAAGAAACTGCCTGATAGCCCTTGGGATAACCCTAAGTCTAAAAACAAGTGTAGCTTCAGTAAAAATGAGTTATTTTTATTAGCTCTTGAAAATTATCTAATAGCTGGAAGAAGTTGGTATCAAATTGGTGGAAATGGTGCAAAAAATAGCGATAAAAGCAAGATAAATGCTTCAGTTGTCGATTGAACATTTAGATAAGTTCCTCAATACCCCCAGTCCTTGCTCCACATTCACTCTGCATGAACATACACAGAAATAGAAGGAATGCTTGTATACATTTATCTTAGGACCTGATTTATAGACACGCCTTTATTTAACTGCCCAGAATGAGGTTGAGCTCAAGTGTTTGTATCTAAGAAAGGCAGCTTGCAAGAGAAATCATAAACAGGACAGTTTAGAAAATCTTGTAAGATGCCAAGTCAAGCATACTGTCCATGTCAGATATGATACAAGATATTGTTCTGTGATTGGTCAGAAGTTATAAGCATAAAAAAGCAAAAATATGCAGAATCGAAAACAAATGCCAGCAATAGGAAAGAACTAATGAACTATTACTTCATTAGAAAATGGAAGATTTAAGCAGTTTTACGTAAGCAAAACAAACATGTCTTCTCCCTGAACCATGTTTGACACATTTCAGATTGACTGCAAGGATTTGACATAGTGAACGATATTCCAGAGTGCTTTTTTTTCATTTATTATATTGGTCCGTTTATGTTGAAATGTTACAGTAGGGGAGACCATACTGATTGTTTGATAAGATTACTTTACAACTTCCTGGAGAATGTCCCGGAAACCTACTCATTGCTACAGATATATCTCGTATCAGTCTGCCACATTTCAGCATCGTTTCTCACTGAAATATAGAAAGATTGTTTTATAACTTGCTGATGGGTCGCTTGATATAAAAGTCTGATTTCTTTTAGTATTAAAAATGTAAGATTTAGGAATACCGATGCCATAATTCTAGTTCAGTTAGTATCATATTTTCTTATGTTCTTGGCAAAGCAGAGAAACATGCATCAAACTTCTGCAGTAGGAATCTGGTTCTAGAAATATTTCAATGATTCAGACCTGCGTAGTTTATTATGTTTGTCAGAAATGTAGGAACAATACTCAGTCAGGTAAAGGACAGCTCTATTCAAGTGTCCTTAGTGTTTGTATCATGTGACTTCACATGTCGTGTGACTTCATGTGCCAGGTGACTTCATGTGTCATGTGACTTCATGTGCCATGTGACTTCATGCATACAAATGTAGACATTTAACAGGAATTTAGTAAAAAAAGTATGTTTTGGAAGATAGTTACTGGAATTTGAATGCCTCTTAACATATTTTGATGTTTACATAATGAAACAAACAATAAACAGCAAGAAACAGCAAGAAACAGCAGTGAGCAATTCTCACAGCGATTTGTTTCAAAACAACAAAAAAGTGACTTGTTTACTGAACATTGAAGCCTTTGAAGATTAAACTTATTTTAGTTTCTTGAGAATAATTCATACTCAATACTGGTGTATGCAGCTTGATCTAATGAATGAATTCCTGATTATTGCCAGATATGTCTGTTATATTCCCCTGACTTACAACATTGTGTGATTACTCTCGTAAAGATAAGGTTTCAATATAATTATTTCCCTGTATATGTTTAAACAGATTAGCAGAATGTAAATTAATTCTGGTAGATACCCATCAGTCTCGTCTGACACTGCAGAAAACATATGGAATATTTAACTCCTGTATCATGTATATCTCTTTTCATTATTATCATTTTGTTGTATATTATGTTTGGAGCAGATGTTAATATGCATATTTCGTTAAGCAAGAAATGTGTGAAGGTGTGATCCTGAAGAATTTACATACCGTGTATATTTAAGGATTTGCTTTTCAATTCAAGACACAAAAAGATGCCCATGATGTTCACAGATGTAGGCAGTTAATATTTTTATGATCTAGAGTTACTCCCAATATGAACATTTTATTTCTAATTAATCTTGTACCAGAAATGTGTTTAATGATGATAACAATCTGTACATACCTCAGTGAGACCAACAGTTGCACCTTTATCTAACACTTTACAATGTTTATGATTTAAAACTGTGATAAATTTCTGTTAAAATCTGTCTTAAATTTTTAAGGTATAGGCATACATTGAAGAAAAATGAATTCTTTCAGTAGCTAGAGAATCTGTGTGGTTAGCAATGCAGGAGTTTCTTCAGTGTTACATGTAATATGAGCTGTGCTCTTTAAAGGTCCATTACTAACACCAAATCGAATTTTCTTTTAAAACCTGGAATCATAACGGGCATCTTCTCGGGAGGAAAAATATGACATACTGCATTGAAGGTGACCATAATTTTATTGTGTTGAAAATTTGAGTTTAACAAAAGCATTAATAAGTCATAATTTACTTTTTCAAAAACGAAAGTAGGTTTTCCCGTTTTCAAATATCTTTACAATTTTCCAGAAATCTCCCAGAGAGAGGCTGTAAATAGGTTGTACATAGATAAGCATGCCTATTTTGAATTATAATTGAAGAACTTTACTTCCAATGATGTGTAAAGTATATGTCTGACTGTTTACAACATTCAATTAAGCGAAAGTAGGACAAAAAGACCACCCAGGTCAATCTAAGGAAATACACAAACATTCACTCGTTTTTCTGCAGCAGTATTTCAAACAGGGAAATACTCCACGGCTATTGTAAAGTTTTAGAAGCCAGTTTCAAACTGTATCTCCCTGTTACAATTCCAGATTTAAAAGAAAATTTGATTTGGCGTTAGTAATGGACCTTTAAGTCAGTAAAACTAAGATGCTGTGCAAAAAATGATTCTGGTTTCCCTATCAGCTAGATGACGAGACTAGAATTTTTAAGGGGTACAAAACCTAAACATGGATTTATTTACATGGAGTAACATGAACAAAAGCATAGAGGTGTAACAGGAAACATGATTTTTTGTATCCCTTTAAACTTTCATCTCTGGCCTCATTGAAGAGCTGCACAGATTACCATGTGCTATAAAAGGCGAGATAGTAAATGATCAAACTGAAATGATATGAAATAAAGTTTTATCTGGTTTGGTGTTAAAAAGTCATGGACACTTGAGATAATTGTTGTATAATTAATTCAGTGAATTTAATATACTGTAAATGTCGATAGTAGTCGGTCAGTAATCAGTCAATAGTCAGTCAGTAGTCTAGCTAACTTTTCCTGTAACTATTTGGTGTCTATTGAATAATGAATGAATAATATTGAAATTACTCTTGCGAAAAAATCTACATGACCTGTTTATCATTGGATAAGTCTGAGGTTAACAACAGCCTTAAACTTATCACAAATCATCTGAATTTATTCAACTACATGGAATTTCCTTGTAATTATTTATTCGTTTTAAAATCATGTGTCTAGAGGGATGCAGGTGAGGATTTATTATGCACACTTTGTATCTTTAATTTCCATCAATTAAAACTGATTTGTAAACATTGATTTACAAAACAATTTTACATGTAGACTGTTTGATTCACGCTTAGGTCAGGATTTGTAGTTACTCATAGATGAGGTAATATAATTGTAACAGAGTGAAGAATATTGTAACATATGGAGATTTCATAGAAAGGATTTATTTCAATACATTAATAGAAGGATATTTGTGTGTGAGGTAAGTTTGAGTAAAACTTTCAGAATGTATAGTATATTAAATACACTAAGTCTCCCAGTCGTGTTTACGATGTCAAGGTATCAGTGACACAAATCCAAGCATAAATATGTAAACAAAATATTTGAAAAAATGGAGCACAGTCTCTGAAACATGTCGTCATGATGTCATATTACATTGGGACCCCCACTCATACTTTTGGGAGCAGCTTCCTTCAAACCCCTACTTGCTCATTACAGATGACAACTGATTCAAAACCTACCTTAAAACAATATAGTCTTAATAATATATTTAAGCAATGGGAACCGCTTAACTGGAATCTACCTGAAAAAACATGTGTGCCTGATGAAGTAAGAAAGCATTTAGTATGTACATGTTTGTTGCATATTTCACTAATGGAAGAGCAGACACAGTTGAGATTGCATGTCACAGAGATATAGTGTGTTTATTGTGAAGTGCATTGTTACATGATTGAGAAGGAGGGAGGACATGATTTTATGACATTGGGAGAGATTGCAGCCAATCATGCTGGCACATGCATCAGTAAAACATCTCTTAAACCCAAAAGATGGGAGGGCCAAAAAGGTGGCGTTTTGCAACAAGTCTTTGGGAGAGTTTTTTTAAAATACAGTTTACAAAACAGACCATTTCTTTAAAATTTCCAGTTATGGACATATTCATAATCAATACAAACATCAGTTTACTTTATTTTAAACATTTGTGCAAATAGCTACAGCCCTTTCAAATATGAATTTTACCAGTAAATGAAGACAAAATTGAATCTGAAGGAACTTTGACCCTAGTCACATGAGTAAACAGAAATCAGCAGCTAAGAAACGTTTATAACCACTTGAGGTACAGGCATTTTATCATGCAACTTCTTGTGTGGTTAGTTTATCAATGAAATCTAACAACACTGACCTTGCTGCTGTCTGCCATAAATCCATTAAAATTCACTTGTAATATTTTATATTAAATTCCAATCATTTTGATTAAAGAAATAAAACATCCCCCAAAATTGTTCTTCACTACTGTTAAACTCACTTCACGTCTTTCAGCCATGTTTTAGAGTAAAAACAAAAATAGGGGAACTTGACCAGTAAGATGAAGCTTTACCGTAATTGTTCAAATTACAGTTGTCTTTGTGTAAGTTTTGTTGAGTAGGGGTTGGGTGTCTTTCATAAAACAGCAATTTGGTTCAAGTACTGATCAGCAATGGAGTAATATAATTTTACGTAACTATATATTAAAAAGCGAAATTACAACTAGATGAACAACAGTAAATGAACATTGGCAAACACGTTCTCCTCTGTATTTATCATTGTATTCCAATATGCAATACGTACAGACTCGGTTCACTGAACATCATTTACCTATACAATATTTTGATTATTTAGTAAACTAATTATTCTATATGTTAAAAACCCTGCAAATTTTATATTATTAAATGGATATTATATTGTTTTAATAAAACATCATAATAAATAAATATGTTTCAATGTCATATTATTAAATACATTTATAATACATAGAAGTTTGTAACTATAACACTGCATATTTCCAAAATATGTACTTCAATCAAATTCGCTGAACTGAAAATTAACAGTAAGATGAGAAATACTTTTTGTCCATGTGTATGCGTTCTCGTTTGTTTTTGTTAAAGGGGTGTAGTTTAGAGGGAAAATGGTAGTATGTCTCACAGTAATGTCATCACATAATACCAGATGTGAACTGGAATCAGATTGTGTTTAGATCTTTTTGTATGTGGGCAATAAACAAAAATTACTGACAGTCAAGTGTAATGTACATATTGCATAACATTAGCACTTGTACTTGTACTTATCTGACAGCTGTATAAATTAGTAGAAACCACTAAATGAAAGCTGTATCAAAAGATCACACTTGATACCGGTAATAATATTGAATAGTACTGACCAATTTATATTTCAAAGCTATATATATTTTACTGGAGGTACACTATAAGTATATATACATTATAAGTACATGACATATTCACAGTGAAGACATTTATTACTGGAAAATAAATTCCTGCCATGGAAGTTGGAAATGAGGTTAGATTAAAAAGAGGCTGCAAAGTTTACACTTACTATGAACAACATTTGAAGTGCTACTAAATCTTCGAATCTGTAAAATAGTACTCACATTATTATTATTATTATCTCATGCTTGGACTATAAAGTAGTGTTTTCCTTCTTTATAAAAAGCCAATGTAATTCAACTGACCAGTTACTTTTCTAGGCTGGTTAGTTTATGTCACGTTAACAGATGTGTATATACCTAAACATCAGGTAGTAGTAGAGTTGTAAATATAATTGTGAGCTGATAAGCCAACCCATTTTCATGTCGGTAGCATCTACCGCATCCTGGGGTTTAAAATGCTTCATCAGGTGGCATGTTTTAATGATGAGAGGGTTAGAAAGTTGATGTTAATTCACAATGACAGTTTAACAATGAGAAAATGCTGGTTAGGGAATGTGACAAAAGCTTGTCTGTATTTGAGACTGTTGTTCTGTTGTTCTTTAAAACCTCGTCCAAGACATGGTTTTTAGTGTAAAATAATTTGAGAATTTATTAAGACCAGATGCCCATCAGTTGCAATTGTTCCTGTATTTCCTGTAGGTTTTGCCAGTAAAACTTCACTCATATAGCATCTGTGGATTGGGCATTCATCTGAATGAGTCAAAATTTCAGTGTGTATTTAGCTTGAAATTGCTTTGTCATATTTTTGGAAGGGTATAATAGTAGTTTTCTGTAAATTGGTGGATGCTATGGTCTTAGTCTGCAGGAGGTTAAAATACCTAAAGGATTTTTTGTTTGCTTTAAAACTGGATTATTGATCATCTGAAGGTAATTAGACTTTTAGAAAACAGTGGCCTGATAGATCAAGATATTAAAGTTGATAGAATATGCTCCAGAACAGCTCTTTAATGCCAATTTCTTTAATTTGGATGCAAGCAGACTGACTGGCTTCCATTACTGTTAAACAATAATTATAATAAACTACATACATAAGTGAAAGTACCGCTTTCTCAAACAGATGACTTTGACAAAATGGACTACTATATGAGAAGTTGAGGTGTATAACAAGCATTGTTTACTGGACAATGGCAGGTGACATCTAATTGATGTAGCATTCAGTAGCAAGTTTTGGTGAGTTCAAGTGGTCCTTGACATGAATAGATAGATAGGAAATTGTTAAACATTGTAAAACTCTATTGTAATGCCCCCTACTTGACACTGAATAGACCTGTAAATGGACAGAGACAATTCACAACTCCAGCTATAGAAAGCCCAGTTTCTTAATCACATACACAAAATAAAGCACTCATTTAAGATGATTTTTTTTGCTGTTTAGCAAAAATTACATCTAAACTATTACAACAATTTTGACAAAAACAACCAGCTGTTTTAACAGATAATTAGCCAACTGAGTTTGTGATGAGGTTGGGTTGCTGTATTTTTTTGTGAAGATGTGGATTAGAGAAGGTCAATGATAGTTGGATATGTACATTTATTAACCAGGTTTTCAATTTTGAAAATCCTGGTTATTAGATTGGGGTATGGCGGGCGGATGGGCGGATGGGCGGATGGGCGGGCGCAAACGAAATTGTGTCCGCTCGTAACTCTTCAACCCTTTGAAAATTTTGATGAAACTTCAGACAAATGTTTACCACATCAAGATGACGTGCAGAACGCATGTTCCCATGGCTGGCTCCAAGGTCAAGGTCACAGGACATAACATTGAAAACCTGTCCGCTCTGTAACTCTTCAACCCTTTTGAAGAATTTTGATGAAACTTCAGACAAATGTTTACCACATCAAGATGACGTGCAGAACGCATGTTCCGCATGGCTGGCTCCAAGGTCAAGGTCACAGTGACATTAACATGAAAATCCTGTTTACATGATTTTAACTTGATTTGGCAGTCAAAGGTCATATCATCTTTTGGAGGTAATTTAAAAAAGATATGATATATTATTTCATGTCTACTTTGTAACTTGTTTTTTTTTAATAAATGTATTATTAAATTCTAGAATTTCTACAGGCGCTGTTGAAAATCTGGTTTGGCGGCATTGCCGCATTTCTTGTTGTTATTTATATGAACGGAAATTAAACTTTGATTAAAATACATTACAGGAAGAAATTGTTGTTTCTAATGATCAGTATATTTTGTTTATAAAGCAGTCTGTAGCAAAGTAGCTAGTTGACAAATAGGTTCTGTTTACACTGGACAGGATTTTATCAAGTGATGAAATTTAACAGGAAGTCCAGCTGTTCATTTTAGCAGGGAATACTTGAAATACAAAGGTAATAAATAATCCTTCTTAATCACATAGCTAAAAGTAGCCACCAGGAGTACTTCTGTATTTATTAATATGACACTCCCACACAATACTAGTTGTTAGCTCACCTGGCACAAAGTTAAACATAGGTTTAGGAAAAACTTTTAAAATCTTCTTCTCTGAAACCACAAGGCATAGAGATTGATGATGTAGAAATGCCTAGTGGACCTCTACCAAGATTGTTCAAAATTAAATCATGACCCCTTGGTCAAAATTAACCCTTACTGGGAGGGGGGTGGTCACTTAATTTCACATAGGCTTATATAGGGAATACTTTAAAAAACACAAGGCCGACAGGCAGAGAATAGATATTTGGAATGTTACTTTGCATTGTGTAGTGGACCTCTATGAATTATGTTAGAATCATGACCCCTTGTATTTTAGCCAATGGTAGTCAGGTGAGTGATATAGGGCCAACATGGCCCTCTTGTTGGGAATGTAATATTTTTTCCCTTGTCATGGTCTCAGTAGCTTTCATTTCTACTTACTCCTATAAGCTCAGTCAGTGGATCAATTGGAAGGAGACTGTACAACGATTCCATTTACCACTTGGTTGAAACTTAAAATAGTCTCACTATTCCTAATGATCTATAGGATGATTCCGAAATATGATACAGTCGTAGTCAGTATAAGTGTTGTACATGACAAAATAGAAAAGTAAAGGTTTGACAGACACTGGAACAGCTTATTGAAAGACTGATTGGTGTTTTTACTATCAACTTAGGTAGTAGTCATGTCGCCACAAGGTCAGTGATTCAGGGGTCATTACGAAGACTTTTACTTCATAGAAACAGTAATTCAATGAATTCTTCACAGAGTAGACTGATAGAGGTATACTGTTGTAATGGGGAAAAAATCACTTAAAATGTTTGTGAAATCAGAGTTTTTTTGATGGAGACCTTGTACTTGATCATTAACTTCTCAGGAAGAAGAGAAACCAAAATAAACAAATCCAGAAGCTATTTGCAGTGTAGCATTAACAATAACATGCAGATGCTTGCAGGTGTACTTTACAGCTTGTGTAGACAGGAGACTGTCAAAGAAATGCTTTTCTTACTGTAACTGAGTAATTTGAAAACAGCATCAAAATGAAGTCTGTTGATTTGCAGTTTTCAACATTTCAAGATAAGGTGTTTTACTTTAAAATGACTCACAGTGGTTTCAGATGATAAGTAACGATAGGGGTCTAGATTACACTGGAAGTTTGTGTGGTTTTGACAATTAAGATAATGTAATGTCTAGTGATCAGTTATATTACATGTCTGGTACTGAATGCTGAGAATAGTGAATTATTCATTTACCCCTCCTTCATGGCCATGACTAGAAGAGGGAGAGAGGTTGCATGGGGTCAGGGGCACCAGTTAAGCCCAGAGTCTCCCTGTCCCTCCTCCATATGTACATTTGTACTAGCTGGTGAAAATGAGCCTGTTCCTTTGTAATAGGGGTTTTTATTTGGAAGCTGTGAGGACAGAGAATGGTTGTTCTGAGAAAAAAGTTTAAATAATACTCTTCCAAGCCAGGTCAAGCCTTATTTATGGAAAGCATTGTTGGGTGATTAGGGGGTGGACTAGGAGTTATAAGTTGGTTATAACTGGACTGTAAAATGTAGAATTATTTGAGGCAGAGGCTGTGGATTTGTTTACTGTTGTACAGGGTGAATGCAGCATGAAAGTAAAGTTTAAACAAAAACCAATTTCCTTAAAAAAAATTCCAGCCTTTAAACTGATCATGTTTGAGGAACACAAGTACATGTTTATAAAGAATCAGTAAGTTAATGAAAAATAGTTTTTCTTCAAGCAGTGACTTGTAATTCTCAATAACCACAGGATTGAATTTTACTGATATAAAAAAAACACTCTTTAAAGACCAGAAGTTAAAAGATTACAAACATTTTATGACATATCCAACTCTCGCAGTATGTAAGATGGCTCTAAAAGATGAAAAATGTTGCTAGGTTATGTTATTATTTTGTCTCCAGTAGAGTTCAAGATGAAAGTACATATTGCTACTTTAGTTAATATTCTGCAGGAACGAGGTCCCTTGTAGATATACATAAGATATAGAGATATCCCCAAATGATAAAAACAGTTACCAATCCGCGGCCTTCGCTCTTTTGTGGGAGCTTCAGAGTTTCTTTGTGTTTTTATGTGAACTATATGTGTGAAGTAATTCAGTCAGATATTAAAAACCTTTTAAAATTAGTATTTTTGGATTAAGAAAACATATAATAGATTTGTAGGAACTTCAAAAACATGTAAGTAAAATTACAGGTTAATTAGTTGAGCGCTTTAATGAATAGCAGGATGAAATAAGAAATGGAATCTTTGCATAAATGTATAGTTTTATAGAATTTCAACATGTATTGTTCAGGCTGTTGCAACATATATCATATGGATGAGATGTTGGCAACATGTATTGCATGAAATGTTGGCATCATGGTAATGACTTAGGTGCTACACATAACATAACATGTTTTAGAAGCTTAATACATTACATAACATGTTTTAGAAGCTTAATACATTACATAACATGTTTTAGAAGCAAATAGTTACTATAAATTGTCATCTTCAAGTCACTTCTCTGTTTTGTAGTAAAGATTACTTTTTCAATTGTTACATATGATTTTTGTACTGCTAATCCAGTAACAGACTTTTGCATGCAACAAACGTGCCGACCAAATTACGTATTAATTAGCAGTTTTTGTGATGAACTTTGGAGAAGTCAGCAGTAGTTGTCGTGACTTGGAGACAGTATGGTAGTCTATCATGGTCTTGTTTTTCATTTTGAAGTCTGCTATCTTCTTGGCCATTAATTTTGTAAACTGGTTTCTCTTAGTGTTGTTAATGTTGCTGAAAGTTTGAACTGTTGTGATAACATTTTAAACTTCTAATTTATATACAAACAACAAAGGCATTGTAGTTTTTACTTGCTTTATGTTGCTTATAAGCTTCATTTCATCAGCCATTTATCTGCATTTTGTCCATGGATTTGATGCCAATCTTTGGTGTTACTAGTTCCATCATTATTACATAGACAAGATAGAAGTAAGCCAGTAATTGTCTGACTCTGGAAGTAGATTGTAGATCTTTCTTAATTCAGTTATATCCACATTGAGGTCAGATACAGTAGATGACAGTTCTGTGGTACAGTGTGCCCAGTGTCTGCTATATATTGATTGCTTTGGGATCCAGAGCGCAAATATACATTACCTTATACATTACTTGGAAATTTCATGTAAACTAATTAGCTAGCTATGGACTTACTAAAGACAGTTTTTCAGACTATTATACTATGTGTGGATGTAGTATGAAATAAGAGCAGTGTTAATGACATACTGTGTAATTTTTGCCTGATCATGCTGTGAGGTATGACATGCAACTGATAATTAGATTAACGAACATTGTATCATCCATTACCAGCTGGTATGGAGGGGTTCCTTACCAGGGGGTATGGAGGGTGTGGGCTATGGAGGGGTCCATTACCAGAGGGTATGGAGGGGTCCATTACCAGGGGGTATGGAGGGGGTCCATTGTCAGGGGGTATGGAGGGGTGAAGGGGTTCACTACCAGCTGGTATGGAGGGCTTTATGTCAGGTTGTCATATTTTTTCTGCTCAATAACTAAAGGTCCATATGATTAAGAATTGCACACATGTTCTACTTTAACAACAAGGGAATGCTAGGTCTGCAGGGATAGGTTGGGTGCATGAAAATTTCAGTCACAAGTGACAGTGTTGTTTTGCCACCATTTTTTTCTACTGAAATTTGAAAAAAAACAACAACTGCAAAATAACCTTTAACTTTGTACCTAACAAAAGGTCATTTAGATCTGAAATAATTCAAAATTGGACAATTGATGCATGCGATGACATCACAAATTATGTCAAATATCCATGTTGACTGGCTGTTCAGTTTTAAAGAAATTTATCTTATATCAGTTATAGACTAAAGTTCATGCAACTACATTGATTAAGTTCAGTGATTTCGTGAGTGCTTACTGGTTACTGGGTGTTAGATCATTGTCTTGCATTAAGCAGGTTGTAGCAGATTGTTCCTAACTGACATACCTTTTCATTAAATTACTCTTATTGTAACAGACACTGTGGCATTAAAGCCTGCTCAAAGCCAAACTAAGTTTGCGACATAATTTGATGATGACATTTTTCATTTTTAGTACAGGCAGTCCTCTATTAAATGCAGATCATGAAATCGTGAACAATTCAAGGCATTCATGTACTGTCCATGAACTGACCTTCCGTTGGTTCTCGATTATTAGTGTTCACTAATTTTTGGACAAGAATTGTCCTTAAAAAGAATTTGTGAACAGTTAATGAAGTTTTGATGCATCACACATAGTATTTGAACTATATGTGACATGGTGTTTAAACAATAGTCAAGGACATTTTCATGAAATATGAACAGTTAAAGAAGTGTTGAAGAATCACAAGAGTATTTGAACTATATGTACATAGTTTAGAAAAATAGTCAAGGACATTTTCATGAAATATGAACAGTTAATGACAGTTTTGATGCGGATCACACATAGTATTTGAACTACTATGTTTAATACATGCGTACAGTTTATTCCAACAAAAGTAAAAGATATTAAATTACCGGATTTTCATGAAATGAGGTAACCAGTATAATGTTAGTGTTTGATGCATCACGAGGTAGTCATCAGAAAGGTTTAAAAAGCATATAATTGGTGATATTGTTTACAAAAAGTACACAGGACAAATTTTCATGAAACTGCGTATGGCGAACAGTTTTGTCTATTTATACCTTTTGAAGAATTATTATCGCCAGTTCTTAAGAAAAATTCAATTTTATAAGAGATAAAGAAAGCTAATGTCATAGGACATTATTAATAACTGAATCTTTCTAAATAAATTTTAAGAACTTCAGTTTTACGATAGTTACCAGTAGTAGTTTTGTGAACCATGATAGTAACTTGTAACTCTGCTCTATTAACTTTCAAATATTAATACAATGGCTTTTGAAAACTGAAACATGGCAGCCTTTCAATGGAAGTAAATTGTGAAACTCGGTTTTCAAAAATCAGGGATTAATTTGTTTCAGGTCAATTGAAAGTGCAGATAGGTATATCTTGTTTTTAGTTTTGTTTTTATGTTCTGTTTTGTTAAAGGTTGATAAGTTTTTGTTGTTTGTTTTCTGTTACCAGTTGCTGATTGAATTGAAAAACCCGCACTTCATACACGCACTTTATACACGGGAGTCCAATATAGAATGATCAATAGCTGCCATGAAGATGGTCAAGCTATAACCATTGAATAATATAACTATATGATACAGAGTCAATTACAATATTGTTACAGAAATCTATATATGTGACATTCTGTAACAGGAGCCAGCAGGCTGTAGGGTAACATCATTGAATGGAGATATTTATTACTGTACAGTATATTATTGTTACAATAAAGGATGATCCATCGGGGAAATTGTAATATTGGCTATGTAATGTATATAATCATGGTGTTGTTATGTGGATTTATGTTCCAGAATTCTAAGCAGGTATGGCGAGGGTTTCCTGTTGATTATTTTTGAACATCAGTGATTTAGAGTCTCATTATTTCATTGCACATGATTTTAGAGAGATGTCTGAAATATTTTGACATTTTACACTAGAATTATCTGCTTTATATTTCGTGTATTTCAATGTAAAATGTGATAACTGTATTGCAGATGCCATAAGTGAGAGTAATCCACGAGTAATAGATGACACACGTGCTCGTAAATTAGCCAACGATCTGAAGCGATGTTCCTACTATGAAACATGTGCCACTTATGGTCTCAACGTAGAAAGAGTCTTTCAAGATGGTATGTGAAATAAATGTATTAAAAAAAAGTTGGGGACTTAATATTTTAATAAAAAAATTCACAGCTTCAGTCAAATGGCAGGGAAGTAAAATTATGCAGGGAAAATTCAACTTCCTTGATCTGATCTTGTTAACGAAATTCAAATTGGAATGAATAAGCTTCATTTTCTTTCATTTTATTGCTGTTGAACACACAGGTTTACAAATACACATCTATAAATTACTGGCGTATTTTGTAAATGCATTTATCGAAAGATGTACATTGTTGTTTAATAGCATTCAAACTACTTTTCAATTAATGCATATTGACATGGGCGTAGCTACAGAAGACTTTTTATTTTCTATATAACAAATACAGATAAACGCTAACATACCTCGTGGGAAGCTTTATTTGTCATCCAATGAAAACCCTATGTTTATTTTAATATATCACTCCAGCATGTTCATGTTGTTACTTTGGACTGATTTTAATATAGTACAGATTTATTATTGTTCTATGAAATTGAAAAAGGAGAAAAAAGAAATACAGCGATCTCATCGCAGAGGTTGTGGGTTCGAACCCCACTGGGGTCACGACCATACTTCCAAATATGACACCATAGTTTTTCCAGGAAGCGAACTCGATAAGCTACAAGCTTTCTTCACAATCGAGCTAAAATAAATTAGTATAAACTAAAGTAATGGAATCAGGTAAAAAATAATTGTTCTTACATAGGATACAACATAATTGTTTTTATTTGATATTGCAGCTTGTTCTAGAATAGTTCAGTACCGTTACCCCAGTATGCCTTCAGCTCTACCAAATGTGCCAAGTACCCCCAATCACTCACAACGTCCATATTACATGACCCAGACCTCAAAGCCGTATGATACCCACAGCACTAGTAGCCAATCAACATCCAGTAGCGGTACACTCGTGACGAGGAATGATCCAAACGTTATAGCACAGGTAGGCTCCTCACTTACACTCGTTTCTTGAGGTTTAATGCTGGTTTCAACCATATTTCAGTCATTTTTACATGCGGACAGTTTACCTAACCATCATAGCACTGGATACATATCAGCAGTAAGAAACGGCAAACTTTTTCACATATAGAGACATAGTAGAAGTAGAACCATGGTGTTATGGTTTAGGTATAAGCCACCCAGCTTAGAGGTGGTGGGTCCAAACCATACTGGGATCATGACCAGAATTCCACCTTAAAGACAAATGGGTCTCCACCTTAAAGACACATGGTTCTTCCCAGGAAATGGACATGAGTGACAAAATTAGTTTGTTTTTGGCAAATGAGCTAACTGAATATGAATTAAACTCCGATAGCTAAAGTTGCTGGATATTTATTTAAGTGCCCTAGATATAAGGGATGCTTTTAAAATTATTGAATTGTAGTGCATTGTAATTAAAGAGGAAATCTTGTCTTACAAATAATATATTAATTGTGTTTATTAATGCATGTGAAAAATCACAAGATTTTAGACATTTTAAGAATTATTTAAAGGTGCCACCAACTCCTAAAGACATGGGAAAAGAGGAAAAATCTCGGGAGAAAGACAAGTCAGAGAAGAAGAAGGACAAACATAAACACAAAGAACAGCCACAGGAGGAAGAGGTAGGTCATGTGACCAGCTGTGTGTATCATGTGACTTAATGTCGTAGGTTGTGTGACTCCCAGTGGACACTGTAGGTGACCTGTTCTCTCAGTATATGTGCTTACATTGTATTAAAATTTTAAAGTTGGGTCTGTAAAAAGCATCATTCTTGTAACAAAGTGAAGAAAAACCAAAATGCTACTTCATTCAACGGCGAAAATATGAATATCAGATAGTTTACAACATAGCTTTTGATTTCTAGATGTCAGCTCCCTTTCTTATTTCCAAAATTTAAATATTGTAAATCATATATAGGCATTGAAGTTGTTCCTAGTTTGTAGGGAGAGAAAACTAACCTAGATTGCGCTAATGAGGAAGGCCAGATAGATTGTCACATACCTCATAGTGTCACATTCTGAGTCACACAATCTATGCATACTGTGACATATTGTGTGTATTGTTTATATAAAACATAGTCATATTCTTTTTTTAATGGCTTCTTTCTTTTTGATATTTTAAGTTTCAGCGTTGTATTTATTTTGCCTGATTATTAAAGTACATTGTATTATGCTTTAAAGCTTACAAAGTTTTGTAAATATATATGTATATGGTTTTGAGGTATTTCATTACTTTTCAGTTTTGTTGCAGAAATTTGTGACAAATTATACACTGTAAAGTCAAACGATTTTAGTTAATTTCTATGAAAAGACTCTGTTAAAGATACTAGACTGATTTGATGTCATTGTTGTCAGAATTGTCCTCCTGATCTGTCAGGAAGAGCAAACTTTACAGTGTGTATAGAATTTTGAGTTTGGCCTATACTTTTGTTGCTACTACATTATTGTTGTTTTGGTGAGCATGTTGCATGTTGTCTTTTATTTTGATTTATTTATAGGACGAAGTTGATTACCCACAATCCACCCCTTTGTCTTCCCGCAAAAGTAAAAAGCAGGCCAATGCGGTCCAGAAATCTAACTCCTTCAGTGTAAGTTTGGGACGTATAAATACCTGTTCACATGTGTTCATGCACCTTTGTTACGTTTAAGTTTCAGCACAAACAACTTCTCTTTTGCTATGCTTCTCTGTGAGGACTTGAGCACGTAAACACTCCTCACGGCACGGAGCAAGTCTTTCCTGGTTGTATTACGCTCTGTTTTACTGGTTTGGCAAGTTCAAACATTTACAATTCATGTTACATTGATTGTGTTACAAGTAAACTTGAAAATATACAAAAGTTTAGCGGGTAAAGTGTCACATATTGATAATTCTGAATATTCACAAATTGTGAACAGGCAATATTGGCATTGATAATTGTAATGCAGGTATGGCAAACCTTTGTCTATGAAATTTCTGGTATCAGATATTTGATATAAACAGTATGAATATATGTATGACTGTTACTGTTTAGATACAGGGCTTTCATTAATTAAGATTGCGATGGTGTTTTGTGACAAAGTGCTTTACTGATTTTTCCCGTGCTTTTTAAAGATGAATTAAAAGAGATCTTTTTGTGAAAACTGCTGAGCTTGAATAGGTCAAAAGTGATCAAATTAGTTTATGATAAAATGCATGTATTCAAATGTCTGCATAAAATGTTCTGTTATACTATATGTTAGCAAGGGTGTAATAAAATTGCTTCTAGCACATTTACCAAACTCTGTGACATACTTTATCCCAGTCATATAACCTGCATTATAGTCAGCTTACAGTTTCTTACAGTTCTTGTGGTACCGGATTTTGTATTATACCAAGCATATTAATCAATTCTGGAAATGAATTAACAAGAAAAGTATCTGGGATATACAAGAAATATATTATTTATGGGATATATCCTAATTTGGTGGTTGCATACCTTCAGTTGTGTTACACTATACAATTACAGACTAATTTTGAGGTCAATATATAGTTTTGCAGACCTGTAAAAAATGATATTGACATACTATATATTGACCGAAGCATTAGTCTAAAATTATTATATCGTATACCTCATAAAAAGTAGTGAATTACACAAAAATATTACAGAAATGCCATCTTTAAATCTATGCAGGTCTACACATCATTTTCGAGGTCTACACATACTTTTGCAGACCCGGCACTATCGGCAAATTAGGATTAAGTATTTGTGACAGGTATACGATATATGTATTTATAAAAACTTATGTACATGTAATTGTACTATCATTATAAAAAGTTGGAACATGTAAAATGGTTTAAGGATGTACAATGTCTGGCATACAGTTGTTAAAAATCAGCACTTGTTCAGTCGGAAGCTTACCATGCATGTTCTAAGGAGCTAAACGGAATATAACAAACATTTTACAAAGTCATAAATAATTGGTATTATAGTATGGTATAACATGTACATGTGTATGCAAGTAACTGGTCTGAACTGGGCACTACCTTAGGAACAAGGTTAGAATGAAGGTCATTCTAGAATAGAATCCATACAGATAAAGACTGTTTAGGGGTTTAGTGGCGCTGGTGTATAAGTGGAATATAGGAATGCTGGTGAAGATATTATGTATAAATAGATAAGAGTAATTAACAACAAATGATAATTAATAAACAAGCAGGATCCAAATTATCTGACCAAGACATACAGTAGTCATGGCATAATGGTTGTCACAGTGTGCACAAAACACACATGAAATAATTACGCACACTGTGCATGAGTAACACAAACTAGATATTTGAAAATTGTGCACATTGAAGATGTAATCTGTCAATTTTGTAAAATACTCAACACAGAAGCAGATGTAAATAACAATACCTGAGAAGGCTTCTTGCATGTTATGCATTTATACTTGATGAACAACAACATTTGTGTTAGTTAATCTGAGAGTAAATTGACAAAATAAACACCTACACACAAAACACATTCCATGTATAGGAAGTGAAACACTACACTCAGTGAGTATGTACTGACAACCATTATGTAGTGAATACGATATGTCTGGTTACTTTCAAACAAGTCCCAGTACACGGCAGAGCTGCCATTGGTATTTCTTATCCAATGCAACATTTTGTATAAAAAGTTCCAATTATAGTAACTTTAAATCTTTCCTATTAGCAAGCTATGCTTACTTACTTGCCCTGTAGGATAGTTTCTGTGAAGATACTTAACAAATAGCCGAATAAAATTTAAAAAACAAATTCTATAATTTTGTACTTACAAAAATGCCATTAATACAATTTCTTCGATAAAGAAACTTTCAAAAGTTAAGATGTGAAATAAAGTAATCTTTATGTAAAGCCGCACCAGGCCGAGAAAAAGCAAAGTCCAGCCACGCAGAAACTGCTTAAACTGAAGCGATGCGGGAAACAGTTTCTCTACAAGTCTGTTACATCAAGGATGAGATCTCCCGTGCAGCTCTGGATAACTCATGCCCTACCGTCTTCGCATGAATACAAAGCGATATGTGATAAAACGCACGAGTCGGACGTTGACCACCAAATTCAGGTGTGCTGACTTACATGTATTACAGAATTGTAAGCCATATCGGGGAAATTTTTCTTATGGGATTTTCATTTTTATTACACCCTAGCTATTATATATGTTATTTATAGGTGTTATGCAATGCTGTGTTTGTAGACTAGGCATGGAAGATTTGTTTCTTTCTGGGCTGTCTCCATCAAAGCATGATAGTGCACAGATTTCTTAATGAGAGAAAAACTTGTGACATTGTGATTGTCACTTTCTTGAAAAACATACAAGAAATTTCAAGGAAACACAAAACTTGTAATCCAAAATCTATATAATACCTGGAAAGAGACAATGTCTTCCAGCCGCCTGTGCCTTGTTTGTCGGGACCATTTTGTTGCACATTTGACTCAGTTGTTTGTTGCTTTTATATGTATTTTGCAGTTTCTGTTTCTTTTTAGATGTGTCTTCGAAGTTCATTAAGTTTTGAAGAATTATCATTTTAAATATTCTATTGCTTTGCTATTATAGATTATAGCACTGATAGTTTATTTGTCAGTAGAGTTATTGTGTTAAATGTGTAAAACTGACTGTTGTTCCTATAAGTGATGGCAGTTAAAGTCGATCTTAAGTTGCTGCAGCATGTTTGTTTTATATTTTGTTTGTATCTTAGCAACTGCATGCTTCTGTTGATTTACATCCAAACAGGGTGCTGCAACTATACGGCAGTTTACACAATCACAGACCACACCGGTTCTAAGTCGGAAAAACTCTAAGTTTTTAAAATCTTCTTTCTTAAGTGTAAGTGTGTGTGATAGGTAGAATGTGACACCAGCAAAATCTTCTTGTTGCTAAGTAACATTTTTGAAAATTGTGCCCATCTTCAGTTTTATTATTTCATTCATTACTAATTCTTGGTTCTAGGACCTAGCATCATTACATGTAGAATATGTGTAAAGGAACTTTTAAACAGAAAATCAAAATAAAGAGGGGTACCAAGGCACTTGTTGCTAGGCAACTTTTTGAAATGTAAGTCTGTTACTTAGCAACAGAGACAGTGAAACAAAAGTTGAGCAGATTAGTTACTCACTAAACCATTGCTTCTGTATAGTTTCTGTAATGAAGGCTTCTTAATGTTCTAATACTTGCTGCTGCTTTCTTTATGCAAAAAAAAGCCTGAAACAGTTTATAAAAAAGGATAGCATTTGTTTTTGTAGAGAATCTTTCTGAGTACGAGAGAGTTAGCTTTGAAACAATAGGAACAATTTCAGACATGTACCAGAATAGTTCAGGGATGTAGATACATCAGTTTGTGTTTGTTAACATGAAGGTTCTTGATTTCTTTAGTCTGCAGTTAATTTGTATCGCATTTACATATTATCACCATGGAAACCAGTGGTGTCATTTACATTAATGTCTGTGACAGTGCATCAGGTATAGGACTATTTCAGGCATTGATATTTTCTTATCTACCAATAACATTAATTGAAATAAAGTGTTCTCTAGTCCCCATGGAAATTTTCCTGTAAATATTCATACTCATAATTGACACTGGTCAATGTGCAAGATTGGAAACATTCTAAAGTCCTATCTATCTATCTATCTATCTTTAAAATGAAACTTTAATTTCATTGATCATTTCATTATCTTAACTGGGGGCATATTAAGCTGCCATTTGATTACATTCACTGAATATTCATAGATCGTTGGACTGCTTCGCAATTAATTGTACATTGTGAAACTATTACAAGAACTGAAAACGTAAAAACTGGTGAATCTCTGTACCCACCGTATCAATTATTTCTGATTTGTCACATGTATTTCTTGTTTATTCAAGCAAGTTTAATTTCCATTAGATTTCAATAGAACGTTCAGCAGCAAATATTATTAACATCATACTCATTTTCATATGATCACCTGGGATTCATTTTCATCAATTTCACTTGTCATTGTTTATAGTGAGGGGGTTATCAATTTCCATATTATATTTTTGTGTAAGTGGATTGATATATACAGGTCTTGTTTTCCTTCTCCAGTTCTATTTTTTTCCTGGCCACATGGTATTTTTTGTGAGATTGTGAAAATGAGTGTGATGTGTATTGTTGGTAATGGAATCTCATTATTTATTTTACTGACCTTCCATGTATTTCTGCTACAATATCTGTATAACCATACTATATTACTGGATCATTATATGGATTTATATTTTACTAACGGATACATACTGTGTCTATTATATCCCATATTACTCTGACTTGTATTTCAACCCAAGCCCCACTAGGGTCACAACCATACCTCCTCATATGACACCAGTACTGGCTTTCTCAGAAAGTTGACTTAAGAGTGACTGAATAAGCTTGAAGATTTCTTTACAATCAATCATAAATAAATTAGTATAAACTAAACTATTTATACAGAAGTTGTACTTTTTTCTTCATCCGAAACTTACTGTAGGTTAGACAGAGTATTTTAGTATTCACTTGTAGTGACAGATCTACCATACAAGACATTGTACATAGACAGACTGTAGAGCAGCTGTAACACCCTTATAATTACTTCATACTTTAGTCACAGTATAACTACAATAGCATACAGCCTGTGTCATAACTATCTTATCTTACAGCAGGTTTCATAACTACTACGGTTTTCAGTCACAGTGTCATAACTACTTTAGCATACAATTACGTCCTCATTTACCTAGCATACACCTGTATTATAACTCTTACTTCAGCAGGTTTCATAACTACTACGGTTTTCAGTCACAGTCCATAACTACTTTAGCATACAGTCATGTGTCATATACTTACCTTTATTTACCATAGCATACAACCAGTGTCATAACTACCTTATCTTACAGCAGGTTTCATAACTACTACGGTTTTCAGTCACAGTGTCATAACTACTTTAGCATACAATTACTTCACCTTTCATTTACCATAGCATACAACCAGTGTCATAACTACCTTATCTTACAGCAGGTTTCATAACTACTATGGTTTTCAGTCACAGTCTCATAACTACTTTAGCATACCTGCATCATAATTACTTCAGCTTTCTTCTACCATAGCCTACAACAGGTGTGAAAATATATCTTAGTTTTCAGTGTCATAACTGCCAGAGCATTACAGGTGTCATAACTACTTCAGTATTTATGATGAATGTACTCTTCAAGGAGACGTGAGTGTTGTGGTTATTGTTGCAGTTGTCAGCTGTGGTAGTTTACTGTTTGTATTGTAACTTCTCGGATGTAGGTTTAGAATTGGGGCAATGCATTGGTATTTATTGTCTGCTTCATATCTCCTAAAATGTTACCATTCATAGAGTCAAGGCGCTTTAGTGGGGGTATGAATCCCCGTCAGTGATAGCTCTAGTTGTAACTACTTCAGTGTGTAAAGTCTGTGTGCAGTGTCCTAACATTGTGTACAGTTGCAGTGGAATTATTTGAGTTGAGTCAGTGTTTGCAGTGTCATACCTTGTTTAGTGTACAGTAACTGTTGTCATTTTGTCCTGTGTTGACTTCCAGTTCACCTTACAGTACAGTTTGGATGTCATAACTTCTTTTGTATGTTGTTGCAGTGTTTACTATTTTAGTGTGTAGTTGGTAGAAAGTTCCTAATACCTGTAGCTTTCATTATTCACACTCAATCCTGTTGTTGCCACATAATTAGGCAGTCTGCTGTCAACATTAAAATGATGGGTGATTATTTAGTGAAATAAGTTAAATTGTGAGGACCATCATATTAAACTTGTATATTTTGTTGTTTGTCCTTGTAGCCACACTCCCATGAAGGGTTTATATATTACAAGGTATACATAGATTGTAGGGATGACATAACTTTGTTGGGTTTTGGGTACTGTTGCATCATATTCTTTGTTTTCTGGAAGGGTTGTATGGTAAATCAGTTTATAAACCTAAAACCTAAATACAGTAGTTGTGAATAGTTTTCTATTTATGAAATAGGGATTCATCATCCAGTATGTATTTTCACCTAACAATAAAATAGGTTATATACATTTTATGTATATTGGTGTATTCTAAACTATCAGAATATTTGTTCTCACATACAAATATAGTGCTAGCATTACTTTAACTACTTAGTTATATTTAATGTATAACTTAACTTCCAATTAAATATATTATAACCATGCAAATACAATGTAAGATAATGTATAATAAATTTGTAACTATAAAAATGAATATGCCAAAAATAGTGCATGCTAATTATTAAGAAATGTATAAATTTTTATTGCATTTTAACAATTACCGTAATTTAACATTTACTGGCACATATGTCTTGAAGTCTCACAGTAATAAAGCTAAAGTGGATTAACAGCTCGTAATGAACAGTTTATTGACTTATAAATTTTAGGATAAGATGGAACGTTATATGATGGAGTTGCAAGTACATGAGAATGTACCGGTCACGCCCAATCTGAACCGGTCCACGAGGGTAATGCTCATACACTACCAAACATTTAGGTCACCAAGATTTTCCTTCTCTACCGAACAAAGAAACATAAATACAAAACAATTTAATTTTATTTTCCATTCTAATACAGTACATGTAGTAAATACAATCCTCAAACACTAGGTCCGGACCTTTTTCAAAATTATACAGATTTTAACTGGCTGCGTACTCATTTAGTCAGAATTTATAGTAAATGAAAAAATGGAATAGAATTTTTATATTGTAAAATGTTGAGGAAAGTGAGTTTAAATCTTGGTTCCTATAGTTTTGGGTAGTTAGCCCAGTTGAGCATGAGTACCAGCCTTGTATACATACATGTATTTTCTGTGCACTGCTAGATGGTTACCAGTATGAACTTGCCCAGATTTGGTCACATGATACTACTTTAGGTCATAGATCCCGTGCATTCTGTGCATGTGAAATTTTTAAACACATTTTTTGTTGTACCTTTGTTCAATTTCCATGAAACCTTTTCAATTACTACAAGCAACTAAACCCATGTTTCATTTATAAATTTGCTGTGTTTCAGAAAAACAACACCATTGAAAATAGTTTTTTTTGCAGTTTTAGCATTTGTTTCTGCCTGTTTGTTGGTAAATAGTAATTACATAGGACACCTATGAAAAATTTACCATGGATTATTTTTTTACCTGATTCAAATCCAAGTTTGATAACAACTGTTAATAATTAAAGGAAGTTACGATTATTGTTACGTCCATGCTTCCTTGAAAACTATGTCCGATAGGTTTCTGACTGGTTTTAGATGATCATAAATAAATAAAGACAATGTTGACCATATTTGGCAACCTGACGGTAATGGCTCCATTCCTCTTGTATAACTTGTGTTTACGCTAGATCAGA
Source organism: Saxidomus purpurata (assembly GCA_022818135.1). Classification (NCBI taxonomy): domain Eukaryota; kingdom Metazoa; phylum Mollusca; class Bivalvia; order Venerida; family Veneridae; genus Saxidomus; species Saxidomus purpurata. The sequence continues at coordinate 41,796,091 of JAFMSR010000016.1, forward strand.
ATACAGGTAGATTTATTTATTATATATATATATATAGTTTATATATTATTTAATTTTAAATGTATAAACACATTGTAGCTGGTAGTTGAAATATTTAACTACATTTGTAATACTTGTGTATGTAAATATATACATATATCTCTGGCCCATATTAAACATGGATATATAGGGCAAGGCCTGTAGGGTGTGGCCATATACAAATGTACATATAATTGGTAACAACTAGAGATAAAAAAATATTAACATCTAACCTAAAAATAGCTTAGTTTAACTGAATAACAACTAATTGTAATAAATGACATGCATCTGTTTGCATGTGCGTAGCACTCTTGAGTTCTAATTGACATATTCTAATGCACTTTAAGACTTAGTCATACTTTTTCCGAGCATTTTTATTATTTACTTGACACAATGATATAATTAACACATCAATACATCTTGTCTGAAATAGTCTGTCTTGAGCAGTCGCAAGCAATACAGAATTTCTTCAGTTTTAGAGTTAAAAATCATGCAAGTGGTGTTAATAAACATGTTTGTTTTAAAATGATGAATGGTGTTTGAAGGCATACTGGGAATTTGAGCTCAATTTTCAAAGAAATAAGACGTTTACAAGAATTGATGATATTTTAATGCGACCATTATTTTCTTCTAAAAGAGAAAATTGTCTGATGAAGAATTGTTACAAGCTATCCAAGTCTCCGTGATTTTGTTATCATTTTGACCGAATTCTGGTATACAGAGCTCATTTGAGCTTAAAGTGTACAAAGTTTAAATATACTGTGGAAGCGTTTTACTGATGCTCGGTGTAGTTTCCAGGGGACAATTATTTGGGGGAAACTTTCTGTTAAAACACTTTAAACACTTGCATTATTTTGATATTCTTTTTAATGTGTAACATGAATGTATATTTTTAGTTGTGTGTTATATATATGATATTGTAGTTGACATGTACATGTATGTTATGTTAGCTTTGTGTATAGTACTAACAACTACTCACACGATGTATTTACAGGACGCTAAAACAGACTCTAAGGAGCTACCCACGCCCACCAGTACCCCGACACAGAGTCGTAAAAACAGACGGCGCTCAAATCTGTTCAATGTAAGATAAGTGAAATCCTGTTCACTGTTCATTTTCCATTGTACCATATAACATGTACAGTTGTTGTTGTTGATACGGGTGATTGTAGGTAGATATAACCATATTTGGAACACCTCTGTTATATTGGTAATGTACATGATACAGGAAGCAGGACCCCAAAATCATAATTTATATAATTCTCGATAACCTGCATGTGACTTTTCATACTTAAGTAAGAATGCAATGAAAATTTAATTCAAATCATTTGAAGAAGATTGATTATTTGGGATTTAATTTTGCATTTTCAAGTGTAAATTATTAGAGAGGAAGTCACACATCCTGATTGATAGCCCGGTTGATTGAAAACATTATTATTCTTAAGGAATCATTCTGCAGTTATGTATAATATTGTTTGTGTTATTTTACAATGTTTGTTTTGTGGTGGGTGACATAATATACACAACATTGATAACCAATGCCTGAACCTCCCTGTTTGTAAATCACTTACATACTACCTATTCAGCTGTTTGGAGAGAATTTACTATGAAAAAAGAAGTTTGCCTTGACGCTGTTATTGCATGTCAATTTGAGAAAAGATGACAAATTTAATTGAAACACTTGTACTTCTTTTTTGCATTGATAGATAGGTCAGGAAGTGTTACAATTTTCTCTGAAAGTGTGCAGTGTTTGTTTAACAATGTATAATGAATACGTAATTATTTTACTAAACAATAATCATGTTATTTGAAATGTGCTTTGATTAAGTGTAGATATCAAGTTGTGACATAAACATTGTTATATTTAGGTCCTCTCCCTACAAAGTGAAGTAAGACTTGAATGTTTTCACATTTTTCATCAGAGCTTTGTCATAGATATTGTGTGTTCACTTACATCATGTTTCATTAAAGCCGTATCGCTACCAGTCCCACCCTATACAGCTAAGTGTCTTCAATCCAAAAGTAAGATGCCTCACATGCAAAGGGACACAACTGTGATTTGCAAGACAAATATGAGAAATGCTTTTTTAAAGCTTTCGTAAATATCGGAAAATCTAATCTGATTTTACTTTAAAGACCAAAACAGTTTTTGCTTTCAAGCAAACATTTTCAATATCCAAGATTTTTCTTTGCATTAAGGTATATCTGTACATCATAGTGATAAATGTTTCAGTCTAAGAATCGTCATTGGCAGGTGATGGTACTTGCTTGTTCAATGTTTGTCTTGCAAGCAGCAGGTTCAGTGTCCGGTTTGTACAGTATGGTTGAGGTTTTTAGACAGTTTGCAGTTTCTGGTTCAATGTTTCTAAATACTTCGGCCTTTAGAAGACTAGTTTAAGAAAATGATTCAGACATTTTCATATCATTGGCAATGGATCATAAATTAAAATGACTGACCTGGGTTGTGTATATCTATATGGAATAATAACAATGTCTTGATTATATACATTAATTAATAATTGCATTCTTTATATTCTTTTTCAATGAATGTTAATATTCTTGTATACTAAACACTAAATGCATGCAATTGTTAGTTATTTCGTAGAACTTTAAACGTTTCTTTCAATGATGAGCGGGAAAATTTCATTGCTGATGACAAAACAAATCTGTACATCCAAAGTATTTTTGAAGAAAAGATTCATGAAATGGGATTAAAAACAGTATGATTTTAAGTTTACCTCAGCACAAAGTGCTCAGGGTGAGCTATTCTGATCGTTTGATGTCCGTAGTTTCTTGTCCATAGGTTTTTTTTCAAGCAACGTCTTCTCTGAAACCACATTGATTAATTTCAACCAAAAAAAAAAAAATTATGCTCGAACAATTCTATTTTGCTGGATATAACGGCCACCAGAAATAGAAAACCCTTGAAAGGATATCTCCTTGTAAGACACTTCAGTTTGTAACCTAACATTAGACATTGTTTGGGTTGTCCTTTTCTGAAGTCAATCAGGATGTTAAATTCTGCTGCGCATAATGGACAGCATATTCTTTGTGTACTCAGATGAGCGATACAGGGTCATCATTAGCTTTCCTGTTTGAGTTTGAGTTTGAAAAATCATAAAGACAAGCTTTCTTGTTTGAGTTTGAGTTTGAAAAATCATAAAGACATGACTTGTGTGTTAAACATTGATGGTAGCTTTGCAACTACAAATGTAATGTAAAAAAAATGTGCTGGTACTCGCGTATGTCTCGGATAGCACACACGCGCTCACACATGTCATAGCTAGCTGAGACCTTTTTATTTTGGAAGTTTCAGTGTTTTCAGTGTTTACACTGGTTTAAAAATGAAACCTTTTATCTCAATAGTTGAGAGACTGAATCAGAGTATCTGTGTAATGTACTTGCATATGCATCCCTAGCAAACACTCTATGAAAAGCAATATATCAGTTACTTGCCAGTTTACAGTGCACAGTAGTGACAGTCCATTGTATCAAAAGTTGATAGGCTAGGCTAGTTGTACTGAGATGGTTTAACTCTTGTGAACAGGTTTTGTCATACTGTATGTGGAATTTTCCTGCTACATTCCTCTTCTCTCGATATCCACTAAACACGTTTTTATTCTTAAGGGATGAATGGAGCCTTGAATTAACACCAATAGAAAACAACAGTAAAACGAATAGTAGTTGAACAGGGGAGATATAGTAGTTGAACAAAGGGAGATAAATATCTTTGTAAGACTGTAGTTGCAAGTTGTGTTTGATGTTCTAGTTCTTTTACACAGACAGCTGTGATTTTGTGTGCATACGACATTATGTAAAACCACTGAAAAATGATTTCTTGTTCAACACATGGACATGTTTATGCACTATGTCACTGTTAGATTTGATTGTTGTACATCAGTCACAATGTGACTAGATCACAGTGTAACTTCTATAATCATAACATTATTCATTGCTATAAGAGATCCTAATCTATTTATACAAATGATAAATAATTTCTTACAATTTAGACTTCCAATTGCCAAAATCGCATATTCCGATCGATGGAAAGCCTAGCAGTGAGGCTATATGCCAAATGCTTATCTTTCCTGAAAAGCTCATGCCATTGCTTTGTGTATCCTACAAAATTACTTACAAGATATTTTGGTGTTTTTAATTTTGCAACTTCTAGGATGCTGTAATACACCATGCATCTTCAGAGCCTGTTACTTAAGAAATATCACTGTACCAAGGTACAGGTAAATATGCACAGTATAAGTTACAAGAGAATCTTTAAGAAAAATAAAAAAAAAATCATTTCAAAACACTTTAAAGATTGTATTTATGTGTTTCAACATTGCTGCAGTGTTGGATATTATAGTAATTGTTGTGTATGATTTTCACAGCCTAAGAATAAAGACAAGGACAAAGATAAGGATAAAGGTCAGGCTGATGACGACAAGAAACAGGAGGGGGAGAAACTGGGTTGTGGACGAGTTATACCCATCAAACAAGTAAGTACAGAATACATGTACTGAATGCTTACCCTGCTGGTGGTATATTTTTCTGCCTAAGTTACCCGCGCACATCACATCCATGCAGTCTGATCATGATCTGCACTGTTTTGCTATTCAGTCTGTAAATTTTCCATGGGCACCACGTTGAACAATTAATGGTACCGTCGAAATTGAAAAATGGACCAGTCCATTGTAGGCATTGAGCAGGGCAAGGTTTAATCTTGTAGCATTCAAATAAAATTAGACTGTTTTTATAAGGTACAAAGTAATGTTTACTTTATTAGCAACCTCAGTTAAGTCAGGAGATTTTGTTAGCTGTGATGAAACTGTTGTCTGCTGACATTAAACACTCAGCATGCAATCATCTCTGTCATTGTTGGGGTAAATATTTCACAATTCTTGTTTTTCTAAAAGGAAGATTTCTAAACAACTGCTCCCACGTATCATGTTGCCTTGAACTTTGAGATTACTACATAAAGATATCATTGCTAGAACATCAGGATTTTCTCTCTGGAGAAACTACTAAACCTTTGACATTAAATTATAAAGCTAAATTATAATTACTATAAAACTAGATTGTAAAGAGATCAATGAGGAAAACATGCTGCAAACTAAGGAGAAAAGCTTGTTTGTGTAGGTTGTAAATATTGATTTGTGTTTTTAGGGTTATCTATACAAGAAGAGCCATGGTTTGAATAAAGACTGGAAGAAAAAATATGTGACATTGTTAGATGATGCACGGCTCACCTACCATCCTAGTCTACATGTAAGTGTGGTGATAAACTTCTGTATATTGTTTACTTACCATATATTTTACAGTTATAGGCTAATGTAAGTCCTTGGTTAGTATCATTTTTTCACAAGGCTGAAAAACAATATATTGAACTCAAACAGTAGTCTACAATTATAAGTTTGTATACCTTACAGAAATTCTATTGTACACCTCTTTGAAATAAGTGACATCTATATAATGACATCATTAAAAGACCCGTAGTGTGTTATGTACAGGTCTACACGATATCTCTGGATCTACACATGCTTTTGTGAACTTGGCACATGACAGTGCCCAGCCAATCAGAATAGTCTATTTATGACAGATATAAGGTATTGTGTTAATGTGTGGGTGTAGACATTATATACAGTGTCTCAGTAAGTTAAACTGGCAGCTTCAGTGGTACAGTGGTAATTGCATGTGTTTCACAGTCTAGAAGACCTAGGTTCAATCCCCAGCTAAGCTATGTGAGTTGTGTCCTTAGGCAAGACATCTGAATACCACAATAGCCTTGGTCTTAGCTACTATAAATGAGGTTAATTATGAAAGCTACTGGTTTTCTTATAGATGATGTCTCTAAAGCAAGTAACATCAGTAAGCAGAACATTTCACAATCAAGTCACAACAAATTAGTTTGAACATGAAAATTAAATTTTATCACATAAGAGGGTAAATGTGTTTAAGATTTCCAGTAATCATTTTATTGTTCTGAAAAAGATGCAAAATTCACACAGGTACATGTACAAACTTTCTACTTCTATTGTTACCAGGACTACATGGAGGATGTGCACGCCAAGGAGATTCCACTTGGTCATGTGACTGTCAAGGTCCCTGGCATGCGACCGAGAGGGTCAAGGTCAACAAGTACCAATCAAGATCCGACAAATAACGGGAACATCGCCATGGAAATGAACAATTTATCAATAGGAGGTAATTTGGTTGAGACTTTGGCTTACTTACCAAAGTTTACCACATGAAAACGCCATCAATATTTCATTGACCAGTCTATACAGTAAGGTGTTTAAGTGAGTCAGCAAGAGAAAAACCATGTCTCGTTAAGAGAGCAAAACTGCCCTAGGTGTAACCATATTGATTATGTTCTTTGATATATAAAACATGTTAACTGGCATGAATCTGTTACATGTATGCTTTGTGAAATATTTGTGAAAGATTTTAAAGAGCTATTTCCTGACAAGTTAAGAACAACTGACACAAGTTTCGGAAGTAAGAAGTACAGACTGGTCAGTTTACAATTATTCCCTTTCTAAAAGCAGCTTAATTTTCTTAATTTTAAACATCATATTATAGCTACTTAAGATATTAATATAGATCTTGGCATCTGTGACCTGACTGGGGCAATCTGGGTTCTCAATCACATGTCTTTTGTTAATAACCCTATTTTATTACCAAATTTAGAACTTTTTAATAAACCTTTATTTAATAGAATATTCCTAACTGATACTGTACCTTAGATAGTTTAACCATTGTTAACTGTATTGTTCATGATTAGATCTATTTGCAAGATGGAACAGGATGAGAATGTACTCCATACTTGGAGCTGTGCATGACAACACAAACAGAAATATTACTGTTTCAGGAGAAAAAATTGTATAAACTATGCACACTGAACATCTCTTACACCAAGGTCAAGGTTACTTGAGCTGTTCAGACCAAGATATATCTGTTTGTCCGTTGGTTGTTCAGTCTGTGAACATTTCACACTGATCCTTCCGTTCAGAATAACTGCCTGTAAAAAGTGTTACTATTTATAACTTGTGAGATTAAATGTACGACTGTAGATGTCTCTATAGCAACCGAGGTTTTAGTCAGATTTTGTTAAAACTTGGTTACATGCTATATTTTAAAGAATGCTTGTTAAAAGTTAATAACCAATAATCTTAAGTCTCAATAGGTGAATATCGAATGAATTTAATGAAAAGTTGCTCCATTGTATTGACATTTCTAAATCATAAATGTATAAAGCTGCATATAAAAGCTAAAACTACAAGAAAAATTCAATTGACTTCTGCTGTGGTCAAAATGTATTAAAATGATATAAGGCCTGCATGGTAAGGATTATTTTGATTGGTCAGATGTAGAGTATAATAAATAGAACATGCTATTGACAGGTGGTCATAGATCAAGGAAATTATGGGATAGGCGAAGACACAGTAAGAACACATGACATGGTTTTAAATAAGCTGGTTTCATATAATCACACTGACTCGGAGAAAAAACGCTTACATGAACTACCATATTCACAATACAGAGTTTAGTATTAATAAATTTTGATTTGCTTTTTGCATAACAGCTTGCCGATTGTATTAGAATAAAACAAATTAGTTGTCTTTAGTTTATGATCTGCAATACACATTCCTTTGCTTTACATCGTTCTGTAGCCTTGATTTTTTTTCTGCCTTAAATCAGTCACAAATCAATGTTAAGATACTTGAATAAGTTGATTAACAAACTAATAGGAATTATATAAATTGCTACAGGTAGATAAACATCTTGAACAATTATATAGAAAGCTTGGCTTCCATAGAAAAACCGCAGGTATGCTTGTACAAGAATCACTGTGCAGAAATTGGAAACAGAAGCTACACAGACACTCATCTGTTCATTGAATGTACTTGGAGAATCATTTTACATTTGATGCTTCTGTGGACACCCGCAAATATCACAAACATTACATGGAAATGGAAAGATGTTAAACTTTTATTTTTAGCTAGACAGATTTAGAATATCTACTTTACAGACTGTCATTGATTCCAGCGTTTGTGGTGACACACATTTTTCTTTATAATCAATGATAAAGTTGACAGGTTCTGGTGAAACACTGCTGACAAACCAAAACATTGTGGGGAAAACAGACAGACTGTTTAGCATAAACCAGTGTAACAACTGTTGAAAAGGTTCTTAAACCTAAACCTAGCTCAATCGGTAGAGCACGAGACTTGTAATCTCGAGGTAGCGGGTTCGATTCCTGGGGCTGACCAACTAAAATTACTAACAGTCTTTCGGATGAGACTTAAACCTTGGTCCCATGTAGAGGTGCTTTACACCTGGCATGTTAAAGAACCAGGGGTGTCTCTGGAATGGGGAGGCTTTCTGTATCTTGCACTATTCTCCAAAAACCTAAAATAACTAACCTCTTCTGGAGGCGTTGGTCATATGGGAAATCGGTACCAAGGATAAAACCCTAATATACGATACAATCTAGGGATGTTTTAGGGTGGGTGACAGGGAGGTGGAAATTGTAGGACATGCACAGTGATAAGCACTATTTATTATTTGCAGGCAAAAACAAAGACAATGCTGTTGATGATAGAATGAATCTAGATGAAGCATTTGTAATATCTAACTCAGTAACACAAGGTTTGTTTAGCTGTTTCTTGTAGTCATAGTGCAATCTACTAACTATCACACTCACATCTTGTCATTACCTTACCATTGAAACATTGGCTATTGTTATAACTACTATCACTAGTTTGACTTTGTTAGCTTGTTACAAGTACCAGTACAATGTATAGGGTATGAATCTGGTTGTTTTGCTGATCCTGTGATATCCTAGGTACCTGTGTTATGTTAGGAAAGATCATCATACAACAATCAAGGACACAAGAAGAGTAAAAAACAAAGACTGTCATCAGGTGGCCATTTCAATAGATACAGTCAACACTGCCTTTAATGACCCCCTGTTTTTAGCTATCCCCTGTCATAATTATTCGACCTCAGTTGTTGCTACTGATGTATATTTCTATTAAATTAGGCTGTATTAAACGACTCTCAACCTCACGTGAGAAGCAACTGTGATATTAGCAGCTAATACCGGTAATGTGACTTTGGAGACTTAAGTTATTACTTTAGACAGACATGCGAAACAAACTGTGAAAATGCTTGTATATAATGTGAATTGTGTCTTAAATTAATTTTATTTAAGTGCATTCTGGAACATTTCTAGCATTTTATTATCTGTATTAAAGAATGTTCTAAGTTCAGAGAAAATATATTATTCGTCTGAAATATGTATATAAAGGCAGGATGTTTCTTGTATTTTAATTTACACCCTATTCAGAAGCTTATGGTTTGCAGTATAAACCAAAATGGTCTCTTAAAACAGTCTCTACTGTACTCTAATTTATCAGTCCTGGATCCCTCAGCTAATGCCAAATTAACCATCACCTGCCAAAGAACTTAATAGGTACCATGTCCCCAGTCACCAGGGTTCATCAGTAGACCTGGAAGCAGACAGTGTCCTTCAGTGGATACCCACACACTGTGGTGTTCATGGCTATAAAGTTGTGAGCGAATTTGCCAAGCAAGAGCTAAAGGCAATCACTCACTCAACATAGTCACCTTTGAAGAAACGCTCAGACTGATTAAGATTCTTGCAAGAGTGAAGACGCAGAAAGATGACTACCATCTATTAGCTAGATGGGAACAAGTCATAATATTTAAGCTTCTCAGTGCTCTATAAACAACAAAATTAAAGTTGTCTTCATCAACAAAATGCTTGTGTTGTTTTTCAAATGTAACAGCAGATTATTTACTTAAATTAATTCTCTGTTGTTAACAGTAAGGGAAAGGTATGAGACTTGACTCTGTTATTAGTACCCAGGAAAAGAAGTTGTATAGCAAGAAGGACCTCCATCTTTACTGTGACCGAGGTGACGGTGTAGGTTATATGCCAGGAATACAAACATTGAATAAATGTCCCCAATTCCATTTTACTAAATGTCTCCTGACAAATGATGAATCTCTGAGATTAAGTCTAGATCATCTGTGATAAATACTTGCAGCAGTGATTGAAAGCTACAGCAGCTGTTGAGGCACATCTTGTCACTCTGATATTACCAGGAGTGTTACTATGTCCCCTGGGTCATCACCTATAATTCACAGACTCTTCTCAATCATACCATTTTACAGACAATCTGTCAAAATAACATTAGTTCTATTTTTAAATTTCAACTCAAAGATGGCATGTAAGTGGATCTGTAGTCAAGGAAGCCATCAGAGGCTCCAGTTAGACACTGTTATACTCATCAGCATCAGATTGCACAGATTAATGCAGCTTTAATTAACTTGTCATGTATGCATGGTGTGAATTGCTCATGTGATGTCTGTATTTGATTATGAAATTTATGTTTAAGAACTAACATTATGTTATATAAAGTTTTTGCAATGATGTCTGTAAGTTTCAGTAATTAATTGCTTGTGTTTTAAATATTATATATAAAGTGCATGTTTAAAATTAAAATTAATAGATTTTCAAAGATGTATAAATGTTTGAACTTCTTCTCTTTCAGGCATGCCTAATGGTGATTTTAATAAATTAGCAGTCAATAGTTCAAATTTAAGCTCAAAAATAGAAACGCCAAATGTGAAAAAACGGCATCGGAGAGCCAAAAGTGGTGGCCTCAAAGATCCTAGTCAGGGAGATGGTAAGTCAAATCATTTACTAGATACTACTTCTACAAATGTGGTTAGGCTCAGGGCTTTCTGTTTGAAAAGGTCAGTAGGTTACTAGGTAACATGTGTGCTGGACTGAACCTGTACAGACCATGTCCTTCCTTGACAGAGGGAGGATTGACCAAGGGAGACAAGTGTTGGTATAGAAACATGCAGTGGAGTAAGCAGAATAATCATTCCCTATTAGATGTTTATACTAATTTATTTACTTCTAATTGCAAAACAAGTTCATAAACTTGTATTAATTGCCCCGGAGACTCATTCTAGCTGGTATCAACCTTGATGAAAGAGAGAGAAGCAGTGTGCAAATACTGAGTCTTGCCTAATGACTCTGTTACATGGGACTGGAAGGGATCAAACCAAGGACTGTCGGATCCTGAGACAAAACACCATGACAGCTCTTATTTCTGATAGATGATGATATACATGTGGTGATGACAATACAGATGATGATTTGCTATTTTAGATGATGACTGTGAGTTTGTGATAGTATCACTGTACAATAAACAGTGGCATTTTGAGGCTAATTCTCAAGAAGTGAGTAAATGAGACATGAAAACAGCCTGTAGTGTTCATAGTTTGTTTATGTTTGCATATACAGTCTTCATATCAAAGGTTGTACATATAATTCTGGGATAGTAACTTGCTTTTGTTTAGGGAAGAATTTATAATGATCTGACATTGTTATCATTGTCACATGTTAAGCATGTTTAATAATGGTTTGAAATGCAAAAAAAAAAATAGTGTGCACTTTCTGGAATTGCTGCCTTGAATTTTTGAAAGTATAGAAGAAGAAGTGTTTTAACTACAGATCATTCTTGTTAGTATATAAAATGTTTTGTTAATCATTTCTTGATGATTTGAAGTAGTTACTAATTGACTATATGACTGCTAGACTGGCAGGCTGCGGTGTTAGGAGAGAATGTGCTACAGTATAAGAACCTTTTATATGAAGACTGTATAAGTTAACTATACTTGCAGTTGGAGCATTCTGATCTAGACTAGAAGCATGACTGTATCTGTGTCTACATAGTATCTACAGTATATAGCATGTTTACAGGAACGCTTTGAACATTGTCAGCAAGTCAGTGACGTGCATGTCTCTCTGATCTGACTGATATAACAATGCCCTACAGCTGCAAGTTATATTTAGAGATGATTGTTTTTGTTATGCTTTTTCCAGCCCTTATCCCTTAGCTTACTGATATATAATGTTTTAGTTTTGTTATTTTTGATTTATATGATACGATGCTCTTTGGAAGATGAAAAACTCTCAATGTAATAACTTTTTCACGAAACAGTAAACTTTGAAAATTGCCAGTAAATTTAGATACTGGTATGTTACTTTAGTTTGATTAGGCTTTATATATATTGGATGGACAAAAAATGTCCTTAATGGTGAAACAGGATTGTTCATGATCCATTCATTACATTAGTGACAGTATAAGGGATAGGGGTTGCATGTTTTCAGTTCTCCGCATGCTTTGTTGTATGTTTAATATTCTTTTATTTTTGTACCATGTATACTCTAGATTCAGACGGGTATGAGTTCCACATTGTATCATTGTTCAATAAACAGTGGCAATTTGAGGCCAGTAGTCTTGATGTAAGTCATTTTACTGTTGCCATTTTATTTTTAAAAGTACTTCAGATCAGAAATAAGTGCTTGTATAAAATATTCCAACTTTTACCTATGGTATGTACATGGATGCTTTCGTTGTGTAGGGAGAAATGGGAATTATGTGATTTTGTTTTGAGGGCTACCATTTTCTTGTAAAATTTAGTGCATCTTTAATTTTTAAGTTTCACTTAGACAATATAAGTCTATACATACGATGACAAGGCATTGTCACTGTCCAGCACAAGTTATAATCCCGATCTCTTCCTTCAAAATTTCCTAGTCACAATGGTGCTATTAATGCAGCTGGAAAAAGATGTCGAGTGCTTATAGTCAGAGTAGTCGTGTATATTTAAGCCGTGTTCTCCTGTGGGTGTTGTGGAGTAGTTACTTATATATTGCTTACATGCTCAATCATTCTGGGGGTAACAGCAGTAACCAAATGGTATCATTCATTCTTCCATGGCATAGCTAGGGAATGTCATCATACAGTACAGACTCGGACATTGGTCTCTGCCTTGAAATTTTATCTGTCATTGTTAAGACAGGTATCTTGAATAGTTTATGCAGGTTGAATGTATAACAGACATGCTATAATATTATGATAGCATTGCCTCGTCAAGCTATATAACATATGAAGTCAGTTTGCAATAGTGCATGAACTTGCAAACTAACCTGCATAATCTTGTCTTACCTTTATGCATATCATTTATTGACATGCATATTTGTGCAGTTGCGCATGTTTCAACGTTAATGTATTGTAAAAAAACTGCTTACCGGGTATATCAGGTTGTATAACCGGGCGTGTTGAATGTAAGGTAGGTGAAGCATGCCATTGAAGACAAAAATGCCCATATTTATTTATCATAAAGAATTGTAAATATGATGTTGATTATGCAAGTTTGTAAAGATCATTAAGGTTCTTTATCAAGGCTTAATGGAGTGGATTTGTAATGTTGAAATACTGTTTCTTTACTTCATGAGTCTCACCATTTATATACCATCAGGTTTTGTTTTAACCACATGAATTAAAGTTTTTTCTTTTACAAGTAAAGTTTTAAATTGGTTCTTGATGGATTGTACAGTAGAGTTCCTGTCATAAAACCATACTTCTGACCTGTAAAATGTGGGCTTTATTATTGAGACATCGAGACCTTTTTGCTATAAAATTGACCATTTGGTCGTGATGTGATTGGTGTTTCAAGGGTTGTCATGGTTTTACAGGAAAGAGATGAATGGGTAGCTGCAATAGAACAACAAATCCTTGCCAGTCTCCAGGGCAACGAGAGTAGTGGTAAAAAACAATCCACTACCGACCCTGCCGGAATCCTCGCCATTAGAAATACTCGAGGCAATAATCAGTGTGCCGATTGTGGAGCGCCAGGTACTCACGCACTTGTACTATATTCTAGAAATGATTTTAGGAATTTATCCGCTATATACACCATTACAATACAGTTAGTGTTCAAAAAGTCAGCTGAATCTAGGTGTAACAAATGGAAGTTCAGGTAAAACATGTAGAATTTAAATGTATATGAAGAAGATTGGACTTGACTTATAATTTGAGTAGTGAACAAAACCTGTAACCATCCTGTGGTGCTGTTCAGATTGACGCTAATCAAATTAAGTAGGTTGTCTCAAATACTGTTTAAGGGAATTTTAAAAAAAGTTTTGAAAAACATATTTTGTAACAGTTTGTGGTAATGGAAAGTGTTAAATAATTATGTTACTTCTTTTACAGCTCCAGAATGGGCAAGTCTTAATTTAGGAACTCTCATATGTATAGAATGCTCAGGTATCCATAGAAATCTAGGAACACATTTATCACGGGTCAGGTCACTAGGTCTGGATGAATGGCCGTAAGTATTGCAATTTCATTATTTTACACAGTTCCAGTCAATATAGGGTTAACTGTTCTGTAATTTTGATATTTGCAACTGTATATTTTGATTTTGATTGTCGCAATATTTTTAACTGCGACGGCAAATGTCAAAATCACTAAATAGTTGACCCTTTTCTAACGCACAATGACTGTGTTTAAATGCAATAATTAAAAGGCTGTTCAATATTTGCAACTATATACATTATTTAATAGTCGCAAATTTAAACGACGTAACGTTATCTGAACTGCGTTAGAATAGGGATGTTTCTAAGGATAGACTTGTTGCAATTACTTCTACATTCTGTTTCTAAGAAACTACCTATGATCAGCAGTTAGATGTTGACCACTTTTCAATTGAAGACAGACTATTTTAGGACAAATAGCTATGCTTCTAGGTCAGCCAGTTCCAAGCATTCCTGATATGCCTTTGGCTTGATGAAGTCATGAATATGTTTTTACTGCACAAAGATATTTCACCAGTGTAGTTATCTGTATATCTTAGTGTGTAACATCAAATTGGTGCTAACTGGCTGCACTACAAGATGCGCATAGTCTCACTAAATAGTATAGTATTCTGAAATAAGTAAAGAAATCCAAGATTTATGTTTGGTTTGGGATAAGAAGGAAGGAGTTGTTTGGGCATTAGAAAAGAATGTCATTATCATCATAGATATATCATTATCTACGTTGGAGAAATGTCTGATTGTGCGCTGTTTATTTCTACAGGTTGGACCTTATTCATGTTATGACTTCAATAGGAAATACTGTAGCCAACTCTGTTTGGGAATTTAATTTGAAAGGTCGGACAAAACCTGGCCCTAGTAGTGCAAGGTGAGTACTGCTCTTACTTCAGCAAGTCTGGAAACAAATTGCTTGCAGTAAGTAAAACACACATCTTCAACTTATACAGTTGACTTGGTTATCTTGAATTTTAAGGGATCAGGCTAATTACATTGAGATAAACAAAATTCAAGGTAAGTAGAGGGACTTTCTGTATATATTTTGCGTATGTACATGGACAAATTGTTTTCAATATTTCAGTTTTTGAATCGATTCATTGACCTCCAACCAGAACTACACATACCATAGTCTCAGTTTCTTTCAAAGATAATGTACCTCACTGTATGCAAATTTTATTTTACATGTTGGAAAACAATTTCAGTTTTAGATAGATTTTATTTTCATATTAACAATCAGCATTAATAAACATCAAGCACATTGGAAGACTCATATTGCCCCGAGTGAAAACGAAAGTACGCAACAGGCAAAAATGAAAGTAGCATCTTATTTCTCCATTCTACTTTACGGGAGTCGGTTTGATCAAGTATTGAAAATGAAGTTAAATTGTCACTGTAAAATTTGAATGTACTGACAGGTTTGTTTATATTGCAGAAATGAAAAAGAACAATGGGTCAGAGCCAAGTATGAAAGTAAAGAATTTTTACCACCACCACCCTATATAGATATACCTTTAAATCAGGTAAGAGGAAATAACTCTCTTCCTTGGGTAAATATGGCAAATGAGCAAAATAAATAGTTAAACTAAACTCACTTACATAGAATGGCGGAGATGTTACAAAGATTTTAAAACCTCTTAACTGATAGTGTAAAACAAAATCTAACCATTTTGTGGCACTTGCTCAGGAAGATTCTATGACAGACTAAATGAGAGAATTTTTTATTGAAACATTATCAATAATTGGTTTACATCTTGTAATTAATAAATTTTATACACTTAGAATGAAAAATTTACTTTCGGCACAGCATCTTAAACCTAAGTTAAAATCTAGAATTTTATAATGTAATGAAATTGAGAATCATGGGTTATGTCACGAGGTTTATCATGTAAGCAGGTAAACATCACAGTCTGAAGTGTACAAGAGCTTGTAGACTGTGTTCTTTACCTGTGCATATTAATTGTTTCTTACATTTGTAACCAGTGCTTACCGGAATAAATGATCGGGGAGAATTCCAATAAATTTGGCTGAGATTGAAACCAGTGGTCTCCCATTTAGGAGTATTCCAAAACTACAAAGTTTTTTGTTGATTATTTGCAGCAACTGATAGATGCATTAGTTAGAGAAGATATTAGAAATATTGTACTGATCCTTGGGCATGCTGGTGCCGATGATATTACAGCACCGTACAGCAAGGACGACGGTCGTACAGCGTTACATATTGCTGCTGCGCTCGGGAATGTTGTCTTTGTCCAGTTGTTGTTATGGGTAAGTTTGTAATGTTAACTCTACTTTAATAAAAACGTAAGACAAAAGCTTTACAACATTCTGTTAGGGTTACACAGCCCTTGCTATGTTCTGAAACAGTTACTTTGGCCTTGCTCTGTTAATTTTACTTTTCAGTAATTGGTTCTTCAGGTTGTTGCAGTGGCTGAGTGGTTCAAGGCATTCTGACTATATACATATCAGGTTTAAATCCTGGCTTCTCCCACGTAACAAATTCACTACCAATATATCCTTTAGCAGATATTTTTGCAAGCATCAAGTAACTGAGTGAGGTCATATTCAGTGTTAATACTAACAATATCTGTCAGAGAATGTATGTTAAAGATTTTGATTTCGATTTACGTATTTTCCCTGATGTACATGTATGATTGGTTTTGTGTTTCCAGCAAAATGCCAATGTGAAGGTTGTGGACCATGAAGGAAGGAATGCATTATGGTACGCTAAAAGTTCTGGCTCACAAGAGTGTGTAGATCTGCTTATGAACAGTGGCTGTCCAGAACATCCCACGTTACCAAGGCGACGGGGTAGTTCTCACCAGAGTGGAGGTAGCGGAAAAACTGACGTGTTTGAAAAGTTACCTGCCAGTGTGATTTAGGAACAAGCAGTAAAATTCTGGTTACACAGCCGAGTGATACGACCTAAATCTGCTTGTTAAATTGTTGTATTTGTTTCAGTAAGCTATTTCGGAAGGAAGGCCAAATTGAGAGGATGTTAAGATTTTCTCAGCATTTGGTTATAGTGCTGGAGTTACTCCCCCTGAAGCAAGAACGTTCTACATGGAGCTTATAGCAGATATAACTGAACTTTACTGTTGTTGAGAATCCTGGATGCATGTTGTGTGTAGTGCTAAAGCATTCAGGTACCTAGTGTTGTGAACTGCGGTATTAACTGGCAGACTGCCAAATTCTCCACATGCTGATGTACATCATCAGCTAGTTGTGTGAATGTGTCTCAATTATGTATAGAGTGTACACCCAGTATCTGTGTTAACACTCATAATCCGTGTTAAGTATTTAGCGATTTTAGTATTTGTTATATATAGAATGTATTTATTTGAATTAAAGTGCAATAAAGGGCTTTATAGCATTTACATGTAGATAGACACATACGCAAAGACAGCAAAAGCCCTTTAGTGCTGTTTTTAAACACAACTCACAAAAAAAGTCAAACATATTTTGACACTATTGGTATTTACACCAGTGTACACTTAATTTTTAGGTAATCAATTATGAACTAATAGAATAATGATTAAAGTTCAAGTCCACCAGAAGGCTCAGTTTTTCCAGACTTATTTCCAGGAGATTTGACTAAAAATTCATAACTTACAAACGTGTTTTCTGTATGGTTGAATCTGTGATAGGAAGCTGTTCCTGGGATACAACAAACACAGCAACAGTAAGTGGTTGCTAGGTAACAGGTTGTCGTCTGCCAAGTCTCATCTACCCACCATCAACCTGTTTGAACAGACCAAATTTTCGGCCTTGAAATTTCTAGATTTTCCCCTGCAATCACTTAATTGGAGTAGTGACTATATTTTTGTCAGAGTGTAATCAAACTGGCATAGAATCTGTGTTACATTTATATTGTTATATCAGACGTGTATACTGAAGGCAAGCAAGTAAATGTTGTATTCTGGTGACCACTCTCTCAGGTTCAACTTTACAGTTAAAATAGAACAAGTAAATAATTGTCTAACATGTCATTCATGTCTGATATATGGCCAGTTTGACATAGAAACTTTTTGTACTGGGCCAGTTGTGCTGAAATATTTTTTAATGCAAACAAAAACCCACCAAAATAGCAGTGAGTTTTGAACAAAGCCAATTATAAGGGAAAACCAGCATTTTAACACATTTCCTGATTATAAAAAAAGCATGATAAATTATGCATGTTACAAAATGAAATCTGTAATTTGAAGTTAAACATACAACACACAATTATTGAAACATATTTTTACATTTTAATGAAGTACAGATGAAATAACATGATTTTGACATAATTCTATTTATTTTTCGTTACTTTTTACATATCTAATATATCATAGCTAAAATGTGTGTCATATTAAGATTGTTGTTGGATAATTTTTGGCAAAACCATCTTGGAAACACTTCAAAGGCTATCCATTACAGTGCTTGAATTCTCAATAAAAAGAACTTTCAAAGAGAGCAGGATTTCTGTTTATAAAGTGGTCTCAAGTTTTAGTGAGAAAATTTTAAGCGTGAATGTGTTTAATGGAAAGAGATCCTTTGGGCTTTACTAGATTAGTTGTATTGATTATAGCTGTAAATTTATAGCCATAAATATTGGAATCAGTAGAGATTTTAGACAGCAGTAGTGTTATACATAGAGAAATGATAGAGCAAAGTGTTCAAGATTTGATCCCAGTTGTTTTGTTTTTCTCCTGTACCTGTTCTAGTGCTTGCTGTCTGTGGAAAGTGTACCAAAAATTTATGAGAGTTCAAAAATTGAAATTTCAAAGAGATATGTGTCTTAATCAATGATTCTTTCTATGGACCATACTCTCTGATGTCCACAGTTTGTGTTGGTTATGCATGCAAAATATTCGAGATTTTCAGAAAAAAACCTGTACAGTTAATATATACAGTCAACACTGTGAACAGACACCACTGAATAAACTGTTGTATTAGTTTACATGTGGTTTCTATCATAGACGAATAATGCACTGTTTTCCTTCTTTTGGTCTTTATTTACAGTGTGGTCTGTATTGGAAGGTGATCTTCGACACAGGTTGGGCTTTATAGCACCATCATCAGTTTCGTTTCTTCATGGGACCATGGATTAAAATAGACCATTTAATTCTCATATTACTCCATGTTTATAACATACTGTCATACTTTTGAATGTTTGTAGCAATATACAGTACTAAAGCTCATAGGAAACATAGGTTTTATGTATCATGTTAAACTGTTACTGTAGGTGATCATGAAAAATGTCAAGTCAGCTGAGATGTAAGTTGAAAGGTTCAGGAGAAGAAAATACTATAGACAGGTACTTTTTGTAAACAACACGTATCAGAGGTCATATTCAAAGTGAATTCTTTGTTTTCTGTCTGTATTTACTCGCAGGTCCATGATGTGACTGAATTGAAGTAAGTTTTTTTTTCTGTAAATTTTTTTAATGTAGTTCATATAACTTTATGAAAGACCAAATCCTGTAAACTTTCAAATTACAGCTTAGCAACTTGGCAACTATGAAATCCATTTATATTATATAGAGTGCTATATACAAAATTGGAACTAGTTTATTTCCATTCCCCACTCACGTACATAGAGTGATTATCTTTGGGGGAAGTGAAATGTTTTACCAGTAAGAATTGAATAACGTGTTACAATACTAGATGACACAGAAACAAGAGAGAAAAATCTCCTTTTTTTTCAGTTTCAAATATGTTACAGAATGGCCAGTGTAATAGAGAGTGGACCTTTAACTGCCTGTTTTTATGCATCCTGAGGCATATAGATATGATTTGTGTGTCTGTCCACCTCGTTTTCTTGTTCAGTCTGTCATAACTGTCTAGAATTCAATGGAACTTCACAGGAAGCTGGACTACAAAGAGGAGATGGACATATTAGCATGTAATTGCTAGGCCCTACGGACAAAACCCTACAAAAAGACACAGGCGGACAAAACCCCTGATGCACAGGGGACATTGCAGCCATGGTACTTCAAGTAGCATCTACAGTTTGCAACAATATTCTTGTCTTGCTCTGGGTTTTTTTGGACTCGACTTTGTACCTGCATCTATAAATCATTGTGGGCATTAGTAACCATTAACTGTTCTCAATCTCAATATTACTTTAATACTGCCCTATCATCCCCTAGGACTGCTGGTCTGTAATATTTTCTCAAACAGTGTAAAATATTATGTTTTACAACTTGTATTTAAAGAAAGAAGTTCTCTATGTGATGCTTTTAGGTTACTGCATTACTTTATATGTAATAGTATATACAAGTCAGCTAACGGCATCTATTTATAACTGATGTAGAGTTTTCAGTGTCTTTTGTGTCTCTAGATGTTATTTCTGTATTATGTACAATATTGTTACTTGTATAATGAAATGCAAATCGAAAATTAAAAACATAAACCACTTGTGATTGTTTCCCCGATTTATTTATGCTTTTCTTGAAAGGTGTTTGTGCTTTAACTAAAGGTAAACGTTCATTATCCCCTTGGCTCATTTTTGCTTAGGACAATATCCCCTTGATGATTTTGCAAAGGAGGACATTAGCCCCTTGCTAAATTTGGGAAGGAGGACATTATCCCCTTGATGATTTTGCCAAGGAGGACATTAGCCCCTTCTTACATATGTGATATGGTACCAATATTGATACCTTTAACATCCAAAATAAGTGTTGATTTAATGTAAAAACTAAACAAATAGAGGTGATTTTAAGAAAATCTGATACAAAAAACAAAGCACCAGAGATTTGTGCAAATTAACATGTTAAGACTGAAATAACTAAATCTTGAACATTGACATTTTTTTTAAAAACATTGTCAGCTACTCAATGATGATACTTATAAATGCAATATCAATACCAGGTTAGCTCTTTGTTTGTTATACCCCCAAAACGAAGTTTAGGGGGGTATATAGGAGTCACCGGTGGTTGGTCGGTCGGTCGGGCGGGCGGGCGGTCTGTTGCATTTTCCTTGTCCGGAGCATAACTTGAAAACTACTAGTTGGAATTCAATACAACTTCATACAATGGTCAAGCACATTGAGAGGAAGTGCAGTGCACAAGAACTATAACTCCATCTTCACTAATTACAGAGTTTTGCCCTTTGTTACTTTTCCTTGTCCGAGCATAACTTGAAAACTACTGGTTGGAATTCAATACAACTTCATACAATGGTCAAGCACTTGAGAGGAAGGCGTGCACAAGAACTATAACTCCATCTTGACTAATTACAGAGTAATTGCCCTTTGTTACTTTTCCTTGTCCGGAGCATAACTTGAAAACTACTAGTTGGAATTCAATACAACTTCATACAGTGATCAAGCACACTCAGAGGAAGTGCAGTGTACAAGAACTATAACTCTATCTTGAGTATTTACTGAGTTATTGCCCTTTGTTACTTTTACTTGTCCGAGCATAACTTGAAAACTACTGGTTGGAATTCAATACAACCTCATACAATGGTCAAGTACATTTAGAGGAAGGCAGGCACAGGAACCATAACTCCATCTTGACTCATTACAGAGTTATTACCCTTTGTTACTTTTCCTTGTCCGGAGCATAACTTGAAAACTTCTGGTTTGAATTGAATACAACTTCATACAATGGTCAAGCACAGTGAGAGGGAGTGCAGTGCACAGGAACCATAACTCCATCTTGACAATTACAGTGTTTTGCCCTTTGTTACTTTTCCCTGTCTGGAGCATTTTTCGAAAACTCCAAGTTGGAATTCAATACAACTTCATACAAGGTCAAGCACAATGAGAGGAACTTCTAAGAACAATATCTCTTTTTAGTTTGTTTGCAAGGTATTATGTTACTACGAACTTCTTCAGTTTATAAAGCAATCCTTTTGGGGGTATTAATCACATTTAGTGATAGCTCTAGTTTGAAATTACCTTCAGATAAAATTAATTTTATAAACTTTAATACACAATTTAATTTATTCGCTTTAATTTATTGTCCTTATTGAATAATTGTTCCATTTCAGAAGTATTTGGACGTGTGTAATAATAAGGTTTTAATAGTTATGTATCAGTAAAAGTGCTTGACTTTATAACACTCCTGTGTTTAATAATTTTCAGAAAAATGTTTTCTTAATAAAAAATATATAATCGTTTCATGTTGCTTTGAATTGTGTTTTATTATTCACATGAATGTGGTAGATAAATTTTGAAATTCTCCCTATCATTAAGGATACAAAATTGCCTTTGATCCATTAATCCATACATTTAATGTGTTAATTATGGCTATTTATAAATTAGTCTATCATAAAATAATTGTTGAATTTTGCCAACATCTGTTAAGTTTAGTCAATATTCCTGCAAAAAGTAATTAAATTGAAAAACAGTACACCAGCTCTTTGTATTTCAAATTTGTTTGTTACCACCTTTTTAACATAGACATTGTTCCTACAAATACTCTCACTCGTCTACAAATTAAGTAATAATTACATTAAAAAAGAATAATTTTCAAAAGGCTATTGTCCTAGGATGAATGAGCTAATGTCTCAATATGCAAACTATAGAAGGGGCTAATGTCCTCCTTGGCAAAATCATCAAGGGGATAATGTCCTCCTTTGCAAATTTAGCAAGGGGCTAATGTCCTCCTTTGCAAAATCATCAAGGGGATATTGTCCGTGTCTATGACAATACATCGACAGACAACTCATCGACACGACAAATCACCGACACGACAATACATCGACACGACAACTAATCGAAAATTACATCGACAACTCATCGACAATACTTATTATCCAATATAAACATATATGCATCAGATACGCATGCAGATCGCGTGACACCTGCGGCTTTATCTGTATGAATTAAAGAGGTTGAAGTACAAATAAATATTTTGGCAAAGGTTATTCATTCAAATAAATAGTAGAACATTGTTACTGGAAAAATGTTGACAGTTGATAAAACATTGACAAAAAATAACGGACACGCTGGAACGCTAATTGACAAATACTTCTAGATACTTTTTGCATTCACAACTCGGTCAGTGATGTCATTTACAGCGGACTTTTAACAGAAATTAATATTTTAAAATCAACATGAAGATGATAAATATTTTAGGTTTGACAAAAAAATAACTAAATACTTTTTGAAACTTTGGCAACGATGTCCGATTCGATCTTTGTGATTCAACATAACTAATAAAATTACCGCAGTGCGACAATAGACCGACGCGATATTTCGATGAGTTGTCTTTCGGTTAGTTGTCTTGTCGATGTATTGTCGTGTCGATGTATTGTCGTGTCGATGAGTTGTCTGTCGATGTATTGTTGTATACCGTATTGTCCTCCTATACCAAAATGAGCCAAGGGGATATTGTCCTAGGGGATAATGTCCTACATTCTTAACTAAATAGTGCTACAAAGATGTGCAAGTTGAATCTGGGGGGATATAATTATACATGTACACACTGTCTTGGTTATACACAAATTTGTTGAGGTTAAACAATCTATTGGGTGTAACCTGTCCTTGTTGTACACAATCTGTCGGGAATATACCAAAATGTCGTGTTTATACACAAGCTGTTGGGGATATAGACAATTTTGCCAGGTATTATTTCTCAAGTCAAGAAATGTGTGAAGTGCAAGCATCTCGAGCCCCCCCATCATTAAATTCTGACCAGGGGTTTTGGAGATTTAGTGTCTACAATATCTTACTGTCTTGAAATCCAGTGACCTTGACCTTTGACCCGAAACATGGACCATGCACTAGGCATTGTACTTGTCACTAGTGTGAAGTATCATTAAATTGTGACCAGAGAATTTTGGAAATTTAGTGTCTACAAGATTCCGTCTACAGACGGACGACAGACAAGCTGAATCCAGTTTACCCCCATAACACTTTGTGCGGGGGTATAAAAACTAAACTACACTACAAGTTACAGCATATTATAGTTAAGGCACACATAAAAGAGGAGAGTTTCTGGTTCAGCTACAAGGGGATCTTGGCCATTTTGATCTTGGTCCGGGTGACTGAAGAACAATTAAAAATGATTTCTATTAATTCTTTATTAATCATTATATACAATTAGGCAGCAGTAGAAATGAATAAATAAATCTGCCATCATTTGAACAAAAGCATTAAACTGTATCTGCACACTTTCACAATCATGCATTAATGTGAACATGTATAATTAGTAACAAATAATGAAGGAAATGCATGTAATTTTATCATCTACATGTACAATATACATGTACATGAAGTCAATTACAGGAATGGGTAAATTATACAGTTCAAATACCAATATTTTGCAGCTTGTCAAATTACTTTTTGCACGATTTAAATATCTATGTAATTTTGTTGAATTATAACATGTACTGTGGGGTAGTTTATTGAGCTATCAGCCATAATGTTGGGAATCTGTCTATAGATACATGACTGAAGCAGCTCCCACTTGGACATACTCCTGAAAAAATACGCTGCAGCGCATTAAGAGTGCAGGGAAACAGATTTCTTGTGAATGGTGCTTTCATTCCATCCATTTTGAAACAATGATTTTGGCCATGAAATAAACATTACATTATTCAGAATGTTTTCAGCTTTACAAAAAGCCAAGCAACTAAAAAGAACAAAAGTTTCTTCAGTTACACATTTCACAAAATCTATATGGGAAAGTACAAGGTAATACAAAACAGCATGGTTCTTTGTCAGAGTTCATATCTATTCTTATAATTATTTTAATTATTTCTTAATATAAACATATAGAATTTATTAAAGCAATTACACTTCCTTGTAATACTTAACGCTTACAGTCCACAAGGTGAAAAAAGTTCCAATTTTATGGAAACATTCAAGATTTCAATTACAGGAGTGAAATCTGAACAAAAGGTTTTAATGTCTCAGGAACACTAACAGTACCTGTAATATTTTATATATACAAAATACAACCACCCTACCATAAACTGGTAAATTTAAGTACCTCTTTATTATTTACAATAGATAAAGTACGTAGAAACATTCCCTCAGATTTTCACAATAAAAATATATCTAAAATGATGATGTGCTTGAACTTCTGATGAATGCAACATGTGAGATGTAACAACATATGTGAAACGATTGTGATTCATGAGAGGAAACACAAAAACGACCGACGAGCTATGAAGTTAAAATATGAGACCATCTAATACAAAGCACCAAACTCGACAAGTGATTAAAATTTACATAATTAACATTTAGAGTGATCATAACATTGAAGAGTTACGTTGTTTTTCATCTACACGTTGCTACAGCAACTGGGCATTGTACTTATATCCCTCACCAGTCGTATTTGATTTGACAGTTTAAACTACCTCTAAAGTCAAGCAGAAGTTCAATTTGAGTTCCACCATAATTTGTTGAAAAAAGAAAATTCAGAGAGTCTTCTGTACATAGTTATAGAGCACTGTACAAAAAGAATCAAGTTTCTAGCACTGTATTATAATCAAGCCACTAAACACACACATGAAGCACTAAATATGAAATACTTTTAGACGCTTGAACTAATTAACACTGCAACATATATCACAAAACATATAAAATACTTTACCCATAAGCTTCTTCATCATTTTAATCAACAAAAAAATGAGCAAATTCAACATAATAGAAGATTTTGACAGAGATACAGTAACTATATCTAACAGTTCCTATATACTTTTTGCCAATTATCTATTTTCATTCTCCAACAACTTAATACTTGCACGACATACAGATGACTTTCTTTCTATTTCATTTGGACAAAGCTGACATTTGACTTCACTGTGAGTTTATCTTTACACTTTAACAATAGCTAGTGTAGCTACGTCAACCATGGTAGAACATCTGCTCTGTCTTCCTTCGTCTTCAAACACTTTGATAGACCATAGACTATTGGAAGTGAAATGAAGCTAGATATGCCTAATTCTTTGACTCCTATGTCGTTCTTGTCTTTTTAATGCATTAACACGATTCTGTACAATACAGAGATATATCTGGAAAAATTGTAAGCTGGGAAAAACCTGGACAAAACACCCTTTTTCATGATCATGGGACATAACCTTCCAGTGCAAATTTTTCAATGGATGCAAATTAAAACACATACTGAAAGTTCACACCAGCTGACGGGTTACACCGGGGCTTCCATGTATATGCAACACTTGCTACACACCGTAACAATCATTACATACTCCTATGTGAGGCGATATAATGCTTTGTGAAAGAGGTAAACATTGAAATTGCACACAGATGAATGGGGGTCAAACTTCCTAAATGTATACAAAATGGCGTAGGTTGTTTGCTTTGACCCTGGTATGTAAGCCAAACATGGTGTAGCTGTTTTCCCCTATATAATATTACATCTGATCAGAATTACCTTTGAATTCACTGGCTCAAACTCGTCTTGTTGTTTGGATGTGACTTCTTTAAATTTTCATAGAATTATTTTAATAAGCAATCACAGGCTGTTGGCAATTTAACCGTAGTAAGGTTACAAGACCTGATTTGATGCAAAAGCAACAAAAGCCTTTGTCTTAGTAAGCAATAGACCACAGCAATGTAAGTGGCCAAATTTAAAACAGTTTTAAGAAAGGGGAAAACAAGCCATACCAAATATCTGACTGTCATAAACAGATGCAGAATCATCCTTACAGTCTATACAAACAAATGAAGAAAACAGAAAGAATGGCAACACTATTTCATGAGCACTGAATATTAAATGAACCAGAATTTTTCACAGGCACATTATTCGACAATAAATTAAATCTTTTCCAATCATTTCACGTTTCCAAAATAAATGCAGACACTCTAATTTGTAATGGTCTAGTGTAATACATTTCCAGCTATGATTCATCTTCTTCAAAAGTTCCTTCATCATCATCTACCAATCCTGCGAACATGTTGCTGTCACTGAAATCCTGGAATTGGAAAAAAATATACATATAGAAAAATATACAATTAATCCGTTAACATCAACAAACACAGCGCTCATCAACAGTCAGACTGGCACGTATAAGGACTAGAGGTTGTTTTTCACACAAAAAAAAACATGTCTTCAACCACTTAACACTATAGGATTGACAGGGTTTGCATATCATGAATTACAAATAATTCAAAACAAAACTTATGTTCATATGGCCTTCAAAAATACAACAATTCGCTTAGAATTTTTGAATTGGAGAATACAGACGATATGCACAAGAGGCTCTCACAGGGAAGTACTAACACAATTTGTGCTTAAAATTCAACCACTACAACATTCAAATTCCAGAGCTTTCTCGGCTCCTACAGAAAGACTAACTATCACAAATGAAGCACTTGGCAAATTCATCAAACTCGCCAAAATAGCAAACGAACAATGATTGTAAATAAATAAAATAGTGCTCTCGAATATATTGAAAATTGGAAAAATTGTGAAATAAACAACTCAGATACAGTAAGCAAACACTTGTTAGTGACAGGATGATACCTAACCAAATTCAACCAGTCCCAATACATCAGCTTCTTCATTTCTTTTTCTCATTCATCTTTTTTCTGTAAATCAAAACAAAACAAGAGGGCCATGATGGCCCTATATCGCTCACCTGAATACAAGTCCACTTGCCTGATTGGTGTGGTCAATTTTGACCCAAGAGGCATGATTTGAACAAAGTAGGTGGAAGACCACAAAACAATGTTACACACCAAATAGGTTTTCCTATATACGTCTTTGTGAAAAAGTGACCCCCTGGGCGGTGGCCAATATTGACCCCAGGGGTATGATTTGAACAAACTTTGAAGAAGTCTACTAGGCAATGCTATATGCTAAATATCTAAGCTCTAGGCCCTGTGGTTTCAGAGAAGAAGATTTTTAAAGTTTTTCCTGTATAAGCCTATGTAGAATCAAGTGACCCCATGGAGGTGTCAATTTCTACATGCCAAATTTCTAATCTCTAGGTCTTGTGGTGTTAGAGAAGAAGATTTTTAAAGTTTTTCCTATATAAGCCTATGTAAAACCAAGTGACTCCCCAAGCAGGGTCAATTTTGACTCCGGGGTCATAGTTTCAACAATCTTGGTAGAAGTCCACTAGCCAATGCTACATGCCAAGTATCTAAGCTCTAGGCCTTGTGGTTTCAGAGAGGAAAATTTTTTAAAGGTTTTCCTATATAAGCCTATGTAAAACTAAGTGACCATCAGTGCAGGGTCAATTTTGATCCGGGGTCATCATTTGAACAATCTTGTTAGATGCTACATGCCAAATATCTCACAACTTTTTCCAACTCATATTTGTTTCTTTTGTTTGAGAATAATCGAACAGATATTCATCCGCTGTTTTCATAGGACTCATTTTGACAACAGCCAATCAGAATTTGCGTTGTAAAAAAAGCTCAAAGTTCGAGGTCGCGCACAGTTATTTTAAGAAATATTTTTTGGGAAACCACGCAATGATCACGCGAGGCGAAAATTTTCATTGGATCACAGATTCGAAGCATGTGCGTTACCGATGTTATTCGGAAATGATTGGTCCTGGTCGTTGTGATAGAGAGTGCTCAAATTAACCCAAAGATTGACGAATATTGGGTCTAAAAATTGATAAACTGAATACGGCTGTATCGTGCCGAGACTGGCCCCCCCCCCCCTCAGAAAATCTTCCCGGATTTAGACAATTTGGAAAAATGACCCGGACCGACTTCCGGAGTAGTCCGGAAAACTTTCACCCATGCGTTTGAAGGAAATGGTGGACGGACAGATGGACTGAATGCGATCCTAATAGCTCACTCTTGCACTTTGTGCTAGGTGAGCTAAAAACAAAGAAAATACATAAAACATTTTAAACACATACTTTATCCTTCTTTTCTTCAAATTTGGGCATCTGTTCTATTGACTGTGGTAATGGTTTTTCTTTCTTCTCCCTGGAATGTTCAGTTACTGAATAAATAATATGACACAAAAGTATTTTTCAACAGCTAGAAGGTTACACATGTTTAGTTCACACACTGCAATCTAGTTACAGTTCATAGGCATTTCATTTCCCCTCAACCTTCTTTATCTTTGTATACAATTTAAATTCACTTAAGTATCTATTTAAGTGATGCTCTTGGGGAAATGTACTAACTGAAGTGTACAATAATTATGCATACAAGCACTGCAGAAAACACTGGTAAAGTAATGTTAATTTATAGGTTAGAATGCAATACCACAATACATACCAAGAGCTGTCCCTCACAAGTGATGAATGCCCCCGAAAGAGGTGCCTCACAGTCATGACAGAGTAACCATGCATACAGTATTCCATTACTTTAAACACTAAGTGTGACCTTGACCTTTGAGCTAGGGACTTGGGTCTTGCACGCGACACATCCGCTTGCTTGATGTGCTAGACATTTGTGCCAAGTTATTTTAAAATCCTTCAAAACATGATAAAAGTTATAGTCCGGACACAAATGTATGCATATATACAGGATTCCATTACCTTGACCTTTGTGGTAGGGATTTGGGTCTTGCATGTGACACGTCATCTTGATGTGCTAGACATTTGTGCCAAATTATTTTAAAATCCTTCAATGCATGACAAAGTTACAGTCCGGACATGAATGTGTGCATAGATGCATATATAGAGGAATCCATTACCTTCAAACTCCAAGTGTGACCTTGACCTTTGAGCTAGGGACAGGGGTCTTGCACGCGACACGTCGTCTTGATGTGCTAGACATTTGTGCCAAATTATTTTAAAATCCTTCAATGCATGACAAAGTTACAGTCCAGACACGAATGTGTGCATATATGCATATATAGAGGAATCCATTACCTTCAAACTCTAAGTGTGACCTTGACCCTTGAGCTACAGACGTGGGTCTTGCACGCGACACGTCGTCTTGATGTGCTAGACATGTGTGCCAAGTTATTTTAAAATCCTTCAATGCATGACAGAGTTACAGTCTGGACACGAATTTGTAAGTGGGGACGCACAGACAGACAGACCGATTTTAATATGCCACCCTTCGGGGGCATAAAAAGACAGTCTTCAAACTTGACAGCGCTATAGATAAATAATATAACATTAAATAGAAATTACTTCTGCCTTGGGGGTTCTCCTCTCCCAAATCCTCCGCCCCTGCCTCCCCGT
This sequence comes from Saxidomus purpurata, assembly GCA_022818135.1. NCBI lineage: Eukaryota > Metazoa > Mollusca > Bivalvia > Venerida > Veneridae > Saxidomus > Saxidomus purpurata. The sequence goes on from JAFMSR010000016.1 coordinate 41,826,367, forward strand.
CCTCTGCCTCTCTCACCACTTCCCCCACCGCGACCTGCCCAAGCATTAGGAACACTTTGTGGTGTAGTTACTGGCGCAGGACCGGAGTCTAGAGATGTATAAACAGCACTAATTAACATGCTATTTAAAAAACAAGAGGGCCAAGATGGCCCTTTATCGCTCTACCAAGTACATGACCTACTTCTGACTCAATGTGACCGAAAAAATTCAACCTTAAACTATATATCATAATCTGTAACCAGACACTGCACAAAAATCAGGATTCTTACCACTGTTTTTCTAAATTTGGGGTATTTTCTTTTGTGTATTTTGGAAGGTCTACCGATCTTACAATTTTTGTGTTTTGTTTCATTCTTTTTCAGTAATTCTTTCAAATTAGAAGTTCCACTGCAACATTAATTGAATAACACATGAAAGATTAGGTTTGTTCACGAATGAACACTGACCTTTCTTACCAGTCGTCACTTGCTGTTCACGTTCCTGTTTACGTTTTGTCCATGGATTTTCTTTCGGAATATCAGCCGGGACAAATTCTTTCTTTCCCTCACTCTTTGAAGGTGTAGACTAAAAGTAACACAAATATTTTCATTTTACAACTGAAAGTCACAATAAACCCACATGCAGAAAGGGTTCCTGTATTAAGCATACAGTATTTTCAAGGTAAGTGAAAAATGACTATTTTTTAAAAATAATCTCAATTTTCCTCATGTATTCTTGTTCTTTTTTAGGGCTGGTAAACTTTGCATTGCGTGCATTACTGTATTGCGAATCTTTGTTTGTGTGACAATTTTCTTGTGCATAGACCTTTTTGCATTCTAAACACTGTTTCAGTTACATACAGGTTGGTATTTTCTTGACGACTGTCCCTGGTACAATCAATACTGTACCACTATTGCCAACTTAACTTCAATTCACATAAGGAGACAAAATCTCTACATAAGTGTCTACAAAGATATCAAATTTATCAACTTTTCTCACCTCTGTACTAGACTGTGAAGATGTCCTATTAGATCTAGTTGACTGGTTTTTATCTTGACTGGATGGGGGTGACCTAGACTGTTCAAAATGTTGAGAATCAGTCTTCCTTTCCCGTGTTGAACGTTTATTTTCTTCAATTTTCTGGGGTGGAGATTGTGTCGTCTGTTGAAAAATATTACAGTAAGAAAGATTTGAAGCAAAGGAATTTTTCACTTCTTCAAAGGTATTCATACTCTTTTTTTCTTAAACATTCTTAATGCTCATGCCTATATTTCAAGAGAGACATCCGACAAATAATCTATTAAAGTTATAAATTTTTTCTTCCTTGTGAGGCGAAGTAAGTATAAAGTATACCTGTGTGGACTTTCTTTTCTCCCATATATTTTCTTTAGGTAATGGTGCAGGCACTAGTTTGACTGCTTCATCTCTGCTTGTGGGAGAGACGGCATTATGAGACTTATCATCTTCCCCCCCAGAAAATACCTCCGAGTGTGACGACTGTTCTCCGCTGTCCTGACGAGATCTGCTCTGAGATGAAACTGAGCCTGGAATTGAAAACAAGAATCTTACAGAGCAAGTTTGGCAACATTCCATTCCTCAGTCCATGAGAAGAAGCCATGTAAAGGTTTTTCCATTTTTAGTAACAGCTGCCCCTGTGTGCAATGGACCATAACCATATCCTGCTTTTTGAAAGGGGACAATGCAGGGATGCTACAGAGCAAGTTTGGTTACATTCCATCCACTGGTTCAAGAGAAGAAGCCATTTAAAGGTTTTTCTATTTATGGTAACAGCAGTCCCTGTGTGTACTGGACCGGAACCATTTCCTATTTTTTTAAGGATGTTACAGAGCAAGTTTGATGAAAATCCAACATGTAGTTTCTGAGTAATACTTGACTTTGTGTAAGACGGGATGGGAGAGATGGGACATGTGTGATTCATCCATAGCCCAATTTTACTATGTAGAAGTGGGGGTATAATAACATTCTGGAATGACAACTTTGTCAGTGGAGATTCCAAAACCTCTGTTGATTGAAAGGTATCAGTGGATCTCTAACTAACCAAAAATCATGACAAGTTTCAGATGCAAGTCCTTATTAGAAGAAAGTGACTCCTTGAGTGTGTCTAACCAGTGTTTTGAAAACAATTAATAGAAGTAAATTGAAAACTACAGCTGCATAGTGCTTTAATAAGATGATTTTGTCTTGAAAGTTTTAACAACTAATTTGTTATGTTCATGAGGTTAGCTAAGGAAAAAAGCAGCCCCCATGTAATGCTGTAAACAGGAAACAAATTCTTCTCCCTTCCTACAACACTGACATTACTCGCTGTTTAAATCACTGAGGGAAGATCTAAGCTTATATGTCAGAGGCAGTGAAGTCAGGTCATGTATCAACAAGCTCACCAGCAGATCAGTATTCTATCCATAACCAATAATACCCACAGAACCACACTACTGTCATGTGACTTAATACTTATAGCATTCATTATGAAACCAGCAGCAGGTGCTTTCACTGTACTGTAATCACCTTTTTTCCCCTTTGAGCCACTGGATCGTCTTTCTCTGCGACCGTCACCCTCGTCCGAACGTTCACTACCAGAGCGTCGTCGTGAACTTGGTCTGAAATTTACACAGGAAAAGGTATTAGTTTACATTATGCATTTTATACACCATGCATTCAAAACAGAGCAATTCACCAATGAAAAGCCACAAGTCAAAACATAGTGACCCCATCCTACCTGCCTATCTACACAGTCTAAAAGCTCTTCTCCTCCAATGTCCCAAATCATTACAACTAATTCCTTCTAATTATTTGCAAATTATAACCCAAATAAGAAAATATTTAGAAAATCTGACAAAGCAGGCCATGGCAATGTTATGATATGCACACTGTACTTCCTTAAGTGTCTCTAAAAACATCATATAAGTTAACTAATGCTCATTCAAAGATTTCTAGGAAAAGGTAATAAAGCAGAGAGTAAAAACTTTGAGGTAAGCTAGTTATACAACTCAAGGAACTTCACGTGACAATGATTATGTACATATGTACAAGGTTTAAAGTAATGCAGCTATTATAGCGATTTATCATTTCAGGTACACAATGGGACAAAGTGACTAATATAGCCCTCTCCGACGCCCCTCCCACCCTCTCTTGGTTGACGGTATAATTAGGTTTGCCACTCCAGTACTCTACAAACAAGTATCACTTACACATTTCTATTTTCTTTATTATCATGGCTGTATTTTCCGTCCCTTGGTTCCTCGTAACCATGGGAACTACTAGTGCCATATCGTGACTCAAGAGAACTTTTTGGCTGAGATAACTCTGTCTTTTGTTTCAACAATTTCTCCTCAATTTCTCTTTCTCTCTGTGCGGTGTCCACTGGTTTTGCACTGCCAAAGATGGAGGCAGATTTAGGTTTCTCGGGTGCAGCCGCCATGTTGTTTTCCTGTGGTCTTGTAACCTGTACATTCTCTGCAGGTTTTGTCCTCGGCTGTAGCTGAAGCCGTGGTCTTTCTTTTGGTGGCTCTGTCAAAATGAAACAGGATTCTGATGTTGTTTATTTCTGACAAAATCTGTCATCAGTACTTAATTTACCCTATGCCACTGATTTTTTTTTCCATTTCATATCAGTAGTGACAAATTCCCAGAAGTAAAATGCAACAATAACCTTTGACACAATGTTAAGGAAAAAGTGTGGCAGCAGAGAAACAAACTGAAGGTCCCAATATTACAAAGCAATTTATTTAATGTGCAATTGCCTATAAACTACTATCAAAACAGATTGTTTTCTATTTTTTGTTTGCAATACAGCATAGCTGGATAAATTAAATACTGCTTTTAAATCCTGCTAAAGTAGAAAGTGTGTCACAACATAAATCCATTGATTTACTTCTATAACTTTGTACAAGTTTTACTTATATTATCAGTTTAACACTCTAAACAAATATTGAAACTTTCACTTCACAGCCAAGTAGACAGCAGACATACAGCTGTACATCAACCTACTATACATACCTGATTCTTTCTCATGTCTGTCTTGCCTGTCCAGCCTGTAAACATCAAAGGGAATTCCATGAATAACTGTTAACATTAATAATCAGGTGTACAGGATGCTGGGGTGCTGTATTTCTCTCTAAAACTAGATCCAGCCTTTTGGTATAACCTAATTTAATAAGAAGGTCAATGAATCATTCCATCATTTCTGTGTTTGTCTTCATGGTAGAGACAATGATGACCAGGATTAGTTTTCTGGTAAAATTTACTGAAATTCTGCATTTATTACCTTAACCAATATGACTGTCTCCCTGTATTAATCTAAGTATGAAAACAACACCCTTCATATACAACAGCAACATCCCCAGACTATCAGCCTACTATTGACTGTCCTGAACAAGTTTTGTGAAAATCTTTTGCAATGTTATCAAGGAAAAGCTAACAGAGATCACTGTGACCTTGACCCACTGACTTCAAAAACAGTAGGGATTATCTGCTCATTAAGACCAATCATTCTATGAAGTTTGAAGACTGTGGGTCAAATAGATAACAAGATATTGAGCGGTAAAGATTTTCAAAGTTCAGGTCACTGTGACCTTGACTCACTGACCCCAAAAACTACAGGGATCCTCTACTCAGTAAGATGAATCATTCTATGAAGTTTGAAGACTGTGGGTCATATAGATCTGAAGATATTGAGTGGTAAAGATTTCGATCACTGTGATCTTGACCTTTGACCCACTGATCCCAAAAACAGTAGGGATCATCTACATGTTGCAGGGAACCTTCTGAGCAAGTTTGATGAAAGTTGAATGAAAATTGTGACCTGTAGAGTGTTATCAAGGAAATGCTATTGGAGGTCATTGTGACCTTGATCTTTGGCCCACTGATCCCCCCCTAAAAAGGGGTCATTTACATGTTGCTGGGAACCTTCTGAGCAAGTTTGATGGAAGTTGAATGAAAATTGTGACCTGTAGAGTGTTATCAAGGAAACGCTATCGGAGGTCATTGTGACCTTGACCTTTGACCCACTGACTCCAAAAACACTAGGGATCATCTACAAGTTGTAGGGATCCTTATCAGCAAGTTTGATGAAAGTCAAATGAAAATTGCGACCTGTAGAGCGTTATCAAGGAAAAGTTTACGGACAGACAGACAAACCACTATGGCATAAGCTCTGCTGGACTTCATAAAACTGTCGTAGTGTCATAGCTTGTATGTGAGATTACCTATCATCTCTATTATCATGGCCTCTGTCTCCACCATAACCTCCTCGATCTCTGTCTCCACCGTAACCTCCTCGACCTCTGTCTCCACCGTAACCTCCTCGATCTCTGTCTCCACCGTAACCTCTGTCTCCACCATAACCTCCTCGATCTCTGTCTCCACGGAAACCACCACCTCCACCTCTTTCCCAACTCTTGTCATCACCTGGAGGATCTCTGTCTCTGCGGAAACCACCACCTCCGCCTCTTTCCCAACTCTTGTCATCACCTGGAGGATCTCTGTCCCCACGGAAACCACCGCCTCCACCTCTTTCCCAACTCTTGTCATCACTTCTGTCATCACCACGAAATCCTGAGCCAAACTGACGCCTGCCTCCTGTAGACCAAATTAAATGTGTACTGCAAGATTTAACAACTGTGAACAAAGCATCTTGTGTTTTAGAGTTGGCTGTATATTTTACAGTGTTTTCTCCTCCAATGCTTCTTCTTATACACTTCTTCTAACGTGACAAAAAAACATACATGCAAAATACACATGCAGAAACTGTCACATAACAGAAATCAGTTAAAACCTTAACTTTCAGTATGTTTCCTGACAGAACAAATCTAAAATCTGTATTTCTACTCATTAGATCCTTTTAATAAACATATCCAGAATATGCATATAATTTTTCTCCCTAGCTTATTATATCATAGCATACCATCTCTGTCATCGAACCCTCTGTCCCTACCACCACCATATCTGTCATCTCTCCTGTCGTCATAACGATCTCTACCAAAACCTCGGTCATCTCTGCGTCCAAATCCACCACCATCGTACCTTCCTTCTCCTCTCCTGTCATCAAACCCTCTGTCATCTCTTCCTGGCCCTCTGTCATCAAATCTGTTAGACCCACGATCACCAAATCCTCTATCGTCCCTTCTGTCATCATATCTGCTAGGACCTCGATCCTCATAGCGACTTGGTCCTCGATCATCATACTTGCTAGGTCCCCTGTCACTGAAACCTGAATGAATCAAGTTTTGATGGTTAATGTCTACTATAACTCACCTATCAATAATAAATACAATCAAGAGGGTCATGATGGCCCTATATCCCTCACCTGACTACCAATGGCTATAATACAAGGGCTCATGATTCTAACATAATTCGTAGAGGTCCACTACACAATGCTAAGTAACATTCCAAACATATATTCTGTGCGGGGTCAATTTTGATCCGGGGGTCATGTTTTGAACAATCTTGGTAGAGGTCCACTAGCCAATGCTACATGCCAAATATCTAAGCTCTAGGCCTTGTGGTTTCAGAGAAGAAGATTTTTAAAGTTTTTCTATATAAGCCTATGTAAAACTAAGTGACCCCCAGGCAAGGTTAATTTAAATCCCAGGGGCATAATTTGAACAATCTTGGTAGAGGTCCACTAGACAAGAGGGCCAAGATGGCCCTATATCGCTCACCTTGGTACAAGTCCACTTGCCTGGTGGAAGATCACTAGATAATGTTATATACCAAATAAGTTTTCCTATATATGCCTTTGTAAAACAAATGATCCCCCCCCGGGGCAAGGTTAATTTTGACCCCAGGGGCATAATTTGAACAAACTTTAAAGAGGTCTACTAGCCAATGCTACATGCCAAATATCTAAGCTCTAGGCCTTGTGGTTTCAGAGAAGAAGATTTTTAAAGTTTTTACTATATATTCCTGTGCAAAACTAAGTGACCCCCGGTGCGGGGTCAATTTTGACCCAGGGGTCATAATTTGAACAATATTGGTAGAGGTCCACTAGCCAATGCTACATGCCAAATATCTAAGCTCTAGGCCTTGTGGTTTCAGAGAAGAAGATTTTTAAAGTTTTTACTATATAAGCCTATGTAAAACTAAGTGACCCCAGGTGCGGGGTCAATTTTGATCCCAGGGGCTCATAATTTGAACAATCTTGGTAGAGGTCCACTAGCCAATGCTACATGCCAAATATCTAAGCTCTAGGCCTTGTGGTTTCAGAGAAGAAGATTTTTTAAGTTTTTCCTATATATTCCTATGCAAAACTAAGTGACCCCCGGGTGGGGTCAATTTTGACCCGGGGCTCATAATTTGAACAATATTGGTAGAGGTCCACTAGCCAATGCTACATGCCAAATATCTAAGCTCTAGGCCTTGTGGTTTCAGAGAAGAAGATTTTTTAAGTTTTTCCTATATATTCCTATGCAAAACTAAGTGACCCCCGGTGCAGGGTCAATTTTGACCCGGGGGTCATAATTTGAACAATCTTGGTAGAGGTCTACTAGACAATGCTACATGCCAAATGTCTTAGCTCTAGGCCTTGTGGTTTCAGAGAAGAAGATCTTTAAAGTTTTCCCTATATATTCCTATGCAAAAACTAAGGGCCCGACCGCGCGGGGTCAATTTTGATCCGGGGGTCATAATTTGAACAATCTTGGTTGAGGTCCACTAGACAATGCTACATGCCAAATATCTAAGCTCTAGGCCTTGTGGTTTCAGAGAAGAAGATTTTTAAAGTTTTTCCTATTTGTTGCCATAGCAACCAGAGTTCTGCATGGAATGGAATTCTTTGAACAATTTTGGTAGAGCTTCATGCAAGGAACATTCCTGCATAGTTTTATCAACATTGGCCTAGAGGTTTCAGAGGAGATGTCATTTGAATCAAAATGTTGACGGACGACGGACAATCATCGATCAGAAAAGCTCACCCTGGCGTAGCCAGGTGAGCTAACAATGCTACATGCCAAATATCTAAGCTCTAAGCCTTGTGGTTTCAAAGATGAAGATTTTTTAAGTTTTTCCTATATTAGCCTATGTAAAACTGAGTGACCCCCAGTGTGGGGTCAATTTTGATCTGGGGGTCATAATTTGAACAATCTTGGTAGAGGTCCACTAGCCAACGCTACATGCCAACAAGAGGGCCATGATGGCCCTGTATCGCTCACCTGTCTACCATTGGCAAAAATAAAAGGTTATTAATAGCAGAAAGGATCAATTTTTACCTTTGGCTCATGATATCCTCTTAATAAGCCTATGTAAAATCAAAAGACCCCCCCCCCCCCCCCCACAGGCAGGGTTAATTTTGACCCTGAGGTCAGGATTTGAACAATCTTGGTAGAGAGTCAATTATTGCCACATGCTGAATATCTAAGCTCTAGGCCTCATTATTTTGCTGTCTGATCATGATCTGCACTGTTGGCTATTCATTTTTTTGCTGTCTGATCATGATCTGCACTGTAAGCTATTCATTGTATGTTGGCTGGTCATGATCTGCACTGTCAGCTTTTTATTTTTTTGCTGTCTGATCATGATCTGCACTGTTTGCTATGCATTATTTAGCTGTCTGATCATGATCTGCACTTTCATAATTTAGCTGTCTGATCATGATCTGCACTTTCATTATTTTGCTGTCTGATCATGATCTGCACTTTCTGACAAACTTCAAGGATATCTGGGCTGAAAATGTAACATCTAGAGTGTTAACAAGGTTTTTCCATATTTGGGCTGTGACCTAGTTTTTGACCCCAGATGACCCATATTCGAACTTGGGCTAGAAATCATCTTAACAACCTTTCTGACAAATTTCCAGGATATTTGGGCTGAAAATGTTACCTCTAGAGTGTTAACAAGGTTTTTGCATATTTGGGCTGTGTGACCTAGTTTTTGACCCCAGGTGACCCATATTAAAACTTGAGCTAGAAATCATAGAAACAACCTTTCTGACAAATTGCCAGGATATTTGGACTGAAACAGTAGCCTCTAGAGCCTTAACAAGATTTTTCTATTTTTGGGCTCTGTGACCTAGTTTTTGACCCCAGATGACCCATATTCGAACTCGTCCGAGTAATTACTGGGACAAACATCCTGACCAAGTTTCGTGACAATTGAGGAAAAAATGTGACCACTAGAGCGTTAATGAACTAAATGTGGACGGACGACGGACATTCATCGATCCTAATAGCTCACCCTGAGCCAGCTCAGGTGAGCTAAAAATCTAAGCTCTAGGCCTTGTGGTTTCAGAGATGAAGATTTTTTAAGTTTTTCTTATATATTAAAGCCTATGTAAAACCAAGTAACCCCCAGGCGGGGTCAATTTTGACCCGGGGGTCATGATTTAAACAATCTTGGTAAAGGTCCACTAGACAATGCTACATGCCAAATATCTAAGCTCTAGGCTTTGTGGTTTCAGAGAAGATTTTTAAAAAATTTCCAATATAAGCCTCACCCGGTTTCACCCGGGGGTCATAATTTGAACAATCTTGGTAGAGGTCCACTAGATAATGCTACATGTTAAATATCTAAGCTCTAGGCCTTGTGGTTTCAGAGAAGAAGATTTTTAAAGTTTTTCCTATATAAGCCTATGTAAAACTAAGTGACCTCCCATGTGTAGAATAAAATTTTCTCAATTTTTTTTTACGTAAATACACTCAGCGGTTGCGTAATGAACAAATGTAAAATAACGTGCAGTCGACTATCTTTGCATTTACTAAAAATAAATAGCTAATTTGAATAGAAGGTGCGAGACAATGATTACACGTGTCAATTATTAAACAACAACTTGTAGCAAGTCTGCAATTTATAATCGTAATTTGCACATCTAACACTTGTTATCAAAACACCAATCGACCAAAAGTAGGCTAATACATGATTAATTGAAAACGGGTCGATATAGAACATATATATATGACCTGAGCGGTTTATTATGATTGATTGGTTGATTAATAAATAAATCTGGAATGAAACTGATGTTTTAAAAATAATCAAAATATGCGAATATTCAAACACGAAATTTGCATTCGAATATTCGGAAGGAATACTAATATTCGAATATTTGTTCCCATCCTTACTTTACATCAATAAATATTTACCAAAGCAAGGAAAAAGAAGTTTGACAAGTACAGGCTTATCAAATTGCAAAGTATCAGTGAGACAATCTTACAATTACGTCTGGCTTTTGTCAAGGAACATTTGTTAACTTAGGAAACTACATGTACTTCTGAATAATCACTCTGTTTTATAACGATATTGTAACAAGAATGCCAAACTGTCACAAAACTTCTCCGCCATGTTTGTGGTAGATATGATGATCAAAGTACTTTCTAAGCAAGAGAACCAAGCTCTGTAACATGGACTGTGCTACTTTTGTCAATTTTTTACAAATGAAGGGCTGTAACTCTACTGCGACATGGGCAACATGGCTGATTATCAAACCTACCATGCCAATTAAAATCTTGACCAACTTTAGTGCTGACTGAACAACAAATATCCAACATATAAAACAGTACATTGCTACCTAGGCCAAATTTTGGCAACCGCAACTCCAAAATGTCTTTGACAATCTGTAGGGTTATCTAACATTGCCAAGATATGCCAATTCAGATGTTTGTTGTACATTAGATAAAGGCTGTACAAAATACCAAGTGTAAATAGTGTATATAAAAATTGGTAACTTCATAGTGTCTGGAATGTGGATGATAATTAAACTTGCACCAGATATTTTGTCAATCAGCATTGTGACTAGACTAGGTGAGGATTGGACAAGCACTGTTGAAGTGAGAGAGCAGAAGACTTTGGAGGTTACCACAACCCGCAGTAATCCCATAATGTATGCTGTAAAGAGACAGGTGTGTAAAAGCAGAATAGCTTCCAAGTTTTAGAACTAATAGATAAGTTCATGTAAACAGAGCACTTGACTCACTTGATTCCTGTCTACCTTCTGATCTTCGCCAGTCACCTTCTGTTCTATCAGGCTGTCCATCATCACGTCTGCCACCTTTACGATTGTCTATAAACAAATACAGCTTCTAGATAAAGATTAAGTTTTTACACAATGTTTTGCTTATTTTTCAGTATTTCAGCTTACAGACCCCCCCCCCACCTGGACACCTGAGAGCATAATATAGTATCTAGCTAGCCCCTTCACCTCAGAACCAGTGGCCAGGGTTTGATCCCTCGAGTGGTATGGCGGTAGTGACCTTAAACAAGGCACATAATTCCACATTTCCTCTCTCTATATGAGGTTGATCGAGTCTTGACAGCAATTTATCTAAGTGGTTAGAACTTGTTTTGCAATTGAGAATAAATTAATAAAAATAAAATCTTTTGAGTACTGACATATCTCCATTTAATTTATTTTAAATTGCTTGACTTCAATAAAAGCTTTAGGCTTAATAATGAGTAACTTTAAAGACTGCTTCATGGCCCAGAAAGTGTGATGTCCCGACACGACCTGAACCTGCAGCCTCTGTGCCATGTGGTTGACACTTCTACCATAACAATACTGCCAAACACCCTCGAGCCTCAAATCTGCAATTGTATTTAACCCAGTAACAATGAGTACCGTTGGGTATGAGAATACAAACTGAAGTACGAACCTCCTTGTGATTCCCCCGCTAAATCTATCCTCACTTTACGTCCTCCAAATGCCTACAAAAAATACCACAAAACTGTCTAGTATTTTATCTTATTTATTTCAGACTGAGAAACAATATAGCTTGTCATGTTGTTCAGTAGTAATAATGTTAAATATAATATCCATTTCACAATGGGTTTAGAGCTACCGTAATAAATAATATTGCAATCCCTTACTTTCCGATATTTTAAGAGCGTCCATTCAGCTAAAAGTTCTGAACTATTTTTCTTACTGAATGAGATATATCTCAAACAAGAGGGCCAGGATGGCCCTATATTGCCCACCTGAGTGACATTGCTCATCAAGAAAAATATTCTGATACATTTTCAGAACGATTGAATACAAAAACTCAAAGATAAACCCCAAAGACTGCTTTATAAACTGAAGAAGTTCGTAGTAACATAAACCTTGCAAACAAACTAAAAGAGATATTGTTCTTGGCAATAACTCTGTAATTTGTCAAGATAGGGTTATGGTTCTTGTACACTGCACTTCCTCTCAATGTGCTTGACCATTGTATGAAGTCTTATTGAATTCCAACTTGTAGTTTTCAAGTTATGCTCCTGACAAGGAAAACTAACAAAGGGCAATAACTCAGTAAATACTCAAAATAGAGTCATATTTCTTGTACACTGCACTTCCTCTGAGTTTGCTTGATCATTGTATGAAATTGTATTGAATTCCAACTAGTAGTTTTCAAGTTATGCTCCGGACAAGGAAAAGTAACAAAGGGCAATAACTCTAAAATTAGTCAAGATGGAGTTATGGTTCTTGTGCACTGCACTTCCTCTCAATGTGCTTGACCATTGTATGAAGTTGTATTGAATTCTAACTTGTAGTTTTCAAGTTCTGCTTTGGACAAGGAAAACTAACAAAGGGCAATAACTCAGTAAATACTCAAGATAGAGTTATGGTTCTTGTGCACTGCACTTCCTCTGAGTTTGCTTGATCATTGTATGAAATTGTATTGAATTCCAACCTTTAGTTTTCAAGTTATGCTCCGGACAAGGAAAACTAACAAAGGGAAATAACTCTGAAATTAGTCAAGATGGAGTTATGGTTCTTGTGCACTGCACTTCCTCTCAATGTGCTGACCATTGAATGAAGTTACGGTATATTGAATTCCAACTTGTAGTTTTCAAGTTATGCTCCGGACAAGAAAAAGTAACAAAGGGCAATAGCTCTAAAATTAGTCAAGATGGAGTTATGGTTCTTGTGCACTGCACTTCCTCTCAAGTGCTTGACCATTGTATGAAGTTGTATTGAATTCCAACCAGTAGTTTTCACGTTATGCTCCGGACAAGGAAAAGTAACAAAGGGCAATAACTCTGTAATTAGTCAAGATGGAGTTATAGTTCTTGTGCACTGCACTTCCTCTCAATGTGCTTGACCATTGTATGAAGTTGTATTGAATTCCAACTAGTAGTTTTCAAGTTATGCTCCGGACAAGGAAAATGCAACAGACCGCCCGACCGACCGACCGACCGACCGACCAACCACCGGGTGACTCCTATATACCCCCCTAAACTTCGTTAGGGGGGTATAAATATGGCCTCTATCATGTTCATAAGTTTTTTTCTTTTATTTGCCATGGTGACCCAGTTACTGACCCCAGGTGACCCATACTCCAAACATCAAGACAAAAATTCTGACCAATTTTCATGCAAATTTGGTATCAAATGTGGCCTCTACAGTGTTAACAAGGTTTTCCTTTGATTTGACCTTGTGACCTAGTTTGTGACCCAGTATGACCTATATTCAAGCTCTTCTTAGATTTCAACAAGACAATCATTCTCATGAAGTTTCACAAAGATCCAATGAAATTGCAGCCTCCATTGCATACACATGGTTTTTCTATGATTTGACCTAGTAACCTAGTTTTGACCTGAGACAACCCATATTCGAACTCACCTAGAATTTATCAAGACACTGATTCTGATAAAGTTTCAGGAATATCCACTGAAAAATGAAGCCTCTATTGCATACACAATGTTATCCTATAAACTGTCCTGGTATATCTTGACCCAAGAAGACCATTGTTTTTTTTTCAGTCTGAGGGGAAAGGTGGCAGGGCCCGTCAGGAGGAAAATTTTTACGTCATTTTGCCAGAAAAGGGGATTTTTTTAGAAAATGTATAAAATATAGATCTACTGTTCAGTGAATAATCTAGCCCTGCGTCCTGCGTCATAGACGCACAAAAAATGCAAAGGACGCAAAGATTTGAAATATGTGCGTCCTTTAGGACGCAAGCACGTGAAAAGCAAGACTTGGGTATATGCTCGTGGCAGTTTGTATAAAAGAATATCGTCCACGCACTTGCGTTTCCTGCGAGTATTTAGAACTTTCACATGAAATCGTTAAAAAATCGCAGTACTTAGAGTGGTGTTTCAGACAGCTAACAGGACATTAAATTAGAATTATTTTCCGTGACAATTTGTATACACGTTTTTTTTACTTTTGTACATTTATTAAATTCGAAAATATTTGCCGACCGACGTACATTTGTATAGCTTGATAGTGCATAACCCCAAAAAAACTTACTCATATAATACATTGTCTATTCCAAACTAGTTTTTTATAATTCCAAAATAATCAGACTTGTCACTACCTGTCAAAATATTCGGTCTTTTTAATGCCACGTGCTTCGCTTGGATCAAACAAAACTCAGCGTCAGCGTACGCGCTTTGATCTCGTAACATCTGCGGCTTTATGAGTAAAAGAAGCCGTTGTAGAAATTATTTTATTCGGCAAAGGAAATTTTTTTAAAGTAAATACATTGTAGAAGAAAATTTTACATAGAAAAAAGCCCCCAAGGAGAGCCCCGAAAGAGGGCCTCACAGTCGTGCCTCTCCATGTGCTCAATAAAGGCTATGTAATTTAAAATCCTTCCATGCATGACAGAGTAATCATGCATACAGTTTCCATTACTTTAAACACTAAGTGTGACCTTGACCTTTGAGGTAGGGACTTGGGTCTTGCATGCGACACATCCGCTTGATGTGCTAGACATTTGTGCACAGTTATTTTAAAATCCTTCAAAAGCATAATAAAGTTATAGTCCGGACACAAATGTATGCATATATACAGGATTCCATTACCTATAAACTCTAAGTGTGACCTTGACCTTTGTGGTAGGGATGTGGGTCATGCGCGCGACACGTCGTCTTGATGTGCTAGACATTTGTGCCAAATTATTTTAAAATCCTTCAAGGCATGACAAAGTTACAGTCCGGACACGAATGTGTGATATATGCTTATATAGAGGAATCCATTACCTTCAAACTCTAAGTATGACCTTGACCTTTGAGCTAGGGACGTGGGTCTTGCACGCGACACGTCGTCTTGATGTGCTAGACATTTGTGCCAAGTTATTTTAAAATCCTTCAATGCATGACAAAGTTACAGTCCGGACACGAATGTGTGCATATATGCTTATATGGAGGAATCCATTACCTTCAAACTCTAAGTATGACCTTGACCTTTGAGCTAGGGACGTGGGTCTTGCACGCGACACGTCGTCTTGATGTGCTAGACATGTGTGCCTAGTTATTTTAAAATCCTTCAATGCATGACAAAAGTTACAGTCCGGACACGAATGTGTGCATATATAGAGGATTCCATAACCTTCATACTCCAAGTGTGACCTTCACCTTTGAGGTAGGGATGTGGGTCTTGCACGCGACACGTCGTCTTGATGTGCTAGACATGTGTGCCAAGTTATTTTAAAATCCTTCAATGCATGACAAAGTTACAGTCCGGACACGAATTTGTAAGTGGGGACGCACGGACGGACGGACAGACGGACGGACGGACAGACGGACAGACAGACGGTGCGATTTTAATATGCCACCCTTCGGGGGCATAAAAATCGGCTTGAAGCGCTGCGATTTTGTTATAAACATAACGTTAATTTAAACTAGAGCTATCACTAAATGTGATTAATACCCCCAAAAGACTGCTTTCTAAATTGAGGAAGTTCATAGTAACAGAATACCTTGCAAACAAACTAAAAAGAGATATTGTTCTTGGCAAAAACTCTGTAATTTTTCAAGATAGAGTTATGGTTCTTGTACACTGCACTTCCTCTCAATGTGCTTGACCATTGTATGCAGTGGTATTGAATTCCAACCAATATTTTCGAATTATGCTCGGGACAAGTAAAAGTAACAAAGGGCAATAACTCTGAAATGAGTAAAGATAGAGTTATTGTTCTTTTTTACTGCACTTCCTCTTATCGTGCTTGACCATAGTATGAAGTTGTATTGAATTCCTACTAGTAGTTTTCAAATAATGCTCATGACAAGGAAGAGTAACAAAGGGCAATAACTCTTTAATGAGTTAAGATGGAGTTATGGTTCCTGTGCATTGCACTTCATCTCAATGTGCTTGACCATTGTATGAAGTTGCGTTGAGTTCCAACCAGAAGTTTTCGAATTATGCCCTGGACAAGGAAAAGTAACAAAGGGCAATAACTCTGTAATGAGTCAAGATAGAGTTATGGTTCCTGTGCACTGCACTTTCTCTCAATGTACTTGACCATTGTATGAGGTTGTATTGAATTCCAACCAGTAGTTTTCAAGTTATGCTTCGGACAAGGAAAAGTAACAAAGGGCAATAACTCTGTAATGAGTAAAGATAGAGTTATCGTTCTAGTACACTGCACTTCCTCTGATTGTGCTTGATCATTGTATGAAATTGTATTGAATTCCAACTAGTAGTTTTCAAGTTATGCTCCGGACAAGAAAAAGTAACAAAGGGCAATAACTCTGTAATTAGTCAAGATGGAGTTATGATTCTTGTGCACTGCACTTCCTCTCAATGTGCTTGACCATTGTATGAAGTTGTATTGAATTCTTAGCAGTAGTTGTTAAGTTATGCTCCGGACAAGGAAAAGTAGCAAAGGGCAATAACTCTGTAATTAGTCAAGATGGAGTTATAGTTCTTGTGCACTGCACTTCCTCTCAATGTGCTTGATCATTGTATGAAGTTGTATTGAATTCCAACTAGTAGTTTTCAAGTTATGCTCCGGACAAGGAAAATGCAACAGACTGCCCGACCGACCGACCAACCACCGGGTGACTCCTATATACCCCCCTAAACTTCGTTTTGGGGGTATAATAAAGAATTGTTGGAACTTACAAATGTTAATTAAGTTAATTGAAAATACTTTTCGCATTCACAAATTATCAAACGTTACTCAATCAGTGGTGTCACATAGCTCGAGATTTCAAAGTTGACGTAGTTAGTTTGTCATCCTTTATGAATGCTCGTATTTTTCACACCTACCCCCCTACCGCGACATTCGCGAGTGACAAATGCTAATTGGAGAATAAACCTCGACTAATTACAGCAGATTTTTAACGGAAATAAATATTTTACATCTACGTAAAAGGTAATTAATATTTTCAGTAACTCAATACTTTTAGAAACAATTATATTTGAAAAAAAAACAACACATCACGGCGGCGTTTCGCAGTGGGGATGTCCGATTCTATTTTCTGACTTTTTCGGAAAGGGACTCATTGTTTCATAGCTGGGACTCATTGTTTTGAAAAATGTGCGTCCCAGCGACTCATATAAATCAAAACCTAGATTATTCACTGACTGTTTTAAAATGCAATATTATAAAGAACCAAAACTATCAAGTATGTAAATGACATTATTCTTTTGCCAAATATAAAGAGAGGACATAAGAATTTAACATAACAAAATTTTATATAAAAATACTGGTGTCAGGAACAAAACTTAGCAGCATTGGTGTTAAAACACACGTGAAGAATAAGTAATACTTCTATTTTCAATTGAAAACATTGTATTAGTATATTTTTTTCTTCTTTGGAACACAGTTTTCGTTGAAAAAATAACAAAAATCGGGGTCCCGAAAATAGGTGACAAATTGGCAATTTTCGGCTGACTATTTCTCATGTAAGATGTCAAATAGTTGCAAGAAATTATTCTGAAGCTTTAATTTATGAAAACTTATGTTTTTATAACAAGTTTGGCCAACTCTTGATTAAATAAATCTAAGATTTTTTCAACATTTTGAGGAGAATTTTTTGTCAAAAATGGGGAAAAATGTATATTAATTTTGGAGGGGAATGGGGCCAAATTTCGGCCACAAAAAAACCCACTGAAGACTCATATTCGAACTCGACCTGGATTTCATGAAGACACTTATTCTAACCAAGTCTCATGATTCAGTGAAAAATGTAGTCTCTATTGCATACACAAGGTTAGGTATGAACAAACAGACTACGGACAGACAGATAGATGACAGACGTCAAGTGATCACAATAGCTCACCTTGGTCAGGTAAGCTAAAAACTAGTTACTTTCTGGCAATAAATGACTTAAGATTCAAGAAAGTGCATTCTCTAATAATGTCACAAAAGCTTAGAAAATGCAGAATATCATCTATAAAGTTCCCAGCAGAATATCATTTATAAAGTTCCCAGCAGAATATCATTTATAAAGTTCCCAGCAGAATATCATTTATAAAGTTCCCAGCAAAATATCATTTATAAAGTTCCCAGCAAAATATCATCTATAAAGTTCCCAGCAGAATATCATTTATAAAGTTCCCAGCAGAATATCATTTATAAAGTTCCCAGCAGAATATCATTTATAAAGTTCCCAGCAAAATATCATTTATAAAGTTCCCAGCAGAATATCATTTATAAAGTTCCCAGCAAGGGGGGGGGGGGGGGGGGGGGGAATATCATCTATAAAGTTCCCAGCAGAATATCATTTATAAAAGTTCCCAGCAGAATATCATTTATAAAGTTCCCAGCAGAATATCATTTATAAAGTTCCCAGCAGAATATCATTTATAAAAGTTCCCAGCAGAATATCATCTATAAAAGTTCCCAGCAGAATATCATTTATAAAGTTCCCAGCAAAAATCATTTAGGGGGGGGGGGGGGGGTAAAGTTCCCAGCAGAATATCATTTATAAAGTTCCCAGCAAAATATCATTTATAAAGTTCCCAGCAAAAATCATCTATAAAGTTCCCAGCAGAATATCATTTATAAAGTTCCCAGCAGAATATCATTTATAAAGTTCCCAGCAGAATATCATTTATAAAGTTCCCAGCAAAAATCATTTATAAAGTTCCCAGCAGAATATCATTTATAAAGTTCCCAGCAAAAATCATCTATAAAGTTCCCAGCAGAATATCATTTATAAAGTTCCCAGCAGAATATCATTTATAAAGTTCCCAGCAAAATATCATTTATAAAGTTCCCAGCAGAATATCATTTATAAAGTTCCCAGCAGAATATCATTTATAAAGTTCCCAGCAGAATATCATCTATAAAGTTCCCAGCAGAATATCATCTATAAAGTTCCCAGCAGAATATCATTTATAAAGTTCCCAGCAGAATATCATTTATAAAGTTCCCAGCAGAATATCATTTATAAAGTTCCCAGCAGAATATCATCTATAAAGTTCCCAGCAGAATATCATCTATAAAGTTCCCAGCAGAATATCATTTATAAAGTTCCCAGCAGAATATCATCTATAAAGTTCCCAGCAGAATATCATCTATAAAGTTCCCAGCAGAATATCATTTATAAAGTTCCCAGCAAAATATCATTTATAAAGTTCCCAGCAGAATATCATTTATAAAGTTCCAATGCTTTATCAAAATAATGACAACGGTTGATCCCATCAAACATCACTAAATATTTACCCATAAGGAATTTTATATCAGACATTGAACATGTACACATGAAGTGAAATATTACGAATCTTTGTACTATGTATAAAACAGACCTCTTCTGACATTGCCAGTGCATCTATAAGAGCCTCTCTTGTTTCAAACTGGACATAACCAAACCCTCTCAGTCTTCCGTTGTCTTCAGGTAGACGTACATTCATCACCTGGAGAAAAAAAATAATTCTACTATATAAAATAATGTTGGCATAAATGTATGTCCTTAAACATGCTACAAGCAGGGCTCAGGAAAGTCTGAAATCTCAATCTGTACAGACTGGCCAATCTCCATTGATTCCACACCCCAAACCCCACTGTTCTTCACACACAATTATTATTTCTTCCCTGCCCTCCCGGGCTTGCCAATTGCAGCCTATTCCTACATTCAGCCATTTACCTAGGTCAACTAGCAAATTTTCTGGCCCATCGCCTTGAGTATGGCTTATCACTGCCAAAGCACCCTGTAAATTGCCGCAGATTTTCTGTAATGTTTAAATCCCCCACATTTTCGTAATATCCGATTTCCCAATGGTCAGTCTACATTCAAATACATTTTTCGCTTGGTTTTCAATAGTTTATTTTTTCTCATGTTTTTTCTTTGTTCAGCTGCTCATGAAACATTTGAATCTTGCCACCTTTGATTAAACCGTCTTGACACTCAATGACAAAAGTATGAACAGCAAATTTTCAACTTTTCTTGCGCTCCAACTACATGCATTATGTTATTACTGTAGTATGAGTAATTTAGTCAATGCAAAACTGTTACATGTATAAACAATGTTGATATCACTTTATACGTTACCGGTAATTTTCTGAAGAATTCCGTTATCTTCTCTTCAGTGGCCTCATAGGGTAAATTTCCAATAAATGCAGTAAATGGGGGCTCTGTTGGAACTTTAGCAAGATCCTCAGGGCCTCGAGATGCTTTAGGAGCTGTTGGTAGTTTTGCACGATCTATTGTCGGCATAGGGTATGAAGGGTCAGAATCTGTGAATAAAAAAAAAACAATCAGACTTTCTACAAGTCATTAATATAATCATCATTATTATAAATATACATGTTTTATTTTTGTGCTAAAAAGTTTGATTTAACTACAAATTTACCATAATAACGCATTAACTTGTTAAATTTTACAATTAAATAAAAATATTCAAGATAAATTGGAAATGCTGAAGTAATACAGTTTTAAACTAAGACTCTGTATTTCTAACACTAAATATTTTTTGAAAACAAACACAAAATTTAACAACCTTTTTAAATTTAAATCACAACTATTAAATACAACATTCAAATGTCTTCTATTGCCATTGAATATACTCGAGAACAGTATCCAGGGTTTTGTTTCAGAAGTTTTTCCAAAATATTTTGACTTTTTAATACAAATTTTCAGTCGTCTGTGCACAAATACAATGGCGTTTTCCCTCAAATAACTGACAAAACCCATTCCTTTGTTGGTGATAAAAACTCTTGTATCATCAGCATTTTCAATTATACATACAAATGTACCAGGGCTAGCTCTGGCATAAGCCAATGCCAATATTGGCTACAAAAATGTCAAATTGGCTGAAAAGAAATTAATTTGGCTACAACTTTTAAAGAAAGAATATGTTTGGGTCGTAACAGTGTGCTACCCTAACAGCACCACATGGAAAATATGGCTCAAAGTAAAAATGGGTCAGAGCCCTGCATACTTACCAATGTCCAACTCTTCCATTTCAGCTGCCCAGTCCATGCTTTTGTTTGCAAGTACATAGCTGGAACCCGGACCCTGAGGAGCCCCTGTCTCATCAGACAGGAAGTCCGTCAGGGCCATAGTGGTCCCTTTCTTCTTCCCTTTCTTCCCAGCTGAAAGAGAAAACTGACCTATATAATAAATGCTGCAACAATTTCAAAATGCGTAACTATTCTTCAACCTGACCATACAGTTACATTTTTATGTCAAAAGACTATGTGGTCAGTAGCACAATTATTTTCTAAGTTTTCTCGAAAGCAAGTAATAGAATACTTCCAGTTGTTTTTTTAAAGTAACAGCATGACATTGTCACAATGATTGTGCATTCCAGAGTTAAAAGGAGATTGTTTTCCCTTTGAACCATGTACATACAGATTTGTGACTTAAGTCCTTTGAGGAAGGAACCAAGGTTTTGCCTCTGAAACCAGTTAATTACAAACACTATTTCTGTAAAACTATTCTTAAATACCTCTCACTTATGACAAGACTGTCAACTAGATACTATTGACTGCTATCACAGTTTTGTGCTTTATAAATCTTCTGGTAACACAAAACATTTTTTGGTTAAACTAAGCTCACCAAGAAATGACAAAGTTACAGTCCTGACATCAAAACTGAAGTTGTTGCTATCATTTAACACACACACATTTGGCCATGGTGTAAATTCATTCATGACATAAAACTGCTGTATGAAATTATAATATATTAATGAATAATGAAAGAATATGAGCAGAAAATTATAGGAATAGTCATTCTCAATACCAACATTTTATCTTTGGGAAACTGTAAGCTTTACTATACAAGTCATTGATTGTATGGCATTCTTTACATTCCTTTAAGATATTTTAAGATGCTGATTTTGTCAAGGTAACAAAACATTCAGCAAAGTCATTTGAATGCATATTGAGAATGTTTATGAATTGGTACTTGAATAGAAAAAGTAGGGAACTGTCTCCGATATGACTAGATTTTGCTATTTTCTAAAATATGAAAATCATAGAAAACACAATATTTGATTTCAGATTTCACACCTAGAACATTTACGTCAGATCGATCAAATAAATGCAATATCAAGCACACCTGGATGTTGCTTTTGTGCAATCAACATTTTGATCATGAAATAGGAAAATCAATATATACATCCTTAGTCAATATTACATCCTTAGAAAGCATTTTGATACATATTAAGAAAGGTAAAGGGTAAGAGCATTAGTCACACGTTTGACTTCTATCGGCTGATAATCACATATTAAACCAGACCTCTCGGGGTTAGAATCTGTTAGAAGAGGTAACAGGTAGGATAAATTTACAATTCTTCAAAGCCAGTTTGCAATAAATATACCAATTGAAATAAACTGACAAATGTGATGGTGGTGAAAAATGTGCAGGTTATACACAAGGCAAGCACTGGCTAAGATATTTTTTCAGACATTTTTACCATGTAGCTGTAGTCTCACTATTAAAATATAATAGACACACACTTGTCGTGAGTGTATGGAAAGCAGGAAAAGGAGATTTACAATTTAGAAAATAAAAGATCGCGCAGATTTAAATCTCTTATGATTAAAAAATCTCTCTATGATTCAAAACTGTTCAGGATACAATTTGTCGGAAACTGGTGCTGCACCTTAATTGATTAACGTTAATTAGGTTAGCCTGTTCTGTTAATAACTTCGGGGACGCTTTTTTCTGCGTATTTGTATGCATGCTTTTTACAAAAGGACACTAAAAAGTCTGATCACGAATCCACGGGATGCATGAAATTTTCGGGAAATACGTGTAAAAATAACCGCAATATACAATACACAGTTTGACAGCTGAAATAATGTAAAGGCGTAGTCTGTTTTGTGCTTTCAACGGTGTGCAAGTTTTCCAATATTTAAATACTGCATAAGTAGGCGGTCATAACACCGGATGATCAATTTAACGGGATTAAATTATGCTTTAATTTGAAGTGTGTCAACTGTGAAGTGACATTAAAGTAAGCGTGTTTGCCGATTAATTATTGGCGTATTAGAGTTGTTTTTCGGAACCGTCGACAAACATAATGCCCAAATTTTTTAATGTTTAACCAGATCAATTAGTGGCGTCTATGCAGTCTAAAAGTAAAAGAAACTGTTTTTTTCTGGCTCTTTATGAGTTAAAAGTGACGTAAAAAGAGCTTGTGTAAATTTTTAATATTCATATCAAAATACCGGCGTGTTTGCATTGAAGTGACTCGAAAATTATTGTGTTTGCAGACTAATGACCATTAATTTTCACCATTGCTTTTTAAGTAAATGAGAAATAATCACTACTCAACTTAATATAGTTTAAACTATTGTTTGGCCGTGTACTTGTAGTGAAATGACTTGTTTGCAATGAAAATTATATCGTTTTCTTCAACCCATTCACGATTCACGTGCATATTATTTTTATATGCATCACTTTTTATATAATGTAATTATTTTGCTTATAGGGCACCAGTACTGGTTTTTACAGGAAGCGGACTCACGAGTGACTCGATAAGCTACAAGCTTTCTTCACAATCAAGCTTAAATAAATTAGTATAAACTAAACAACCCTTATGTTGATTTTTTACATACTATTTCAGGTTATACTTGCATGAAATGAGTGAACCTTCAGGTTTTTGACTTATTTTGATTTTTTACATACTA
Organism: Saxidomus purpurata; assembly: GCA_022818135.1. Classification (NCBI taxonomy): domain Eukaryota; kingdom Metazoa; phylum Mollusca; class Bivalvia; order Venerida; family Veneridae; genus Saxidomus; species Saxidomus purpurata. Next base: position 41,850,084 of record JAFMSR010000016.1, read on the forward strand.
TTTCAGGTTATACTTGCATGAAGTGAGTGAACTAACAGGTTTTTGACTTTAATTGAGTAAAAGTAGGAGAGATTTCTGATTTTTGGGAGGGACTTCTAATTTCAAAAGTAGAAGTACCATCAGGATTTCTGGTTTTTAAAAAATGTTAGTGTCCAACCCTGATTAAGTTCTCGTTTTTTTTCACTAGAGCCTTCATGAATTTGTGAGATCTAGTAAACCCATGCAGATACTTCTGTTTCCTTTCGTAGCCCTAATTTTGGTATGCATGGGAAAAGACACTGGTTGTGTTAACATTCTTGAAGGGATCTAGACTTACATCTGTAAATGTGTTGATGACTTTTGCTTACAAGACGTAGTGTAAGTAAAATGTACAGAAAATGTTCATCAGAAACTGGTTGCATACCAGTAGGTTTTGATGTAAACTGATATATATTTAAATTTGAATTCTTCATTTTAGAGTGGAAACATTGTGATTTGAACAAGATGAATCAAAATAATAAAAACGATGGGTCAGTAGTATCTGATGCTGAAAGTAAACTTTCCAATTATAATTGAGCGCATTAAAATTAGGCGTGGAGGTGCCACAGATATAAGATGTCAGGGGGGGGGGGGGGGGGGGGGGGGGGGGGGGGGGGGGGGGGGGGGGGGGGGGGGGGGGGGGGGGGGGGGGGGGGGGGGGGGGGGGGGGGGGGGGGGGGGGGGGGGGGGGGGGGGGGGGGGGGGGGGGGGGGGGGGGGGGGGGGGGGGGGGGGGGGGGGGGGGGGGGGGGCCCCCCCCCCGGCCGGCGGGGGGGGGGGGGGGGGGGGGGGGGGGGGGGGGGCCGGGGGGGGGGGGGGGGGGGGGGGGGGGGGGGGGGGGGGGGGGGGGGGGGGGGGGGGGGGGGGGGGGGGGGGGGGGGGGGGGGGGGGGGGGGGGGGGGGGGGGGGGGGGGGGGCGGGGGGGGGGGGCCGGGGGGGGGGGGGGGGGGGGGGGGGGGGGGGGGGAGGGGGGGGGGGGCGGGGCGACCCCGGGGGAGGCGGGGGGGGGGGGGGGGGGGGGGGGGGGGGGGGGGGGCGCCCCCGGACGGGGGGGGGGGGGGGGGGGGGGGGGGGGGGGGGGGGGGGGGGGGGGGGGGGGGGGGGGGGGGGGGGGGGGGGGGGGGGGGGGGGGGGGGGGGGGGGGGGGGGGCGGGGGGGGGGGGGGGGGGGGGGGGGGGGGGGGGGGGCGCCCGCGCGCGCGGGGGGGGGGGAGGGGGGGGGCGGCGCCGCCCCCGGGGGGGGGGGGGGGGGGGGGGGGGGGGGGGGGGGGGGGGGGGCGGGGGGCGCGGCGGGGGGGGGGGGGGGGGGGGGGGGGGGGCGCGGCGGGGGGGGGGGGGGGGGGGGGGGGGCGGGGGGGGGGGGGGGGCGGGGGGGGGGGGGGGGGGGGGGGGGGGGGGGGGGGGGGGGGGCCGGCGGGGGGGAGGCGGGGGGGGGAGGCGCGCCCGGGGCGGGGGCGGGGGAGGGGGGGGGGGCGGGGGGGGGGGAGGGGGGGGGGGGGGGGGGGGGGGGGGGGGGGGGGGGGGGGGGGGGGGGGGGGGGGGGGGGGGGGGGGGGGGGGGGGGGGGGGGGGGGGGGGGGGGGGGGGGGGGGGGGGGGGGGGGGGGGGGGGGGGGGGGGGGGGGGGGGGGGGGGGGGGGGGGGGGGGGGGGGGGGGGGGGGGGGGGGGGGGGGGGGGGGGGGGGGGGGGGGGGGGGGGGGGGGGGGGGGGGGGGGGGGGGGGGGGGGGGGGGGGGGGGGAGGGAGGGGGGGGGGGGGGGGGAACGGGGGGGGGGGGGAGGGAAGAAAAGGGGGAAAAAAAAAAAAAAAAAAAAGGGGGGGGGGGGGGGGGGGGGGAGGGGGGGGGGGGGGAGGGGAGGGGGGGGGGGGGGGGAGGGGGGGGGGGGGGGGAGGGGAGGGGAAGAAAAAAAAAGAAAAAAAAAAAAAAAAAAAAAAAAAAAAAAAAAAAAAAAAAAAAAAAGAGGGGGGGGGGAGGGGGAGGGGGGGGGGAGAGGGGGGGGGGAAAAAAGAGGAAAAGGGGAAAAAAGAGAAAAAAAAAAAAAAAAAAAAAAAAAAAAAAAAAAAAAAAAAGAAAAAAGGGGGAGGGGGGGGAGAGGAAGGGGGGGGGGGGGGGGGAAAAAAGAAGGAGGGGGGGGGAAAAAAGGAGAGGGGGAAGGGGGGGGAGGGGGGGGGGGAAGGGGGGGGGGGGGGGGGGGGGGGGGGGGGGAGGGGGGGGGGGGGGGGGGGGGGGGGGGGGGGGGGGGGGGGGGGGGGGGGGGGGGGGGGGGGGGGGGGGGGGGGGGGGGGGGGGGGGGGGGGGGGGGGGGGGGGGGGGGGGGGGGGGGGGGGGGGGGGGGGGGGGGGGGGGGGGGGGGGGGGGGGGGGGGGGGGGGGGGGGGGGGGGGGGGGGGGGGGGGGGGGGGGGGGGGGGGGGGGGGGGGGGGGGGGGGGAGGGGGGGGGGGGGGGGGGGAAAACAACGGGGGGAAGGGGGGGGAGGGGGGGGGGGGGGGGAGGGGGGGGGGGGGAGGGGAGGGGGGCAGGGGGCGGGGGGGGGAGGGGGGGGGGGGCGGGGGGGGGGGGGGGGGGGGGGGGGGGGGGGGGGGGGGGGGGGGGGGGGGGGGGGGGAGGGGGAAGGGGGGGGGGGGGGGGGGGGGGGGGGGGGGGGGGGGGGGGGGGGGGGGGGGGGGGGGGGGGACCACAAAGGGGGGGAAAAAAAGAAACGCCGGGGCGGGGGGGGGGGGGGGGGGGCGGGGGGGGGGGGGGGGGGGGGGGGAGGAGAAAACCCCAAAGGGGGGGGGGGGGGGGGGGGGGGGGAAAAGGGGGGGGGGGGGGGGGGGGAGGGGGGGGGGGGGGGGGGGGGGGCAAGAAGAGGGGGGGGGGGGGGGGGGGGGGGGGGGGGGGGGGGGGGGGGGGGGGGAAGGGGAAAAAAAAAAAGGGGGGGGGGGGGGGGGGGGGGGGGGGGGGGGGGGGGGGGGGGGGGGGGGGGGGGGGGGGGAAGGGGGAGGGGGGGGGGGGGGGGGGGGGGGGGGAAAAGGGGGGGGGGGGGGGGGGGGGGGGGGGGGGCCCCCCCCCCCCCCCCCCCCCCCCCCCCCCCCCCCCCCCCCCCCCCCCCCCCCCCCCCCCCCCCCCCCCCGGCGGGGGGGGGGGGGGGGGGGGGGGGGGGGGGGGGGGGGGGGGGGGGGGGGGGGGGGGGGGGGGGGGGGGGGGGGGGGGCGGGGGGGGCGGGCCGGCGGGGCCCCCTTTTTTTTTTTTTTTTTTAACACACCTTTTTTTGGGGGTTCCACACTAAAACTCTTGGGGGGGGGCCCAAAAACGCGTCCCCCGCTCTATGAGCACTCACACTGCACCCCCAATTTAAATCAGCAAGCCACAACAGCTGGCATTAACTGTGCATCTACACCTTGAATATAGTGCAAAAACTTTTGCATTACTGCAAAAAATAACAAGCTGATACGATGTATAGGTTACATAGAACTGGACAGCTGTCATGTCCTAAATAAAAAGGGCCCGAATAAAAACAGACCACATGTTTCTCTGAAATTTAACGGGAATGGTCCTGATTTATAATTTCTTTTAACGTTTTTTAATTGAGCAGTGGACTCTTAAAGAATATATGAATATTTTTCTCTTCTGAGACTACAAACTAAAGAAATTTAGAAAATTGCACGTGTGCCATGCTTCGGGTTACCCTTTGCCGCCATCTTGAAATGGTTACGAATTTTCGCACCCGGTTACTTTCGATCTATAGTGCCTACTAAACGCCGTTATCCGGTACCGAAAATGTTATTACAAATAATATGAAATAAGGCACTGCCTAGAATGGGGATTTATCAACGAGTGTGTTTTCATCACACTGCAGTTTCGTCTAACTGAATGTTTCATCTAAGCAAGATTGATGAAAGTTGAACTAAAATCGTAGCCTGTAGAATTGGCAGAATCAGGTCACTTCAACCTTGACCTTTGACCCCAAAAGAATAGGGACCATTTTTATGTTGCAGACAACTTTCTTTCAGAGGAAGTTGAATGAAATATTGACCTGTAGAATTTTATCTTGGAAACTCCCTTGACCTTTGAACCACTGACTCCAATACATAAGGGATTACCTCAGGTTGCAGGGGACCTTCTGAGCAAGTTTCATGAAATTCAAATGAAAATTGTGACCAGTAGACTGTTATCGAGGGAAAGTTTACGGACAGACGGACGGACATATTTGAACCAGTGTCTCCCTATGATAAAGTTCGAGGACATCAAATATTTTAAGTTCTCCAACTGTTTGCCAGACTACTTTTACAATGTTTATATTGGTCACAGCATTTTTTTAAGTGACATTAAACAATGATTTAAAAAACTACTTTTCCATTTTTTATTTCTGAATATTCACATTTTCTGCAGATCGTATATAAATCAATTTGTTTAAAATTAAACAAGTGACAGGAAATTGTCACAAAACCAGGTTTTCATTTCTCAGTCTGCTGGCCGAGCGCAAATGTGTTTTAAAGTCAGTAGATATACATAATGTGAAAAAAAACAACAAAGGTTTTCTTCTATATATTACATGTGTAAAAAAAGCAAAGGGCCATAATTCAGGCAAAATTGATCCAAACACAAAACCCAGACAATATGCACGAGGGCACTTGATGACAACAGTTGTGTGAGAGTTTGGTTTAAATATCTTGAAATGTAGGAGGAAGTGGGCACGTGCCAGTATTCTTCTATATATAACATATGTGGAAAAAAAAGCAAAGGGCCATAATTCAGGCAAAAATTATAAAAAAAAAAAAAAAAAAAAAAAAAAAAAACTTGCTCTGTGTGGGGTTTGAACCGCTGGTCTCATGAGAAATTTTGTCATCTTACTGTAACAGAATACTCCAAAGTATACAGGACTGGTAATCTATTCTAAAAATAGACAGTAATAACAGAGTATTCTCCCTTTTATAATAACAGAGTATTCTCCCTTTTATATATACTTAAATAAGGAGACACAAAATTGCTAACGGACGGACGGACGACCAGGGGCAGAACATTATATATTCAAAATTCTTTAGTTCACAATCATAGTTCTGTGAAAGTTTGGTTGAAATCCCTTGAGAAATGTAGGAGTTGCACACAGAAGAGTATTTCTCTATATATATTACATTATGTGGAAAAAAACAAAGGCCCATAATTCTGTCAAAAATGATCAAATCACAAAACCCCGACAATATGCGCCAGGGCACTTGGTGACAATAGTTCTGTGAAAGTTTGGTTGAAATCCCTTGAGAAATGTAGAAGGAGTTGCGCACAGAAGAATTACATGTGAAAAAAAAACAAAAGGCCATAATTCTGTCAAAAATGACCAAATCACAAAACCCGGAAAATATGCGCCAGGGCACTTCATGACAATACTTCTGTGAAAGTTTGGTTGAAATCCGTTGAGAAATGTAGGAGGAGTTGCGCACAGAAGAAATTGTTTACGCCCGCCCGCCCGCCGACATACCCCAATCTAATAACCAGGATTTTTCCTTCGGAAAACCTGGTTAATAAAATCAAATTTTATTTCATATTGGTATATCAATACAATAGACATAAGCAATGCATAGCTATTGACTGATTAAACAATCAATATGAATTAAACATGTTAATTTCAACAAAAGAAAACAGCAAAAAATCTTACGAGTAAACAAGAAAATGCAGTTGACGAAATTGCAAGTTGGTCTTGGGTCACCACCGTCCAGTATTAAGATATGGCTGAACTTCACTATTCATTTCAGGATGAGAGTCATGGCGGAAGAACGTTTGATTAAGATCAAAGCTTTACAGATTCAATTTATTCATTTATTTATTTCAACCGATTAAGAGTTTATAAATATGTACACTTTCTTAATTAACTCAATTGTCAGAAAAATCTATGAAATGTTGTTCAAACTCTATTTTATTTGAGTAGCATCTTTGAAAGGTTGTTCACTATCCATTTTATTCAAGTAAAATCCACAGTTCCATAACCTGAAATTGAAAATACACAAGTACAATTCATAACCTACATTAAGAGTTGAAAATGCAAAAAAATCACAGGCAGCTGATTTTCTTATATAAACATTTAGGGGAAATTCTGTACATGTTAGGTATAAATTATTTTATGATAAAAACACCTTTTATTCCGAAGACAACATGCTGTAAATGACGCAACCCATGTTAACAAGCGTGTCCTATCACATTTCGCATTTGAAAGTTATCATGATGACTGCTATGTGTTCAATAAAGTTTGGGATAGTATTCAAAGAAAATGATGTATAAGAATCAAAGGATAAATTATTCCATATACGTGTACTTCAATAAAAATAAGTCAGTTGTTCGGATACGCACTTGTAATTTAATTACTACACAGCTGGACTATATATATTTTACTGAATGATAAAATACAGAGAGACAGTTATCATTTCTTAATTAAATACGTTAATCATGTACTTTTTGCACAATTTTATAGAATACAAAATCTAGTTTATTTCAAATTCATTTAGGATGTCATGAAATATCGAACACCACTGCTGGGGTTCGAACCGCGGTTCTCTGGATTACCTGTCAAGTGTGCTAACCCCTGCACCAGGCTTCACGTCAAATCTTACATGACAAATTACTTTACTGTATATACTTGACGTTTGCACCTGAATACCTTCTTTACTCTTCACGTCTCACAGATAGAAGTGCCGAACAGCTAACAATTTACCTGTTTACTGGTTATTTCAGTTAAGGAAATGTAAAATTTAAAGTTGATTATAAGCGTCAAACAAAAACATATATACCGAAGACAGCAGTGGTGGTTCCCGAGAGGTTGCCCCACATGAACGTGGTCCAGTATACTATATGCAAAGCTCTACATGTAAGTGTCCGCGTGGATTAAGTCGGGATTCAGACCCATTTTGCTTGGCATCTAGTTTTTATGAACAACACCATCTTGGTAATCAACCAATCGGTCCTGCAAAAATGAGTCAGAATTAAGAAAATTGGAATGCTAGATCACGAGATCTAAACAAAACAAAGACTTGACGTAAAGTTGGTGTTACACACCACCTTACATTAATTCATTCTGCTAGAAAACATAGCATACACTGACTGATGCAGAAGCTTAGGAATTCTGATCATGCACCAACCATTGCCATGATTGCAAATGTGTTCAAAGCATTTCACTAAAATTTACAAAATCAGTCATATTGATAAACACCCACCTTCCATGTATCTCTCGATTATGGCACCAAGTGTATGTAGTTGTTCAGGTGATAAAAGCTCGATCTAGGTCTACTGTAATGTTTTCTTTCCAATTTTATCAAATAAATAGCTAAATAAACAGACAACAGGAAGTACGTCAGTGCGGTCATTATTCACGTTGACGTATAGGAGCACTTGCTTTATCTGTAAGACAGTTAAACGCCGGCGCTTCGCGCCGGTACATACCTGTGATACACTCTATTTAACTACCTTACCTTTACATTATCACTGTTTTGTTACACATCTTCTAAAGAAAAAAACAGAAAAAACAGTTGGTTATCTATTCTGAGTAATTTCGGATGTATTGTTACACCGGAAGTTGGAGAATAAAAACCGGTCAGCTCAAACACACAAACCGGAACCTGATCACGCGAAAAAAGCTTTCTTAGTGAATGCAGAGTAGACTCACAGGCGTTACCGTCTCGGGGATTCGCGCCGAGATAAATCCCCTACTTAACCAACGAGGAGTTTGTCAAGACGCAAACTACTTTTTATATATTATGTGGAAAACAAACATGTTTAAATACATTCATCTATCTGTGTTAAGGATTAATCAATTTCTAGTTATGAATGAAATAGTTTTTTTTCAAGTTATAATTGGCAAATACTGACAATTTGGGTCCATACAGTCCCATAATTGGATTGTTTATTATGTCATCCGTTCCTGTGAAAACAGAGGACAATGAGTTTAAAAAAACAACAACAATTTTTTATCACTAAAAAATGATTAACTTCTCATTTCCGTTTTGCAAAATATTAAATATTTGCATCACATGCATATTTGTATACTTGTTAAGTATGCATCATAGAAATACTGTGACGGGTTCTAAAATCGTTTAAGGTCCCTAAAAAAGCAACATCTTTCATTTCTTCATTCGTCTTTTACATAAACACCTCTTGTTAATGGTTGCAATCTCTTAGTAGGCACCCTTATCTATCTACCCCTGGATATCGCGAGTATTATTGGGACAACTAAAGTACACGTCGGGAACGTTAACTACATAGAGCGTGGGCCAATAAAATACCTGAAAGTGAGTACTGTCAGGTATAAAATGAGACTTAGAAAAGTATCCAGTCAATGGTTAAAATGTTAGTTTATAAGTGAGAACAGAGTTAATTTGAAACATGAGCTGTTTGTAAAAACACGTATGCCCACTCGCCCCCCCCCCCCCCACACTCCCCTGCAACACACATACCCCTGATGCAAAAGTTGTTCTGTGCAAGGAACAGTTTTTAAAGTAAAAGTCACTGTGAAATTCGTGAAAACGGCATCAACAGAAATTGTAAAATTTAATAGAAAATCTAAAAATAAAATAAAAACAAAAATAATATCAAACAGGGAATGCCACATACCAAAAACGCAGCCTCCCCAAAACGAGCCCCATAGCACCCAGAAGTGCACACCACCAACACACACTAGCATACAAAGCAAACACACGAGGACAAAACGAACAATTAAAGGAACACAGTGGGGCACCGCCTTGGAACGGTCAGTGGCAAAAACACCACTGGGGAGCTTAAACCGGTTTATGGTGCGCACCCAACCTCACTCTTACCCCCACCATGTTCCAAAGTCACAGGACAGTGTAAATAAAAGTAATCCCTGCTAGGTGAATCTCTAACACACGCAATGGAAACAAAATGCATGGTATGTAAAACACAAAAATGCTCGTGTATGAATATATAAAAAGCAAACCTTGAGAACCAAAAAACGTATGTACTCAATGCCTTTGCAGAAGGCAGAGCACCAAGAGAAACACCCTTAAGGGCCCGACGAAACAGGCCAGAGGACAGAAATCAAAACAGTTTCGTCCCAGTGGGATTTAAAAACTGCCCATTACTGCAATTTTATACAGCATTATTTATTTATTACTGACGCATGTATATTCAAGTGTTTGCATTATAAGTGTTTCTAGCATTGATGTTACGATGGTATGAATAGTCATTACTTTTTTAGAAGCGGCACTTTGCAACCGCTCAGTTTATTGTTTCAGGTTTTTGTCATGAATGCCAAATTGTACGTACTACATTAGAATGGTAGGTAATGGTTTTGATGTCGACAGTCTTTGTCGCGTTTTGCTGACGCTTTGTGCAATACATTTTAAGTGAAATATGTCATGGATAATGTTAAATCACGAAAAGAAAATTTTTGCGGTTTAACTGAAAAATATCTATGGCTTGGAGTGCTTTATCGAAATTGAAGCATTCCCCGGAGGTGATGTGCCGGGCGGAATAATTCACGATGGCGAAGCCCTCGTGAATTATCGCGCATGCACATTACAGACGATAAATGCTTCAATTTCGATAAAGCACTCCAAATCATAGATTATTTAGATTCTTATACGCCGAATTCATGAAAGCTATCGTTACTACTACTAACCTTTTTTCAGTTCGACGGTAATGTTTAAAATGGCATAAATTGTGGTTGTTGGGATTCACTCCCCTATTTCAAGATATCATACATAACTATATTATACAAACTTATTTCAGTTTAATCATCTAGTACATGAAATATATAAAATACCTGACTGTGACATTATGCAGAAGACGTCAGATTCAGAATCTAACAAAGCCGGTAATCGATTTAAATGCGTACAACTATATTGAACTGTACAACGTTTTAACGTGGAGTAATGGCGTCAGTGTGATGTCGTAAACGTTTTCAGACATTTTTTAGTCTTACGGAATCAAAACATTGTATGACGGTTAATCCTGTATATGATTTTACCTTTTTCAACGGTATTCTAAGTCTTAACTGTCGCAGCCAAAAATAATATTTAGGTTCTTAATCATAATTACTCCATGCGACTGATGTATTTATACAGATAATAATTCTATTTCTATATTTTATTCTGCGCGGGAGTAAATTACAAAAGTCGGAAGGAGCTTCTTCCATGTCCGAAACTCCGCCTACTTGTCATATTAAAGCACTCAAATTGACTATAGAGTATACCATAGACATATTAGAATACTGTTACAACGGTATTTCAGAAACGTAGAAGTACCAAGTTTATTATCATCATCTTCTTTTTCTTCTTCAGAAATTGAATCCCTCTGAACGCAATATACTCGCAATTTGAAAATAAAACACTGCACAGTAAGCGGACGACTATGTGTATTTTAAGATTTTATCTAAATAGCTGTTATTGTTTTTTAAACAGAGTATACCAGTCCTGTGTATAGTGGTTGCATTGCGAAGCCAGTGCCACTACGTGATCTTAATGGTCTACTGGTCGGCGGCAGCTTGAGGGAGCATGTTTACCTAATCAAAGAAATAAAAACAATTTATCCGTTGTTTCTTGGAAGGACTAAAACTAGTCTCCAATGCATGGTAAGAAACTGCAAACTGTCAAAATAGAGACAAGTCAGTGGCGGAGCTCGGGCCCATGATCAACAACCATTTTTTTAAAGAAAGATTGTCATTTATAATTTTTAATCAATGAAATCACAGTTATTCTGCAGTAATTTAAAAGTATCAAATTTCTTTTATGTTTCAGTCATAACAGAAAATTAATTGATGATTATCTAAAACTTTTGATTGATCACTTGTTTATAGTCAAAGTAATTTCTTGAGTAACTGATTCTATTATTTAATTTGATTAGGAAGTTGCATACTTAAAAGGTAACTGATGAGTTAAAATAATCATATCTTATAAAGGTCTTTAAATGTATGTAGAACTTACATCCCTTTTTTACATTATCTGCACATAATCATCCTCATGCATCAGTGGTTTGCCAACCTTTCAGACAAACATGAATTATGTAATGAATGCTCTGGACGTACGAGAATGCACATAATGTAAGGATGTTAAACACTGGCTGAATATGATAAACAGAATAAGCTAGTGTAACGAGCCGAGGGCCTAAGACGCAGCAGATCCATTCAGTGAAAAGTATACTCAACCCTGAATGGGTCTCTGTGTCTTATATATTACTACCCTAATCCCCATCACATGTACATGGGTTTTAAATTTGCATATTATCATCATATTTTTTTTTTTTTTTTTTTTTTTTTTTTTTAGAATGTTGGATATTTGTACTGTGCAGACGTGTTTGAGTGAGCTCATACAAAAAGTGTTATATCTTGGGATATATATTACATACAATGGATTATTTTATATGAAACTGCAGCTAAGTGTGTGTGTACTATACGATTATAGAGATGTGTAATTACTCATAACTACTATTTTTGCATAATTCAAGATAAATCAACATCCCTTTGTTCGATTGGGATTAACTATTTTCCGGCTGAGACCTAGTGAGATGTTCTCACCTGACAATAGATCTTTGTTAATAGCAGTCTAAAGGTAATATAATGTCGACACCAGGTTTAATAGAACTAGAGCCGGTGGCTATAAGCGACCAAACTGAAGTGAAACTTCCAATCTCAATGGATTCACGGTCTACTTAAGCGCCAGTTACTAATACTGTTAGAGACAAAGCATCAATTTGTTTACCTGATCCTTACCAAGACCAGGGTTTTGAAACAAATGACACACCTGAGGAAGATGTCGCTGAATATAACAGAGTATTAACATTTATGCGCGATCTACCGGAGGATATGTTTGTTGACCGTCTTCTTCTAGATTTTCATCAGTCAGAACCGAACCTTGATAACTTCCGTATTATGCTGTTCGATATGATTAGAAATTTTGATGAATTCCCCTTTGACGACGACTGTGAGCTTAAACGCTGAGTTAATACTAGGCAAGGTGACTCTGTTGCAGCGAAACTAGCTAGAGACATACACGCCTTAATGTCGGTAGTCGAAGGTGATGACGTCAGCCGTCTCAAAGACATGATAAGTGCTTCTAATCGCCAATCTAGAAGGAAGTCAATGTCAAAGGCAAAACAATACGTTCGTATGTCAGTTACTTCAAATGACGTATGTACGTGCAGTAGTGAAATAAAACAGATGAAAGAATCAATGTCTGCTTTGCAAGCTGATGTTCTTCTTGTAAAACAGAGGCAAGCGGCAACAGAAAATATGAGGAATTCTGAGATAAAGATCATCAAAGAGTCAGTAAGTGTGATTGAGAAAGAAACCGAAACCTTAAAACAAATGATCACTTCCAATCTTGATATGATTGAGAAAGAAAACCTTAACTTAAAACAAATGATCACCACCAACCTTAGTTCAATTCAAGAATACAAATCAGATATACAGTCTAATATAGAATCCGATAGAAAAGGAGAGTAAAGACTATTACCTGAAATACAACACTTATCTTAAAACCATACAAGACAACATGTTAGAAACAAATGCTACCATTCTAAGATTACAGGAATCTGTGAGTAAAGCGCATAGAGATATAATACAGTTGTCTGATTCAAATTCTATCAACGTTATTCACGCCGAAAGTAACGAGTTGCCCGAAATATTTGTTGCAGAGAAACTGCCTGTCGGCGCAAGCCCTCGCGCACCAGTTCAAGAACATACTTACGCAGATATTGTAAGTACATGTAGTCCGAGCGAAATGATCGCTGATCGCGAAGACGATTCATCTTTTGGTAACATGAAAATACCCACTATTATTGGTAACCGGAAAAAACATAAAAGCAATCAAAAAAGTCATGAACAAGTGGAATCATATCCCCGCAATATAAACTTCAAAAGATACGAGAAGAAATAGAGGCATCACAGAGGCTTCGACAACGTAAATTCAATAGGTACGCCTATGTGGGAAAGCAGAGTATGTCAATGGAAGCGAAGATAATACAGAGGGCGAGGATTTTAGCCAATACGTCAGACGACGAACCAAACGTTTCTACATCGGCGGGTTTAGACCTTCTATTACTGAAAGTAAACTCGCGAGGTACATAAACAGGCGAGGGCCAAAAGTTACAAAGGTGACAGTCTTTAGAAGAAAGCAAAATCAAAGAGAAAACGTTGTAATCAGAGTGAATATAGAAGATAACGAGAACGCTGAACTGATGACTAATGACCCGTATTTCTGGCCTAGAGGGGTAACATGCCGACCATGGTTACCTTACCAGGCCTACCGTAATCGCCAAGAATCAAGGGATCACACGAGCAGAGTTAGAGCACAATTACCATGGCAATTGGGGTAATTCTGAACAGGATATGGACGGGTATACTGATCACAATCAGTATTCTATACTGCAAAACTACGATATAGACTAACACTCCTTGATATATGACGCTTAACATTGCAACATGGAACTGTACGGGTGTTATGTCAAGTGCAAGTTATTTGAGCGATGTATTAGATCAATATGCGATAGACATATTTGGTATTTCAGAACACTGGTTATACGAATATGAATTAAACTTTTTAAATTGTATAAATAATACATATAACAGCCATTCAGTATCTGATCCAGACCTCCTTTTTCCTAGCAACAGGAGAGTAGGAAAGGGAGGTCTTGCAATTATGTGGAATAAGCGCCTAAATGACCGTGTTTCTGTGATAAATCTTAAGACGCAATTTGTTGGTATAGAGGTAAATGTCTGCCCAGGGTCTTATTTGTATGTATTTCAGATATACTTACCTTGTAAGAATCACAATGTTAATGTTTACAGATCTAGTATTGAAGCTGTAAATGATATATTATGCACATATATTAACAAGGGTGTAACCCTAGTAATGGGCGATTTCAATACTGAATTGCCGTCCAGAATTGATAACAGATGCTTTCAGTTAGACAACAGAGGTAAAATTTTAGTTGATGTAATGTTACAACATAACCTTGTTGCATTAAATTCTCTCGAGATCTGTACAGGAGCGGTATTTAGCAAGTTCCGTACAACAGTGATAGGGAAACACTTATTGATCATGTGCTTCTACAAGCAATAGATACTGAATATGTTACACGTTGCCTATTTTAGACACAAGCGCTAAATGTATCAAGCCACCGTCCTATCGTCTTTACTCTCAAAACTCAAAATAGGCTTTTAGATCAGAGTTATTCTTCCAACAGAATTGTCAATTGGAAATGCGTAAAAAACTCATATATTGAAAAAATATCGAAATTGCATTTCGAGGACCAACTTTTAAAACAAACTGTTGAGAAAGATGTGACTTGTTCCTCAGACATTGATATGTTATACGACTCTATCGTTCAGTCTATCTCATGCGCTACCGAAGAAAAGCATTCCTAAAGCTAAATTTAAACGCCATGTAAAACCTTACTGGAATGAAAAACTAAAGTCCCAACAAACAGCGATGTTCGATAAAAAGACATATATGGGTAGCAGAAAATAAACCTCGCGGTGATGAGTATGAATCATACAGAGAGTAAAAAAAAGCTAAAAGTAAATATAGAAATGTTCATCGGGAAGTGGTGCAGACCTATATAGAAAGTCTTGAGGCTGAAATTGATGCGGCGCCGAACTAGATAACAACAAATTTTGGTATCTGATCAATAAAAACAGAAAAACGAAAAAACAAAATCAAACATTTGAAATGCAATTCGACTCTCATGTGTGTAATAATGCGAAAGACATTAACATAGGCTGGATGAACTATTTTTCTAAATTATACTCTCCTACGTGGACCCAGACTTTGACCAAGAGTACACGCGTCTATGCGACAACGATTTAGCTGAAATAAAAGGCGCTTTGAATAATAGTTCATCGACGTCCGGTAAATTGATTGAAATAAATGAATCAACGGTCGAATATTTCCTGAGAACATGCAAAAGGAATAAATCTTGTGGATACGACAAGTTTATTACGAACATATTATGTACGGCGGACCTTTGTTACTGTCGGCTATCACAAAACTATTTCAGTCAAGTCTTCCTTGGCACATTCCCGACTGACTTGAAAAGAGGTGTCATTATTACGTTGTACAAGGGAGGAAATAAAAACAAACGGGACCCCAACAGTTACCGTGCGATATCGCTTTGTTCTACTATTTTAAAGCTTTACGAGAAAATATTACTCGATTTCATTGACCGGGAAACACCGTTTACCATTAACCCACAACAAGGAGGGTTTCAAAAGAACGTTAACTGTATAATGTCATCATTCCTCCTGAGGGAATGTGTCTATTTCGCACAAGAAAATAATTCGAAATTATTCACCTGTTTCTTGGACATTCGTCAATGTTTTGATCGCGTACCTCATAATATACTTCTCGCAAAGTTACACAAATCGGGAATTAAATTAAATGCCTTTAAAGTAATACTGAATATGTTTGAGAACGTGTACAGTTGTGTTAGATCCCAAGGCATAACGTCGGAATGGTTCCCGATCTTACAGGGCACCAGACAGGGACAAGTTCTGAGCCCCAAATTTTATCTCCTGTACATTAACAATTTAATGAACACGTTAGAGGTATCAAAAGACTGTCTTAAAATATTTGATTTCAGCTATAGCCTGTCAACGTCAGCCGATGATATGGTTCTGTTTCGTTAACAAAGAACGGTCTACAAAATCTAATGAATTCTTGTTATAAGAACTCACTTCTTGAAAGATACTTATACAACGCTAGCAAAAGCAATGTAGTGGTATTTAACGAACGTAAGCTTGAATTTGATAATACAAACAGGTCTTTTAATCTGGGGTGTACCACTGTCGAAGAGTCAGACCACTATATTCACCTCGGCGTACACTGCAACAAATATATGAACTTAAAACGCAATATTGAGGTTGCGTGCTCTAGGCTTCGTAAAACATATTACAGTCTAGCCGATTGCGGCGTAAGAGGAAACGGAATACATCCATTGTCTTGCAAGCATTTATATGAAACTATTGTTTTGGCCAAAGCGTTATACGGATGCGAGTTATGGTCCGGTTTATCAAAGAATGAGATCGAACCTCTAGCACGTGTCCACATACAATGTATTAAAAACATGCAATCGAGCACCAATGTACCAGAACAGATATCGCGTTAAGTAGCATAGGTATTTTACCAATTGAACTAGAAATAGATAAACGTAAATTACTGTTATTTGGTCAGTTGTGTGCCCTTGATACACGCTTACGAATAAAACATATGTTTGTAACTAGATTGGTACAGTACAGTCCAAACCAAGTAAAATACAAGGCTTCTTACCCGATATACATTGCATTCTAGGAAAATATCATTTATCTTATATTTTAGAAGAGTTTTTCACAAGCGGTTCTTTTCCGTCATTATTGACATGGAAAAACTTAGTACAGAAAAAGCGTCAATTCGAAAGCTAATATAGATTTTATCTACAGAACTTCATGCGACGAAAATCTTAAAGACTTTCGCTTGATACAAAATGGTATAGCCCCATGTATTCTGTGGTACTTTTCTCGACTTTACAGAGATAATCTAACATACTGTAGAACGGTAGTTTTCCTAATAGGAAAAATTTTTCAAAGAAAATATAGTACCGTATGTCCAAAAGTAAATTCATGACAGATTGTATTATTGAGCACATTGTTATGTTTTGTATTGCGAATGAATCTTTACGCTTTAGGCTGTGGTACAACATGCATGATACATTAGGTAGTATCAATTTTGATATTTACCTAACTTGAGCGTTCATGCCAGTTGATTGAACATTTTCAGGTTTTATGATGTTTAAATTGTCTGAAAATGTTAGAGTTAATCTTGTGAAAATGACTCTTCGTTATTTACATTATATGTGTAAAGCTTTAACCTTCTGTATAACTAGTAAATGTGTTAAGTAATTAATTAGAACATATTTGAAGAAATTAATAATTATCTGCTTAACCATATAACTGAAAATAGATTATTTTAGTGAAATTTTTGTCCAGCAATACAATTGACCATCTTATCCTTTAACTAACCTTGTGTTTCGTTTTGGTAAGGTTAAGTAACACCAGGAAAGCATGGTTATTTATCAAACACATATAATTTGTTTCATACCAATCTTTCACCACAGGAAAGGTTGCGGTGGGACAAATTATACACCATTTCCTTTCATTGTATATACCATTCTATACCTTATGTATATATTATTTTTTCTACATATCTAACTTTACATCATATATTTTGAAATTATGATTTAAATTCATATCTACATGTAAAATGTATTATGTTCACAAATATTGTTTACAAATATGCTCTCCTAATGGAGGAATAAAGATTATCTATCTTATCTATCTATCTATCTTCTTTCTCGAACAAAACCTATTTCTTCAATAACTTGCACAATTAATTCGGATACCGGGATTCTCCATACCGGCGTTTAGTAGGCACCTTATTTCCGGTACCTGTCAGAGGTCGCATCCGTCCACAAAACAACAAAACAAGTTGCAATTTGCAAGAAGTTGTTCTTTTAAAGTTAGATCTAAGTTATTCAACCAATATGGTATGTTGTTCCTTTTTGACATAGTTCATCTTTCAAATACGGATACAGCACCAAGCTTTAACTCATTTAAGGCCATATTTTACAAAAATTGGGGGCCACAAAAAAATTCCACGCAACTGTAAGACTGTGAAGTGTGTACATAGCAAATTGCCATCAGTGGTTTTATTAAAAGACTACAGAAATAATGTTTTTGATATTGAAACTACATCAACATGAATTTTTATGACAATATGGAGAAGTGAAATCATTGAAATGGATCAGAGACCTCAGCGCCATCCTGCCATTTTGGGCCATATATGCCATTTTGATGGCCAGCCATGCACTATCCTGCCTCGATCAAAGACCCTTACCGCCACCACACCCGTTTTACTTATAATAAAAAAGCCAACACTCCTTCAAGATGAATTTAATCGATAAACTGAAACAGTTGACAGACGTGCTCTCCGCCTCTCAACAATCCCTAAAATAGAAGTGTCAGTAGTCCTCTTTATACACACCATGCCTGCCAAATTTTATTGATAATATGAAAAAGAGTCAACAGACGTGTGCTCTGCCTCCCGATAATAACTACATTGAATATTTCCTGGCAATAACCACATCCCCCGAAGGTGTTGCTGATATATATATATAATGTGCTTGATTCGCTTGAGGCAATTAAAATTCATTAGTTGGTCATGGAAATTATTTCAGTAAAAGTGTAGTAAGAGTGTGATAACTTCCTTTCATAACGACTTTTATGAACTGTTTATATAGCGTCTGTTTTTCTGTTAAGCGCGCTAAATTGGCAGTTATCACAATTTTTTTTCAAGATTGCATTTATCATTATTCTTTTGCCTGTACGTAATGACTGACTTATTATTTGTTTTCTTTATTTTCTAATATCTTGCCTTCCTTAAAACGCTTATAAATTAGATGAGAAGCAAAATAGCTTTTAAAAGCCAGTAGAATTAGCAGGTTGTTTATAATTCAGGATGCTATGTTATAACTAATAAACCTGTTGTTTTCTCGAGAGTAAATAATGATTTTGAAGAAATAATGAACACAGTAAATGTTTTTTGAAGAACACAGGGCGTCCGGTAGGCTTTGAAACTCAAGGGTCATTGACTCTTCAGCCTAAATTTTCAAGGGTCAAAATCAAATTTTCAAGAGTCAAGGTGAGATTTTTAAGGGTCGAACCATGGGTCATAGGGTTTCCAGCCTTGTACTCTAGCACTGGCACATCATATTTTTCAGTTTGTGTTCTGAAGCTGTACTGTTATATTTTCAAAAAATTCTTAAATTAGATAGATCTAGCTGCTGATGCCTTTCCCTGGCTAAAATGCACGTTGTTTCCCGTTTGTAACATATTTTCGCGATCTCGCAAGTCCGCGATTTTCGTCCTTTTTCCCCGCGATTTTATTGTAATTTACAAATATTGAAGGTTATTTGACACAAATTTATAAGACTCATTATTTTGATTATCTTTCCATATCAAGTTTTTTATGTAGGATGGAAAAGAAAGGCTCTTAGAAGTGAAAATAACGTTAGTTAAACTTTCAACATGTAAGTCAATATAAATGCGCTCTTACAAGTAATTTAAACTCGCAACGAATCTCACACTTGAATATATTACTCGTCTAGGCCGCCGAAAACATCCACTAATTATCTAATTCGAGTCTCACCATCATCTACTAAATGATGCGCATACTCTTTGTTTGTAATTGTGCTTATTAGGTCCACCAACCCCGTTCGATACTCTTTTGATTGCATCATTTATATGCAGCGTGTTAACAACACCTTTCACACATAATAGATGCCGAACATGTGTTTATTGCTTGTCAATTAAATCCAATCATCCATTGATTACGTCATTATCAAGCCGAGACAATGTGCACGTGCGTAATCGTCGCTGATTGACTGAAAGCGAGTAGATTAAAATACAAGCTCCGCCTCCGTTCTCACTTTCTGACGCGTCAACGGTTGCAACGACCCGAGTGTTTGGAATTAACAAGTTGATTGACACGTACGCTAAAGAATCGACGCATGAATGAAAATTCCTACGGGTCAAATATGACTCGTCCGGGCGTTTTTATCGCGGGTCAAATACGGGTATTTCGAAATTTTCACGGGTCAAAACCCGGGAGCTCGGGTCTACCGAACGCCCTGGAACATTTGTTGAACGTTTGTAACTTATGTCTTAATCGAGTAAGTGGTTTTCATGTTGTTTTTAGCTCACCTGGCACAAAATGCCAGAGTGAGCTAATAGATTCGCTTTCCGTACGTCGTAAGTATGTCTGTCCGTACGTCCACCATTTCCTTCAAACGACATCTCCTCTGAAACCACTAGGCCGATGTAGATGAAACTTTGCAGGGATGTTCCTTGCATGAAGCTCTATCAAAGTTGTTCAAAGAATTCCATTCCATGCAGAACTCTGGTTACTATGGCAACAAAAAGGAAAAACTTTAAAAATCTTCTTCTCTGAAACCACAAGGCCTAGAGCTAAAATATTTAGCATGTAGCATCGTCTAGTGGACCTTTACCAAGTTGTTCAAATCATGAACCCCTGATCAAAATTCCCAAGAGGGGGGGAATGCACTTGATTTCACATAGGCTTATATAGGGAAAACTAAAAAAACCCACAAGGTCGACAGGCAGATAATTCATATTTGAAATGTTACTTAGCATTGTGTAGTGGACCTCTACGAATTACGTTTGTAATTGTGCTTATTGGGTCCACCATCCTCGTTCGAGGTATAGTCGGTACGACCCGATACGAATTACGTTAGAATCATGACCCCTTTTATTATAGCAAATGGTAGTCAGGTGAGCGATATAGGGCCATCATGGCCCTCTTGTTTATAATTTTATTTTGGTCGATTCATGTCTTGTGGTCCATGTGGTCTATCTAGACCTGCTTAAACACAATACAATACGAAGTTTGTTTATAGTTGGTATGTCATATAATACACAGTAAACACAAGCTTTGTATAGCTTTTGACCAACCAACACAGTAAATATGGGTATTGATATTTGTCAAAGATGCTTCAGTACTA
The DNA here is from genome assembly GCA_022818135.1 of Saxidomus purpurata. Taxonomy (NCBI): domain Eukaryota; kingdom Metazoa; phylum Mollusca; class Bivalvia; order Venerida; family Veneridae; genus Saxidomus; species Saxidomus purpurata. The sequence continues at coordinate 41,870,628 of JAFMSR010000016.1, forward strand.
CCAAAATGCTGCATTAACTTTTGGGAGAAAACATCTACCCAGTGTAGGTGAGCCCACAACATTCTGCTTGCAAGTCAGACGCTATAACCAACTGAGCTAACCGGGCTCCTGGATACTCAGAAGCCTAGGATCACTACAATGCTAATATCACAAGACAATATTTTGTTAAACCACACTTCATCTGCATCTTATAATGCCATATTTCTGCCATAAGTTTTTACGGCTGTTAACATTTATACATTTCTTTCTTACTATTTTGGAAAAAAACTCATTGTTTGATAGCTGGGAATAATTATTGGGCAAAAACCTAGATTATTCACTGCATGAGACCTTGCCCAGGCTGTAACTTCCTCATGTGTTGAAGGATTTTCAATTAACATATTATGATTCAATTGTTAACCACATAGGCTGGCATGTAATGAGCAAGACCCAGGTCCATGTCTCAAAAGTCAAGGCCAGCCGCCACACTTTGGGATTAAAAGCAACAAAGGACACAATGAATCAGTTGTGAAGTAAATTATACTAATTTCCTCAAAATTTTTATTTGTGCAAACATTGGAGTTTATGACCAATATCTTGTGCTCTCCATCAACAATTGCCAAACCAGCTTTCCCAGGTACATGTAAGACAAGACATGAGAAAACACTGAAAAAATTGTTGATTTATTTCAGGCGACTGATCTGAATGTAAACGATCATCATGTTGCTCAAGTACATAACTACATACGTTTCACAAGGTACCAACGGGGACAGAGAATGCGCGCTGTGGAGTTCTGCTTCGATGAATTGATGACAACCCAGCTCGACGAAACTACTTACACAATTGATGAAGTGAAAGACATGTTAAATAACCTTCTAATGAATGTCAGTGGTGAACTTGAAGCTGAGTTGATTAATACGGCCCATACAAATGTGCTGCTTCTGCGTCAAATGTTTATACAGGCAGAAAAGTGGCATCTAAAGCTCTCTGCTGATATCTCGGAACTAGAGAACAGGTGAGCAATTATAGAAAATGGAATAAAATGCTTAGAAAAAGAAAATCATGATATTACAAGAAATTATGGCTACCGGTAGTTCTACCAGGATTTAATTTAACTAGTTGAAAACTGTAATAGAACTTTTAGAAAATGATGCATGATAATGCACAGGTTTGTTTTATCTGTTCATTTTAATGCAAACTGAGTTGGGTCAGAGTTTGTAAATATTCTTTTATAAATTATACGTTTATATTTCTTAATAAGTTATAATTAGAATATAATTATTAAAGCATAATTACTGGTTTTACAAAAATGTATATGAGTTTGTTGTAGTTTGCATGTAAAATGTATTGCATATTATTTAGCAAAACTGATACTTGTATGTCAGATCATATAACTTTGTGATTATAGTGCAGTAAAGAGTAATTTTATGATCATTCTGTGGTGATCTGTGACAGAGAACAATGCTGAGGCTCCTAACTAATTACAGACATGTATTTTCACAGGGATATATTGGACAAGATTGCAGAGTTTGAGGAGGAGCAGTTTGCAGGAACAAAGAGAGATGCAGATTTCTCCTCGGTGTTAAGGCATGTGAAACTTGGACCAATGAATGAGACAGGCGGTACAGCATTACTGCACATGGTAAAAAACCATACACATATATAAAATCTTTCACTGTAACATAATATTAGGCTTTGAATGCTTCACCTGTTAAGGATACAGACATACGTAACTTGAGACATTATACAGATAGTTAGTTTGCCCTTATAATTGGCCCTTAATGTTGCACAAAAGTTTGAAAATTAAAAGTAACTTGTGGGGAAATACAGTAGCACTGTATCTTGTATTTGTTCTGCACTTTTCAAATTCTTCTATATATAGGGCAGAGCCCAGAAACATATCTGACTAGGGCGACTCAAAATCAGTACATTTTACACTCCAATGTTTCACATTGAATCTGTAATAGCATGATAAAATATTGATGAAGACAGACAGCTTGACATGTTATGTATTTCAGAATTATAAGTTAATAAAATACGTATATCAGTAATATATTACCACACAAATGATGTTTACCAGTCTTTGTTTTTCCACATAAAATACACAAAAACTTTAATGTGAAAAAAAAATTAAACTGATTGGATAATAATGATACCTATTTTTTTGCATGTTACAGAAAATAGAGGAGTTACAAAAAGAAAATGAGAAGTTAAAGGATCAGATGGGGTCACTAGCTGCCGGGGTAAGTTTGATTGGTTTAGATTGCTTTCTTAACTGGAAACAGGAAGGATATATTGCCCATTGAAATTCAAATATAAGAAATGATGCACTACTCTCCATATATTGTCCTTCTATAAATACATAATAAAAACATTTTCTTAAATGTGATAAAAACAGAAAAAATGCTACAATTAGCTGTATAAGCTAGAAGTACAAGTGCCATATTTTACCTCTACCACATAATATGATTAATACTTCTATAGTGAAACAAATTCAGTGGAATTGTTGCATTTACCTCACTGGAAGATACATTCTTGTGTCTGATGTTTGTGAAAATATTTTATACCACTTAAAGAGAAAGCCTGAAAAAGACTTTGAAGTTCTTTTATGTTTTTACAATTACAGGATTAATGGTGATAATGTATTTGTTACCTGGTTTAAATGTTTGCTATTTCAGTCAGCATTATCCAGTGATCAGAAAAGAAAGTTGGAAGAAGATCTAGCTAGAACCCAGTCTCAGATGAGGAGTACAGGGTCGGTAAGCTCAACTCTTGTTACATCACAATCACTGGCACCAGAGGCTCTTAACACTTTTGTAGTTGACATGACTACATAAGAGGCAATGAATAACCAATGACAAAACTTGGAATGTGATTCTTTGCCGGTTACTAAAACTTCTGTGTAATTTCGAAATGCATGTGTTTGTAGTTTAAGTTTTTTAGCCTACCTCATCAAGTTTTTAACTGGGCTACTTTGAGTAAAAAATTAGGTCACCAGATCTTTAAATTATTTTGTGAACATTTTAAGCCTTGTTTTATTGCCAGTCATCATGAAAATTGGTCAGAATGTCTTGATGATGGGTTACAAGTATTCACAAACTATGACTTGAACTATTCAATCAAAGATAAACCTTGTATAGCATTGATAATCACATAGTCAAGATAGAACAGTCTTATCTGGTAAGATCAAAGAAAAATTGGAATTCTCTCTGTGAAGACATGTTGCAGATGTTCTCTGTTGACTCAGGTGAGTGATACAGTGATATTATGGTCCTCTTGTTCATACTATTGCTTGTGTTTTCTGTTGATATTGCAATGACTGATAAATTCCGTTATTCACTTATAGAGCGGAGAATCAGAAGAGCTCAGACGTAAGATGGCAGCACTCCAGATGGAATTAGATGCCGGCACGGTAAGTCAGAACTGCCCAGTGAGCATACCTTCTGGGGGACTTCTTATTTATATTAATTTAGTTATTTTCAATTGTGAAACAAGTTCCAACAACTTATATTTATCACACATGATACTCATTTCAGATGGAATTAACCTTGACGAGAGAGAAAGAGAGAGCAATGTGAAATTATTGTATTGTGTCAGGCAACTACCATGGCACTGGTGGGAATCTATACACTAGACCTTTCTATCCTAAGACAAATGGCCAGCCTTTGCACTGTGGGGTCTCCACCCTGCCAGAGTATCTTTGATGTTTTTTATGTTTCCTGATGTTTAAGAGATTTTGAAGTACAGGACAGTTAGCCAGTTTCACATGTTAGAGACAAATTCTCCTGTATTCTATGATATTTGAATATTGCAGGGCAAGAAGGGAGGCACTCCTGAAGTGGATAATGACCTTGTTTCAACAAAGCACGAGTTACTTAGAGTGAGGGATATGCTTGAAATGGCTGAAAAGGTAGGTAAATCTGTTCTTTAGAATGGAAGTATGATAGGTTACTCTGCCCTGTAGAACTGAAGTAAGGTAAGTAACTCTGCTCTGTTGTACTGATGTAAGGTAGGTTACTGTGTTCTGTAGACCTTAAAGGGGCAACTCTCGCTGGTATACCAGCGAGTATTTGTTGTGTGCAGCTGTAACTTGATACCTCCAAAACTACCTGTCAATTAAACTAGAGGTTACTAGAGTGAATGAATCACAATAACAAGCAGACGATTTTAGCTCTTGAGCTGACTAGGGGCTTCTTTACGTTTCTTATATTTTGTATCTATGAGCATTTCGGAATCAGATGAAAATTTATCCACCTCCTGAATCATTTCTTCTCACTTTCTTTTTATCCCATGATATTCATTCATATTCTCCCTTTTTAGAAAATTTAAAGATAAATACTACATTTCACACCTAATTCTCAGAGTCAAATTTTGCACAAGGCCTGATTTTGTGTAATTTCCTACAATATAAATACATTGTGGTAAAATGAATATGTCAGCACCCAATTAAGATAGAGTCACAAAATTAATTGGTAATTATATGCCATCAGCATGCAGGTCTGTTTTGTGTATAATTCCAGACATGAAACTGATACATGTGTCAGAAAAAGGAGGGAAATTATCACAACAGTTCAAAACACAATACAATGTATATGCATGTAGTTGATGAAGAATAAAGTTTATATTTTAATAAAGCATTGCAGAAGAAGTGCATAAGAAAAAGACATGTATTGTTTATCAAAAGAGAGTAAATGGAGCTATTTGTGTTAGTTTTAATGTTCCTGACACAGATTTAAAAGTTCATTGCGATGATAACATGGGATTATGTTAATTGTAGACCATCAAGGAAAAAAAAAATGGAGAAATTATTAAAGTCAATAGTAAAATCAATCTAAAGCCTCGTCTTGGATAATAATGGATCGTAATATATAATGAACCAGGATAATATTAACTGACCCTGCAGGTGCGATCCTTGCAGTGGTTTAGTAGGAGGATTCTTCGTCTAAGTCACATAAACATTTTTTAAAATTTATAACGACACTGTTTATGGTTTGCCTTATGTTATATATCTGCATGCCCACGGGCTTGACCAAGAAATGGTAGGCTACCTGAACCAGGAAATAGTTACTAAGTATCATACAACAAAACATAGAAAATACTGAACTATACTATAGTCAGAATGGGCTTTTGAAGTAAAGAATAGATGAACGGGGGAAGAACAAAACATATTGAACTGCAAGGGAAGTTGTGTCCTGCTGTGTACTTTTGCAAGTTAAACATTTATACCAAAATAAAAAAGTTCAATACTGACTACTTGAAAAACTTATGGCAACTTGAATAGATTTCTGCACAAAAACATATGTTTATGTTACATGTATCTGCTAACTTTTAACTTACTTATTTAGGTCTTGATTACCTTAATGATTCATTTTAATGAAGGATATTCTCATTTTATGGAAATAAACTTTCATCAAGGTTAGTAAACTGTTTTTGTTCTGTAATGCATGCCACTACTCTCAAGTGTATAAACATCACCACGTGGCCTTTGTTCACAAACACAGAGTTTATCAGCAATTAGCCACGCCTCCCGGGAAATTCAAATCTGAGATCGTCTGCTTGACAGGTTGATTTTTGTTCTCAAAGTCACTTTTAGAACAGATATGTCATTAAGATTTTTGGATGAACTGTTATGAAATGGCACAGTTTACCTTTGTAACAAATTTCAAAGGAAACAGTTCTGTAATTTTGTCAAAATTTTTAAAAAAGGGTCTCTGATGTGAAGCATGTTTGAAATAATTGAAAAACCTGCCCCAGCGCCATCTAGTGGTTTATATAGTCCAGTTACCCCTTTAAGTAAGGTAGGTTACTGTGCTCTGTAGACCTTAAGTAATGTAGGTTACACTGTTCTGTAGACTTTAAGTAAGGTAGGTTACTTTGTTCTGTAGACTTTAAGTAAGGTAGGTTACTTTTGTAGACTTTAAGTAAGGTAGGTTACTTTGTTCTGTAGACTTTAAGTAAGGTAGGTTACTCTGTTCTGTAGACTTTAAGTAAGGTAGGTTACTTTGTTCTGTAGACTTTAAGTAAGGTAGGTTACACTATTCTGTAGACTTTAAGTAAGGTAGGTTACTTTGTTCTGTAGACTTTAAGTAAGGTAGGTTACACTATTTTGTAGACTTTAAGTAAGGTAGGTTACTTTGTTCTGTAGACTTTAAGTAAGGTAGGTTACACTATTCTGTAGACTTTAAGTAAGGTAGGTTACTTTGTTCTGCAGACTTTAAGTAAGGTAGGTTACACTATTTTGTAGACTTTAAGTAAGGTAGGTTACACTATTTTGTAGACTTTAAGTAAGGTAGGTTACTTTGTTCTGTAGACTTTAAGTAAGGTAGGTTACACTATTTTGTAGACTTTAAGTAAGGTAGGTTACTTTGTTCTGTAGACTTTAAGTAAGGTAGGTTACTTATTCTGTAGACTTTAAGTAAGGTAGGTTACTTTGTTCTGTAGACTTTAAGTAAGGTAGGTTACTTTGTTCTGTAGACTTTAAGTAAGGTAGGTTACACTATTCTGTAGACTTTAAGTAAGGTAGGTTACACTATTCTGTAGACTTTAAGTAAGGTAGGTTACTTTGTTCTGTAGACTTTAAGTAAGGTAGGTTACTTTGTTCTGTAGACTTTAAGTAAGGTAGGTTACTTTGTTCTGTAGACTTTAAGTAAGGTAGGTTACTTTGTTCTGTAGACTTTAAGTAAGGTAGGTTACTTTGTTCTGTAGACTTTAAGTAAGGTAGGTTACTTTGTTCTATAGACTTTAAAGTAAGGGTAGGTTACTTTGTTCTGTAGACTTTAAGTAAGGTAGGTTACACTATTCTGTAGACTTTAAGTAAGGTAGGTTACACTATTTTGTAGACTTTAAGTAAGGTAGGTTACTTTGTTCTGTAGACTTTAAGTAAGGTAGGTTACACTATTTTGTAGACTTTAAGTAAGGTAGGTTACTTTGTTCTGTAGACTTTAAGTAAGGTAGGTTACACTATTCTGTAGACTTTAAGTAAGGTAGGTTACTTTGTTCTGTAGACTTTAAGTAAGGTAGGTTACACTGTTCTGTAGACTTTAAGTAAGGTAGGTTACTTTGTTCTGTAGACTTTAAGTAAGGTAGGTTACACTGTTCTGTAGACTTTAAGTAAGGTAGGTTACACTGTTCTGTAGACTCTTAGTAAGGTAGGTTACTTTGTTCTGTAGACTTTAAGTAAGGTAGGTTACACTGTTCTGTAGACTTTAAGTAAGGTAGGTTACTTTGTTCTGTAGACTTTAAGTAAGGTAGGTTACACTGTTCTGTAGACTTTAAGTAAGGTAGGTTACTTTGATCTGTAGACTTTAAGTAAGGTAGGTTACACTATTCTGTAGACTTTAAGTAGGTAGGTTACTTTGTTCTGTAGACTTTAAGTAAGGTAGGTTACACTGTTCTGTAGACTTTAAGTAAGGTAGGTTACTTTGTTCTGTAGACTTTAAGTAAGGTAGGTTACTATTCTGTAGACTTTAAGTAAGGTAGGTTACTTTGTTCTGTAGAACTGAAGTTAAGTAGGTGATGATGTTCTGTAGACTTTAAGTAAGGTAGGTCATGTTGTTCTGTAGAACTGAAGTAAGCATTATAATAGAGTTTGTTTAACTTATTCCTCGGTATTTATAACTGCAGTCTATTAGTTTAAGTTAGAAATGTGCCAAGGAAATTAGTCTGAAATAGTTTAAAAAATACATTTCATACCTGTGGTAAGTTTTAAACTAGATTTTATTTGCATGAATCTTATTTTGGTTGTGGTTATACATGTGTTGAATAATTAAAGAGCAGTAATATTGGTATCATGCCATAAATTGAATAGATAAAAGTTATGAAGTTTACACAGATAAGTGTTAGGTAATGATATGATTGTGCTCAATAATGTCTTATTGACAAACTGCTACTCAACGAATTTCAAACAATTTATGGCTGATGTAATGAACATGGTGTGATGACAGTTGATTCTGTTGTTATGGGATCTCCAAGTCAGGGGGTGCAAATGTACTCATTGACATCAGTTTTCATCACACCTCATTTTTTGAGATACTGGGACATCAGGTGAATCAAACAGAATTTTAATGTACAGGGCCTTTGTTAACTGTAAAATATGTTCATGGTTGCAATGTCAGTTTATACGGATACATTTGTATTTATTTTCAGGAATTGGAGAAGAAGGTCAGTCAAACAGCACCATTCAGAAACTTGAAACAGATGTTAACAAAGAAAAATGATACTCTGAAGGACCTCAGGAAACGTTTATCTAAGTAAGTAAAATCTACCACACTTACAGAACTACCCACAGAATATTACACTGAATAAGATGAGGTATTTTCTTGTAAAGGATGAGAGTTTTGAGGGAATGGTAGCTTCAATTCAACCATAAGTGTTTGGGATAATGGAAAATACAACCATGTGTATATGATGGCATTTGGTCAACTTTACACTGTGCCTCGATTTTTAAGTAGTCTAACTACACCTACTACCTTAGTAATTGACACCTCATTTCTGATGGAATCCATTGCCGTGAGGGTATGAAAAAAGAGAAGCCAGTTTCCCTTTTTATGCTGAGCACCAAGTAAGGGAGCTACTGTTGCCATTTTCTAACCCTTTGGTATGACGCGGCCGGGGAGGGAACCCACGCGGGCGCTCTACCACAAGGCTATTGAGGCGGTTGAAGCAGGCATAAAAATCATACAACAACGACTAAACTAACTTGTGTTATTGCTTAATGTCCTGCAGATGTTTATGAAATATTTGTGTATTTTCAGGTATGAATCTCCGGATGATTAAGTAACAGAGCAGCCATCTGTGTTCATACGGGCAGAAAACATTCCTCAGTCATGTTCTACATATCAACGTATATCTGATTACTGTTATGTAAATGCAGGAAAGCACAAGAAACATTTAACATGCGATGCCTTCATTAAAGTAATTCTGTTTTGTACCATGGTGTATTTGTAAGCCTAGAGAATGAAACGTGTCATAAACAATACAGTTCTTTTTGTACTCCATTGATAAATACTCATAAATCAGTTCAGATTGAAGTTAAGGCACAATATTTTTCCTCTAATACGTAAATGTAGAGCACTGAACATGTCATGTCTAGCTGATTGTTGAATGATATTTGTTGGTCACAGATTTATAATAACATTTTCTCTTTTTTTCAAGGTGTCGTTTTTTTTTAAACATGTGAAAGAATTGTCATGGGCAACGTTCATATTTCAGTAGTAGTGTTGTGTTTTTCTCTTTATAATAATTATTTTTCAAAACCTATATATTCATCTACTGGTAGTTGTGAACAGTATCAGGTAGCGTGGCTCAAATCAGGTAGCGTGGCTCGAATACTGTGATCAGTTCTCAGAGTGGTTATAGTAGAGATAAACAATGCACAATGTGCTTATTCATTGTGTCTCATTTACTTTATTCTGCTTCAGTTTTTATTTTGATGAAATTTTGCAATGTTAACACACTAAAATAATTTATAAAAGAGCCCTTTTAGACAGTATTCTTTTTTTGTTAGAGTGAATATTATATATTGTGAAAACTCTAGTCCAAGGATTTGATTTTAAGCATTCAAGTCTTATGTTCAGTTCATCTTTTTTTTTAAGTATTGAAAGTCGAATAAAACAAGTTTGTGCAACCAGGTGAATAAACAAGACAATATTTGTAAATTAATGAGAAAAAAATACAAGAGAATAAAATTGCTTTAACATATATTTCATGTTATATTTTGTAATCAACACCTTCTTTGATTATTGTTAAATTACCATAGCATGTCATTATGTACAAGGTGGTTAAATAATAGGAAATTAAATGAAATATGCAAAATGTAACACCCAAGTTGAAGGTTTAATGTAACAGTGACGGGAGAGTTGTTTTCTGTGTTAGAACGGTCTACAGAGGGAGAATATTTAAATATCTATCTCAACTTACTTTATTGCAGTTAGGCATTCAGTGTTATCATTTTTGTTTTTAGATCTATTTATTTACATGTGTATTATTGTATCACGCTGTTCAAGACATTTTTACATTGATTAACTTTTGATTGTTTTCACTATACACGTACTGTGTAATCAAACACCATTATAAGCATATTTCCGTCCAGTATACATGTATGTCTAATGTTGTCTGTTGTGTGTAGAAGTGTTCATAGTGTCTCTCTCTATACTTTTACCTTATAAATGTAGGTAAACTTGTGCTCATCAGCCAATTAAAAGAGTACAATAGAAAGGTCATTTGAAGTTCGCTACATTTGAGTCTAGAGAGGAGAAAGCAAAAACCAAATTTATAAGTAGTATATCATTCAAATTCTTCGTCTCAGTTTTGAAAATATTCAATATTTTTATTCTGTGCTGTTAAACCTGTAGGACTACCAATTTATTTTAATTCTTGTAATGTTTTCCATTTTGATATAGCGTTGTATTGAATGGTAGAGTAACTTAAGTAAATGATATTCATTTTTTTCTCTTAATTATTTTATCTTGGCTGTGTATTTTCCTAAGATTTGTTGCCATTTATTGACTGCATAATAGAAAAGATCCCAGGTGCAGGGTTTATGCTTGTGTCAAGTCTGAAAGCACAAGATTTGTGTTAGTTTTACATCTGTGTTTTAGTCATCAATCAAAATTGTGTTGTCCACAGTGCAATAGTGTTGCATATTAAAGTGTTACTGTTAGAATCTTCTACTATGTTATTATAGCTCAGCTGAGCATAGCTTGTGAAACTAAGTGACTTGATCAGTTATCTGTAACTGCTTTGTTTGTCTGTATGTCTTCTAACATTCAGCTTGTCTGCTGCTTAAATATTTGGACTATATTGACTTTGCTCTTACTTTAACTGGCCCAGTCAGATCGTGCATTTCAGGTGAAATAATTAAGATAAGTAATGGATGTCTTCTCCACAATGTTGAGATTGAATTACAGTAGGCCAGTAGTTCCCTTTTGTGTAAAGTGGGCTGAATGAATCATAACTCAATGGTATTGAAAATAGTTTTTTGCTCAATAACAAGCACAGGTCATCTATTCACTGTTTGGTTACAGTTTATAGTAATATGTTTTACTTAGTATAGTCCTCATTCTTTTAAAGCTTAGCTGAGGTTTCAAAGCAATTTTGGCCCTTTTGTATTTACTATTTCCTGTTTCAGTCTGATATAAATTCACCACCCAATCCATTGTGTCTTTAAAATAGAATCTGTTTTATCAGCCTAATTGTGAATCTGTGTGTTACTAGATGCAATGCCCATCATCCTAAGAACTTAAGACATTAAAGGTATTAAAGAAAGAAGGCATATGAATAGATAATGTGACTGGGGTAATTGCCAGTTTTAATTTTGAAAGGCCGTATGTTATTCTTTCACACATTGCAAGTACATTGTTTTGGTAGTTCATAAATAGACCAAGGCTTACCTGACCTTTGTTTTGCTCAGGGTATTGTGAGATAGACTGTTGCAAACTATGGGTGGTGTCATACCCTGTAAATTGTGATTTCTCAAAAGTGTCTTCGTGAACACCTAGTAGTTTTTATATTTGCAAATTAGAGATGCTAATAAATGTTATCATATCAGCTGTTTTTCTTTATTTCTTATCGTCCAGTAGCATGATGTTCCCATGCTCCTAATCAGTTTTAACCAGGGTAAGTATTTACTGATTTATACTAGGGCATGTGTAGAACTCACATACAGTGGATGGGGTCAAAACTCTCGGATAGTTGGCCTTCATTAAGAGGAAGATGCCTTCTTTTTTCACTTGGATGGTTTGAGACTCTGATGGCTACAGTTGTGTCGTATTTGTTGAGGTGTGGTTAGATAAACTATATTGCGAATTATGGCCCTTGTCAGACTTTTTGGTCGAAGATTTTGTTTCAAGTTAGTATCAGATACGTATCTCAGTAATTCTGCTAAAGATTGATTTGGTACTTAATATAAGTGAATGTTGGTATCAAACAATCAAGTAAAATAACTCGCATATGAATTTATTCGAAATTATGGGCGTTGTCGTTCAACCAGTTGCCATGAATATATCAGTAACAGCTCGTTTAATTTAATAGAAATGATCGGAAAGTTATCATTTGCAAATTCATGTTTTTGTTTGACTCTCATTAAAATGTTTAATGTGCATGTCAGAAACGAAAATTTGGTTCGATTTGAAACTTCACTTAAGTGTTGAAGGGTATCAACTATCCAGCAATAACGCAGTTATAGGTCATTAATTTAATAGGTAGAGCTTTTGTTTACTTCAAAAATTAAGTCGTGAAAACATGAAAAAGGTTCTATTTTCCACTCGATCCCTCATTTAATACAATTAACGCCAAAACAATTGTATACATAGAACAGCAAGTATTGCTGTAACCGTAACAAGCTTGGAGTACAAAGTGTAACCCTGACATGCCGGAGAGGTAGGTACACGTTGTGTGATGGTTTTAGTAAAGACAACACTGCGAAATTCTACGAAAATCGGTCCATGCGTGCAGAAGTTACAGAGCAGATAGCGAAATCGAGCAATCCTGGAGAACACTCCGGGTAGGCAAATGTTTGAATGTGTTTCATTGTATTTCACCGAATATCCCCTTCTGATTGAATGGCATGAGCAGGTTTTTTGTCCTAATGATCAGTATAGAGTTAGTTTGTCAAGGTACGGCGGACCGTACTTTATTTATTTGGTCTTCATTTTACATAGTCGTTCTTCACATACAAAGTAAATGTATACATTTGTTATGAATACAAATTATGAAATTCACAAAGCATTAAGATGTAGAATTATTCATCCGAAACAGAATGAGATGTTGTGAATATAAACTTTAAGGAGTTTCAAATTATAAAATGTATGGACCCCACCTAAATAATATCTGAAAGCTAAAGGTATGTTTTTTACTTATTTATTTATTTAAGATAAAGAACAGATAACAACTTTGTTGAAACTGTAATAACACAATGGAGTATTCACAGAAGTAGACTACTGTAGTTACCCGATTGCCGCGACGGGAATTTATGAATTTTTATTTGATCACAACATCCATTATATTGCAATAAATGTACACAAACTTTAAACGCATATTTGTAACAAAATATAAAAACGATTTTGGAACGTTCTGTCCATAAAGAAGTTAAGGTAATATGGCGACATAATGGGTTAAGAAATCAATTTTTAAAGTGGAGTTTTGGATAGAGGTAATTCTGATGCTACAGGGTGAGTACCTACACATTTTGGACTGCCTATACCTAATATAATGTAACGATCGGTGAACGTAGTGAATATATTAATATGGAAATTTAAAACCCATCTGATGGGGACTTCGTAGATATATAAGGACAGAGACCCATTCAGGGTTAGTTACTATTCATATGGGCTGGTTTAGCTACTTCTTGCAATAGTTAAGAAATATAAAACTTTTTAGATGGCTTCAAGATTTCTGACTCTAGAGGGGGATTATATACACTTCTTAATAGTAAGGAAATAAAAGGCAAGGACGGAGGAACATTCAAAGTGTTCAAAGGTACGAACATGGTGCATTTACACTTTGTACGATTGATGTAAGGAACTTGTCCGTAAATGTTTCACCTGTCTGTGTTACAGTGATGTGGATTTTCTTTGTGTTGCTCTCAACGATATCAAAGAAAAGGAAGGTTCTCTTTTTTCAAAAGTCAACACATATCTGATGATCGGCAATCAATGTTTTCTCAAATTTCGTATTGTTACAAAGGTATATAGAAACTTAAAAAAAACTGGACGTACGGTATGTTTGCTGTTTTGCTGAAAACAGACAACAGTTTAATGTGTATATACATTTATCTGCAATCTTTCACAATACGGCACTTCATTCTTGTCAAAGTCTTATTATATAACATGCTTCAGCCAATTATTAGATACACTATGAAAAATGTATACCCCCAGGTGCTTTGTGTTGGACCTTAAAATATATTTTATTCCCCAAGGAAAGATGCAAGCTAAACTGGTACGTGCATGCAAGCATGCATTACTTCTCGGTAGTGTGTGCCTAGTGTCTTTGGTTTTTACAATAATTCAACAGAATGTACAGGGCCAAGCCACCGATGTGCCGATTAAAGAAGTCAGGCCAGCGTTAAAGCCGGGCTCAAGTAACAACCGTGCTGTCGGTAAAGTAAGTACAATCTCTGCTTTCTACAGATAAACTTAAAACTAAAATCAAATAATAAACATCTAAATGTACATAATACTTTTTGTTAATTAATTTCACTATTAGCTTTATTGGCAAATGAATGGTCAATGCATTTTCGCTTCTCTTTGCAGACAGCCGGAAAAGAGGTTAAAAAAGATGTACCAAGTAAAGTCGATTTGGCCCTTAAAAATAAACCCAAGTCGAGCAATACATATGTTGCCGAATCTTCTAATCCCAGTGTAATTCCCGGTTTGTATCATGTTCGGGGATTCTCCAACGACATTTATTTATTTTCTGTCATTCTTGGAAACTCTTCATCCGGGAAACCATACGATTCAATAGTCATCCAAGGTTTGGAAAACTCCAAGTACATGAATACGTCGCTCAGCTGTTGTGTGAAATACAAATCAGGAAATCTTACGATGCGAACTGTGACAAGAAAGACTCGTTGGACCTCCTATCCTAATGGTAGAATGGCAGCCAGGCAGTATGTATGTCCTAGGAAACTTAGCGGCAAAAAGAACGACCTGCCAGTTGCCGTCACTTTGTCTGGAATGACAAAGCAGACGAAATGTCACCAACACTACGGCTGGTATATCAAGCCACACTACGCTCAGGCACATACACAGGAAATAGCAGTTTGTACAAAGGTATTGCTTTGATATGAAGTTGAGTAGGGCATTGACCTTTCGAAGACTGACCTTTTACTTAATTATTTATGTTTTATACAGTTCTTCTGTTGAGAGTAAAGATACAACGATCCTGTTTTTAGACACAAAAAGTATCGAAGTTCTGATATTACACGTACATGTAATAGTTTTACACTCATATGAACATTTATATCCCATGTGCCTTCCAGTTAGTCTACAGCGACTTGGATCCTAACGATCTCTTGGCTTGGTTCGAGACTCACCGCCGACTGGGCGTGGACAAGTTTGCAGCATATACGTATAATCTTAATCCACGAGCTGCCAAAGTGATACAGTATTACGTGACTACTGGAATCGTGGAACAACACCCATTCAGTCTTCCAAAAGTAGGTAAGTCGATGTGAGTGTACTTCAAAATCCCCTCAGTTAAAATCCATTCGGTCCAATTTTGGCATAGTAGTCAAAATCCTTTTGATAGATTTTACAATGTATTCATAATCCCATCAATGGATTGTACAATGTATTCATTTTTTTTTCAAAATCTCTTAAATCAAAATTGTTGTTATATTAAGTTGAATACCTTGTAAAATCCACTGAGTGGATTATGAATACCTTTTAAAATCCATCGAAGGGATTTTGACTACAATGCCATTTTTGGACCGAGGGGATTATGACTGAGGGGATTTTGAGTGTCTGCCAGTCAAGGTAACTTACATTATGTAATTGCAGTTAAAGATTAAATGTTTGTGTTATCGGAGTAAGTAAGAACAGTGCACGTTGTTACTTTGAACTGACTAATTGTAATTACGTTTCTCTCAATATACTAGTATAAAGTGAATTAATATTCTCATTCACAAGACTTTTCTTTGTATCGGAGAGAAATACATAATATTGTTACAAGAGGTCCTGTCCGATTGTCCTATATCGCTCACCAGAGTACAGAGCCTACATCTGGTAATTGACGGAAATACTTGCACGAATAGATAAACACAAAACCGAATCATGAATCAATACAAATAGTCTGGCCAAGTTTGATGATGATTTGGCGCAAATTTGTGGCGTTTTCTAGAGTACTCACAAGGCTTGTCTTTGATTTTACCTTATTAAAGTGACATTACGCATATTTTTTTAAAAGTAAAATTCCAGCTGAAATATGTGTGTGTGGAAAGGATAGAGGAAATAATAACTTTTAACCAAATGCAACAAACTTTTCCTGCTACCAGTACGAAATAATATAATTTCCAATATTACTTTTCCGAGTCAATTTAAGAAATAAACAAATGCATGCAGGAGTTGCTTCCCTTTCACTGCTGAACAACACAAATAACACAAGGGAGATCATGCCAAGGAAAGAATTATTATTTCATTAGTCCATTTTTTTAATTTCTAAAGCACCAACTTCAAATATTAATGCTGCATTATCATTAGTTTAACACATTTAAATGCACAGCAACCGAAAATTACTTTTATAAAACTGTCACCAAAAATATACTATGTGCAGTAAAATGAGCATAATGTCACTTTAAGCCAAATTTCAACTCAAATTAAACATTATCATAACACCAAGCGTGACAGATTTCCGTGATGATTGAGTACAAAATAGTTTGATAGATTTTCTTTGATTTTTCCTGGTGACTTTATTTTGACCCAGTATCCCAATCCTTTCTTTGCAGATCAAGGGAACCAGTCCGTAGTGTATGGGTATAAGAAATACGAGGCCAGGAACATAGAACAGACACTAATGTACGATTGCTTCGAAAGAATGAAGGGGTATAAATATCTAGTGGTGTTAGATATTGACGAATATCTCGTACCTAAATCTGTAAAAAGATTGCCGGCGTTGTTTGTAAGTAGTCAACACACTGCACGTCGTGTAAAGTCATCATCTACATCTCGCCAGAAAACTTCATAGTAGATTTTTTAGAAGTTCAAATGTGTTTTGAAGCTATAATAACATTACATGATTCATATTATAGGAATTCGTTATTTCTTCAGGTTTTTATATACAACATATCCCACAGAGAAATACAATGCATGTATTTAGTAAGAGACCTGGTGTAACATACAAACTGAAAAACACACCGAACATGCTTTAACATGCCGTCTTATTGTTTCTTTAACAAAATCATTATTCGTTTCAGGACAAACTATGGAAAACGAAACCTTCTGCTGCCGGATTTTCGTTTCTGACCCACTTACATATTACGTCATGGCCAGTAAGTAACAAGCTAGCCAAGTTCACTGCCGGTAGATACACTAAACGGACAGCCGCAATGGACAACCAGATGAAGCATGTGGTGAAGCCGGACAGACTGGCAATTGGTGGTTTGTCGACTTTATCGTTTACGCCTGGAAAAAGTTACAACGGGTAAGAACCTCACTGGATCCGCTTGAGTTCTAAACTATAAAAAAGATAAAAGTTAAAGAGATGGTGTATTCAGCCCACAGATATATAGATTTAAGTCTAGTCACAGTGCTGTAAATACTGGTAAATGACCTTCCACTAGTAACCTATATGTATGGGAAATAAATAGTGACGAACACATTTCTTCTAGGCTACGGATGAGCTTGAATTTGGGTGTGGGTATGGTTCTTATATATAAGACTCTGAATCGCTTTAAATTATAATTTACAATTACATTTATGCATCGTATATATTGTGTATGTAAAGTATGTAACTGTATTTTTTTTCAAGATTCCGTGCAGCAGAAATTGAAGCAACAATTCATCACTTCCGAGCTTGTGAAAAATCTACAGACTGGCAGAAGGAAATGGACAAAAATTGTCCAAGTTTGAAACAGTTCAAAGATACATCAGTAGCAGATAAGTTAGCATCACTAGAAAAAGATGTCCTGAAACTTAATTTTGAAATTCTGAAGAATGGCTGATTTTATACCATACATTGCTATTGTGTGTAACAGTATGTAAGAACACAAATCGAGCAAATATTTAAGTTCAAACACAAACAAATGAAACATAATTTGACTTTGAATCGCAGTTACCATGACAACAGTCGACATGAAGTTTAAAACAAAGGTGGTACTTTTTTGCAGGATTATATAGAGACTTACTAGTTATAATTTTGAAGAGGCATGTTTGTATGATTATTGTTGTTGTTGTTGTTGTTTTTGTCATAAACTAAAGTTTTAAAATGTCTTATTGGCCTAGTCGTATATGTAAGTCGCACGTGTTATAATATGCTGTAATACACATAGCTTACTTTATAATGTTGTGATCATAATCCAAATCAAACGGTAAATTATCGGCACTATTTGTACACAATGTGAAATAGCTTTCTCCTTATTGACTAGTATCTATTTGCAATTTGGAACAGACCTACTTGCAATCAATTCATAGAATCGATTAACGGTTTGGGTTATAGTTTGTACATTTTAACTTTTTACATTCTACCTTCCTACTTACGTGCATATTTACATGGGAAGGAAGATAATATAAATTGCAAGGATAAATGTCTTTTCTTTGGGTAAGTTACATTGATGTTTCTGTATACGTATCTACTATTTTGAGTATTTATGCATAAAAAGCTTGACAAATATAATTGCGCTTGAGGTTGCCGACCTTGTTTTAACTTACTGAACAAATATACTTTCGAACTATTTTTTATTAAGTACCCGCTTGCTTATTACAACCTTGATAATACACACGTGATAGTCACTGCTGGCTGGTTGCTAAAACTGTAGAACCATCAGAGGTCGCATTTTAGTTTTGAGATGTGAGTTTAAACATGCGCACATTAACTAGTACATGTATTGTATATAAACAGCAATGAAAAACAAGAATAAATCTGCTCAAACAGTACGTCAGTTTAACAATATAAATGTTAAAACACCGGACACCAACACTTATTTATAATCTGGATAATACTACAATACTTATATCATTATACTAGTATAACAAGGTTACTCGCAAATCTGTATTATATCGTACCCGAAAGTCTCCATACATGTATACCATTCATACAATGGGTCTACGACTTTAATAATGTTATTTTCAAATAAACCTGCGTGCAAGTCTGTTTGAATAAAAGAAAATGTAAACATGCAATGTTTAAATTCGAATAGATATCTGGTAATCGATTTTCTAAAGAACCTTAAAGTAGCCCGATTAAAAAGCAAATGTATATGATATATTGGGTAGTTTCATACAAATAAGGCTTTTATGTCTCTTGCACAAACTTTGTGGCTCACAACACTTCAAATGCATTCGAGCAATTCGCATGTGTGCCGACAAAGAGGCGTTGTTCTATGCGGCGTTGTTGTAGTTGACGCAAACTGTAATTCATAGTCAGACCGGCGACGTGGACCAGTGTGTCTTTGGTATACCCTCCTTAGTGTTTCAAAATGGAATAATTTTATACTTAGTAACTAGAATTTAAGCAGTTTTAAAGAATAAAAAGGGGAGCGAAGAGGGCCCACCGCCTCCCTGGCCAAAAAGGCTAGTAATTTAAAACCTTCCAGGACAAGAACCATGATACATTTTCCTTACTTTAAACACTATGGCCTTGACCTTGAGGTAGGGACTTGGGTCTTGCACGCCACACATCCGCTTGATGTGCTAGACATTTGTGCCAAGTATTTTAAAACCTTCAAAGCAGATAAAGTTAGTCCGGACACAAAGGCAATATACAGGATCCATTACCTATAAACCTAAGTGAGACCTTGACCTTGTGGTAGGGATGTGGGTCTTGCACGCACACGCATCTTGAGTGCTGACATTTGTGCCAAATTATTTTAAAACCTTCAAGCATGACAAAGTTACAGTCCGACACGAAGTCATATATAGAGGAACCATTACCTCAAACCTAAGGTGCCTTGACCTTGGAGCTAGGACGTGGGTTTGCCGCGACACGTGCTGTGTGCTTGACATTTGTGCCAATATTTTAAAACCTTCAATGAGGACAAAGTACAGCCGACAGATGCATAATGCATAATAGAGGAACCGTACCTTCAAACTCTAAGTTTGACCTGACCTTTGAGCTAGAACGTGGGCTTGTACGCGACACGTCGTCTTGTCTGACATTTGTGCCAAATTATTTTAAAATCCTTCAATGCATGACAAAGTTACAGTCCGACACGAAGTGTTATATAGCATACATTACCTTCAAACCTAAGTTTGACCTGACCTTGACTAGGATGTGGACTTGTACGCGACACGTCGTCTTGATGTGCTAGACATTTGTGCCAAGTTATTTTAAAATCCTTCAATGCAGACAAAGTTACAGTCCGACACGAAGGCATATATGAGGATCCATAACCTTCAACCAAGGGACCTTGACCTTTGAGGTAGGGATGTGGGTCTTGCACGCGACACGTCTCTTATGTGCAGACATGTGTGCCAAGTTATTTTAAAACCTCAAGCATGACAGAGTTACAGTCGACACGAATTGTAAGTGGGGACGCACAGACAGACGGACGGTGCGATTTTAATATGCCACCCTTCGGGGGCATAAAAACATAAGATGAGCCTATTTTAAGTTCACATGCAATGTAACAAATGCATTTGTTGTCATCTTAATGCGACTGGCCATGTGTCATGTTAATTTACATACACTCTTCCTTATACAAAGCTAGGTCATCATGACCCAGTGCAAAGTGAATTGTTTTGAAAGTAGGCCTTTCATAGTGTTCATGTTAAGTTGCTTTAGAATTCACCTATCCATCTAGTTACTTTTAACGAGAGCTCACTCGCCAAGAGAGTATTACACATGACAAGAGCGCATGTACTAGGCTCAGACCTTGGAATGTCTTCCATCATGCCGTCATAAATTGTTTTAGGACCGAAATCGGGAGAAGTATACCCGACTTACATTTCTAATTAGTCTTACCGAAAGAACAGTTGTTAGATATTTTGAAACCTCATTTTTTCAGCATAGACGTCGTGAAATCAGATGTGCGCCTTGTTTTCATTCTGTTAATGTTCTTTCTTCCAGACCAGTCATCCGTTGCATGCGCATAATGTCTTTATCGGTCAACTAATTCTTTGGAGCGTGGTCTAGTGGTATTCCAGGGATCGCCGGTTCGATCCCCACCTCAATCACTAACATAACTAATGGTCCTTCGGATGCGATCTTAAAGCGAGGTCCCGTGTATAGGTGCTATACACCGGGCATGTAAAAGAACCAGGGCGTGTCTCTGGCACTTAGTTGCACAATCCTCCGAAACCTAAAAAAACTTATCATTATCATTATCCGGTACCAACGATTACAAACGTTGTCTTCGGTGGTTCCCTTTTGGTTGCACGTACTATACACGGAGTGTGTTATAACTCTCAATCACAGTCTCCTTGAGACTTTGAGATTCACACCCTGGTATTTAACCCCAGTCATTCAGCCTTGTCCGTTATGAAAATACTGCGTACATGTTACTCTGATTGCAATCAGTGCTGCGACCAGTAGAGACCATGTTTTGTCTACACATCTGTTCAGTCTGACAATGATCACACTGTTTATTATGGTGTACTCGTTCATTAAGTTTTCAGTGAACACCCCTGATCACACTGTTTATTATGGTGTACTCGTTCATTAAGTTTTCAGTGAACACCCCCTTTGAACAATTAATGGTCCTGTCTAAATGAAAGCTCGGCAGACGATATATTAAGAAAGCTCGGCAGACGATATATTAAGAAAGCTCGGCAGACGATATACTAAGAAAGCTCGGCAGACGATATATTAAGAAAGCTCGGCAGACGATATATTAAAAAAGTTATAGCAGGGTCATGTCCAAAATATTAGCTTCTGTTTTAGGACGCTACGGTCATTTCGTAAAGTGCTCTCCCCAGCATTCTCTATATTAGGGCTTACCTATACATGTATATAACCCTCGTAAGAACTAGATTTTAAGCCGCATTAAGTCCGATCGAGACACCCTTTATGACCACATGCCTTACTTCCCTGTTAGTAAAAAATGCATATCGGAAGAAAATAAACTATTTGTAGAACCAATTAATATTTCCGCCTTTGTCGAAATACACAGACGCTGGGAAAAGTGGCTAAAAGTCGTGTCGGTTTAGTCGTCACATTCACAGTATGCAAGTGTTTAAATAACATTTTGTTTACATATGTCAGTACCCGTTTTAAGTCCCACCCAGTGAAGTGTTTATGTATTTCATGGTTCAGGTATTCAATTGTTCAGTGGGTGTTGTAATTTCTACAGGTAAAAAAATCGGTATTTACACTTAGGCCACGTGTTTGACCCACTGGCCATTTCACTTTAACTACATATTAAAACCTGTTAGACATGTAAAGGAAAATCGACCAAATGGAATTCATTTGTAAATTTTATTGAAAATATCAAGGTAAGTGTTTATTGTGTTTAACTGTATGTTATAAAACTGTTTTTTTTTCAGGAAGCGGATTTGGGAGTGACTCAATAAGCTACAAGCTTTCTTCACAATCAAGCTAAAATAAATTTGTATAAACTAAACTAAACCTTCGTTTTTTCATAATTTTGTCTATTATTATCGTTTCACACTGAATTACGACTTCAAACTTGCTTCTCAGTATATCACATTTCAAATTGTTTACCTAAAATCGAGAATAAAAGAATATTGAATAAGCCAAAATGTTTAACTTTCCCCAATGTCATTGATCTGAGTTTGAAAGTACAATTGTAAACCAACAAGAGGTATAATAAACACGACCTTGGACAAGAAAAGTTCTCGTACAATGTAAATGCACAAAATTATCTTAATTGCGATCACTTCTATATTGGTTTCATCACGTACATATTTTGCAATTCACGGTATTGCTTTCGGGTGTGTACTAAATAATAAACATAGCAAGTTATAATACAAATAAAAGGTAAATAACATCTAATTCTCACTGTAAGTATTCTGACTTTTATGGGGATATATATTTAGAGTACGTAACTTCTACTGTTGTACGAGAGAAATTATCTCTTTTTGTTGTTGTGTACATTCTATTGTACATGTTTACAGACAGTGCTGGAATACATTCTACTTTGTTATGTGCCATGCAAGAACGGAAGGACGTTCAGATTGTTGTAGAAAGAAAAACAGTATGTACAAAATACAACTTTCTAGAGTTATTAACTATTACTTTTAGGTTGTACTAGTGGATCATATAACAGAATTATGTACAAGAGAGCGTTAGCGACCGCAGCACTTAATTTGTTTATAATCATAGTTGTGTGTATGTGACTATAACCTTCTTAAGCAGTAAAATGCACTTATAGAACAAAGTAGACGAGTAAGAATTACTCATTAGGCAATTAAAATGGCGTAATGTTTTGTGATAAACGTGGTAAAAATAAAGATCCGTTTACTTTAAAACTGATTAGCGAGTAGAATTCGGCTACGAAAAAACAATAGCGTTAAGTAAGACATTGAGAATGCATGCCACAGTTGAGGAATAAAAAATATACTACATAGATATTTTCCACTTTCGTGCCAGTAGAGTAAATGTCTTCATTACAAAAAAATTGATTACTCCCTGACTTTCTATGAATTTTGTTTCTCGCCAACTGACAAGCAAAATTAGTTACAAGGATTAATCGTACGGACAGGTGACGTTATATATGGGACTTGAAATAGGTATGGATTGAACATGTTCATATTTACCATTTTTACGACTCCAAAACAGGATACCAAGGTGTAAATATTTATATGCTGAGAGCACAGTATTTATACTTCAAAGTTACTTGATTTTCACCAAGTCCTGTCGCGTCTTGCGACATACCTTTTACTTCACTGCTTCCACGAACGCTATAGATGTATAGCCATAGTTTACTTTATATTTCAGTAAATGAAGGCGTTCTAAACAATGCATACAAAATGGCTGATAAAGAAATGCAAGACTGGACTTACATTCTCCTGTTTTCTATTGACGTTTTTCCTCGTTACACGACAGGTCCTGGAAGAAAACGAAGCGCGGCGGGAGCACGTGGAGGCCATACAGACGACAAAAGCTTTTGTGAGAAGAGTAAGTCAAGATTTACTTCTATAGCATTTAATCTTTTTTGGTTCAAGAATGCACAACTGTCTAGGTGAACGTTTGAATACTATGAAATTACTTTTAAAATTCGACTCTTGCTCTAGAAGACGTTGTTGGGTAGCATCATTTCTTGAATAACTATCAAATTTTATAGAAAAAAAACTCCATTTAGAATAGCAATGTACAAGGCGTATTGCACTGAAGTTTGATTGATGATATGTTGAAATTTCCTCGTTTTTATTCAAAACAATTGCATGAACAAGGTGATTTGGACAGACCATCTCTGGATTTCGGTCAGTTTTCATCCGATAGTCACCGTGTAGCAGAGACGTTCAAAACCGGAGAGACTTAAGTGTTAACGATGTATTTTTTTCTTCTGATTTGTAGGTTATTAAAGATGACGTGCCATTTAAAGTAGTGTATGGTGCTAAACCAATTGCTAAACCTAGTCAAAATGAAATAAAAAACGACCAAAACGTTGCCAGGCCTCCGAACTCTACAAGTAGAATTCCGGGCTTGTATCGTGTGCTAGGATTTGCCTATGACATTTTCTTGTTCTCTGCTGTCATTGGAAATTCTTCAAGCGATAAAACATGGGACACTATCGTGATACAAGGCTGGGAACACGAACTGTACGAGAACACGACCTTTGGATGTTGTATAAAATACCAGTCTGGAGACCTACTTCCGGTGAATATGACAAGAAAAGTTCACTGGGCTTACAGGGACAAAGCTAAGATGCCTGTGAAACAGTACATATGTCCGAATCCTAGATATAAAACAAAAGATCTTCCCCAATCTGTAACCATTGCTGGGTGGACGAAGCAGACGTCTTGTCACCAAAGATTTAACTGGTATTTGGAGCCATATTTTGCCCATGCACACAACAATGATATAGCTGTCTGCACGAAGGTAGGTTTTAATCTTCGATACAGTTGTTGTTATATTTTGTCTCTGGTTGTGTTGCCGATGTTTGTAATGTGAAAGTTACAAGATCATACTTGACTTCTTGTCAATATCTGGAAAAATTGTCGAGCAGTTGTATGAAAGACAAAAACATCACCAACGGTCAAAAATGTACACGTGGACGTTAACCATAGCTTTAAACATTACTACAACTAGATACCCGGTATATAACTAGTGTTCCTTTTTGTTCCTCGGACTGTGTACAATAGGTAATGACACTTGCATATCTACATAATATAAATCAAGAAGCAATGTTTCAGATACCAGGAATACGAGTGTATTAAACTCGCGGGATGCACAAGAAACTTCATTTAAAATGTACGTCAAATATATTTTTTATTCCAAGGTAATCTACGGTGGTGCGTCAGCAGACGATATTTTAACTTGGTTTGAGATACATCGACGGCTAGGCGTGAATAAGGTTCTATCTTACACGTACAATCTTAATGCAAACGCTACCAAAGTGTTACGGCATTACGAGTCTCAAGGAGTGGTGGAAACATTTCCCTTCAATCTACCTAAAGCATGTAAGTACATAAGCTCGATACATTACATTGATATGCGCTTATTATATCATATCACTTCAGACGAACCACAAATTATGCTGTTAGGAGCATGCAAGCTCTCTGCAAGAACTTAAAACATTTCTAATTAAATATTGTAGGGTGACAATTCACTGCATCTGTTATCAGCAACTACGGAGCCAAACTGTAGTACAGTCAATGTTTATCTGGCTGTACCTGTTGATCTACCGAGCAAAACCTTACACGAATAATGCCTTTAATTGGCTTACATACGCACGCAGTGTTCACCCATGACAATAATTTGTATCACAATGTACATACAAAGTTAAAACCTTCGAAATTAGATCACTCTGGCGATACAGACATGCAGAGAGAAACAACTTACAATAGTCAACTAAAATAGAGACGAAGCACTGATTACTTCTTTCGGACAACTGTCTTTGTTCACGTGCTTTTCTGCTTGGTATAACATTCACAAACGTCCGTCAATCTGTAACGTACGGCTATAACATTCACTGTTGATCAGCCGAGGTGTAATTCGCTATCAGATTGTATCGTTGAGTAAATATGACGCCAGCAAAAGCCTATCTCGCAGTCCAGTCATTTAGCGGGGCTTCAACACGATTAATAAGCCCGATATTAAATTGACAACATGTATACACGTTCAGTAAAGCTTTAGTATTTCGATGTCTTTCAATATCCCCTCCTTCTTTGTCAGCTCGAGGACGAAAGGTAACGACGGTAGGAGTGAAGAACTTCCAGGCCTGGAATGACGAGCAGATACCCGTGTACGATTGTTTTGAAAAACTTAAAGGCTACAAGTACGTGGCGGTGATAGACATTGACGAGTATCTTGTGCCTAATGGAGGAAAATCGTGGACACAATTGTTCGTAAGCAAATGTTTCATTGCAGGATCTCACTCGACCCGTTTATAAATACGAGAAAACTCAATAAAACGATCTAGAGAAACCTTAGAGTTTGATTGTTTAAAAATGCATTAGGAATTATCTTGTTTTAAACACATCCATTTATACATTACAATGCCGGAACACTATTAAACTCTGAACATTTTAAGGTCAAAGTTTGGTCGCTGGAGCAATAATATTAACGATAGTATATATTCGTCCCAGCCTTAACACATTAGTAATTATTTCAGGACAAGCTTTGGAAAGTGAGGCCGTATGCAGCCGGCTTTACGTTTTTGGTAAATTTACATATAACCTCTTGGAACGTAACAAACAACTCGTCGCGGTTTACTGTCGGTAAATATGTTAACCGAACTGCCGCCATGGTGGACCGGATGAAGCACGTGACACGACCGGACCGGTTGAATGTTGGCGGTTTATCAACTCACATGTTTACACCACTGTGGGAAAAGAAATATAGAAGGTAAAACTTGGGGAAATACATGCACTATTCTGTCAACCAGTTTCTACAGAATATAGACATACAGATGGGTAACTTATAATATGGACAAGTTACTAGTATATGGTGACTTCACGCGGATATTGCTAAAATTCATTTAACCGGATTTTTTGGTTTTGTAGAGAAATTTAATTATTCTAGAAAGAAAACTTAAGTAACATATATATGAACTTTAACATGCGAGGAAAAAGTGCTTAAAGTATACAAAGTTAACAGATTTTGTTCACGTTGTTTTTCAGGTTTGGAGCAGCAGAGACTGAGGCGACGATACACCACTTCCGGTCCTGTAGAAAAGATTGGACAAAGAGATCAGCCAATAAAACCTGTATGAATCTGGAAAGATTTCGAGACACTTCTGTCGCGGATATCTTAGCACCAATAGAACAAAATATTGTAAAATTAAAGACGTTAATACTCAAATGAGGCTGATAATCCTTTGGTACAATCTATTAAATGTTGATACATCCACGATTTTTGCCAGATTTTAAGACAGATCTGTTTTAACCATTTTGGTTCGGGGAGAAATTATATCTGTTTTCTAGCATAACTCTGTGCTTTTTCAGTTGCATTGAGAACTGTTATAGATTTGAAATTGTTCGTGTATGGTAGGTGGGCTGACCACGTGGCCGTAGTAATAGATAAATTTTTTTTGATGACACGGCATTTTGAAAACATGGGTTATCGCATGTATAAATCACGACCGGAGCTCTACAATGTTAACAATTCCGGATACCGAGGTTCATGATGTATTTCCCCTAACAGGCAATCTTGTTTTACTTTAAAAAATATAACTAAAGATAAATGTTCCAGCAATGGTTTCAGAAAAGACATATCATCTTGAAATAAACCCATTTACTGTTTTCTACCACCCCACTGGTACCATACACGATCACAGACGATGTGTCTTGTCAGACTGGCACATCAAAATTCAGTATTAACTTTCCCATCAGTATTGCCATTCAAACGTCTTGTATGGACTTTCACAAAAAAACTGACATTTTTATCATCCAAAGATTATTTGTGCAATAATAAATCATTTTATCATTTGTTAAGTTTTATTGTGTTGTGTCATATTTTAGCCTTTTTTTCTGTAGTTAGTTTCTGTGGACTTACTGCGACACCAAAATTACTACTTATACTTATTACTGATTTCTGCCACATTTTGTTTTCGTGTAATTGCCCCGGACACACGAAGATGCGAAAGGTAAAACAACTATTGATTTTGTGTGCGCTTGTGTTAGGCTAAGACAAGAAACGTCGAACAATCATCACTACTTTGTCGTATCTTCGTGTGTTATGGCTGATGAAACAAAAAGTACAAAAATACTCAAAGTCGCCAAAAGTTGAAAAATAAAATTTGTCGTCTGGGCATCGACGTCACATTTAAAGCCAACATGAAACTTTACTAAGGATTTTGGTGCAGCTTCGTTATTTCGCTTAAAAGGCGAAAATACGACGTATCAACATTTTGCCGACCTTACTTGCTTCATGCCGTTGTTTGGGACGGAAGGCATGAAAACAGGAACAGACAAAAATCAGCAATCATCAAAAATTACTGTAATGACAATATACAAGTAATCGGTGTTAATTATTCGGAAAGACATATCCCATAGTAACTGGTATAGCGAAATTACGTCTAAGAAAATGCTCACAATATATTTATTCTTTTATGGTACGAACTTGAATATCGATTCAAATTTGGATTTGGTTTTGACAGAATTGTCCTCCAAAGTTTGCTCCACATTTGCAGACGTATGTAGCACCCTCTACCTCAAAACACAGCCCGCCATTTTGACAGGGCTGACTTTCACATGGAAATTCTGCAATAGAATGTAATCGGTTTATACATATACACTGTGTAAATCATGAAGACGTCAAAGGATTGCATTTATTGATAAATCACATATAAAACATACTAGATCTATTACAGAAATGCATAAAGAATTGTGAATAGAAAGCTCTAAGCTTATTTAGATCTATAAACTCTCTCATTGAGATTGCATTTTGTAGCCAGTTCAGACAGGGACATTCTCTGGTTCAGATGATAATGTCAGTGAAGGAAAAGGATGTCACAGTTGATCACTAGTTAGCTTTACTTGTAGTCTATGGGGAGATAACTGGCTAATTCTACCGCTATCGCTGTCGATATTAAGATCAGACAATAAAATTGATATCAAATGGTCAACTACATAATAAGATCGTGTCTGTAATTTGACCACCATTCATCGGTCTCAAGGGTAGATGTAGTCAATTAATAAAAAAATCCTGCTGTAATATATTTGTCTAAATAAAGATGAAGTTGTACTTGGACTTCATTTACTGTGTTGTTTGTACATGTATTTGTCAACAGATCACAAGAGTTGGAAGCTCCTACTGTATGACAAATATCACTGTGATGATACTGGTACCACACCAAGCACGGAAGCAACGGACAATTCAAGCCCTTTGTATTACACAACTGAATATGTAACTCAACAGTGTTTGCTTTCTTAAAATCTTGTAAAAGCTTACGTCCACAGAAAGGTAGTGTCCCGGTCCATTTTCCAGTTTGCGAGCAAGTCCGAGTTGCATCGCCGCTTAACATAGTGTGACCTACGTCACACGTGTACGTTACCGTTGATCCAACCGTAGCATTTCCGGTAGCTTGTTTGGTACCATGCTGTATATTGACAGGCGTAGGGCATACTACATCTGGAAAATAAAGAAAACAAATTAATAACTTAACGAAAAATGACAGTGTCATGATAATACTAGTAGGTTAAGCATAATAAGCCGTGGAACGCGTAAACGTGTCTATAGAACGGGGGTTGCATGTTTCAGAAACAATTAGGACTAAAATTTCGTTGGTTTATCTAATTGAAAATGACCCCATCACAAAGTTTTATTTACAACAGTTTTAAATATTGTCATATTGTCAATGAAGCATTAAAGTTGGAATTTAAATAAAAGGAGCATTATCTACATTCAATACATGAGAACAACAACAAAGTACACAACGTCATATATCATATCAAAGTTAGTCGCAACATATATTATAGTATACAATTATGTAAACTCAAATGTTGTTTGACACTAACTATATCTAATTCCTATAGCCGCTCCGGTTAGTATTGGAACCATGTGCGACCAATCGAAGAAGAGCGTCGTAGCAAAGCCGCCACATCTTCCTCCGAAATGGGTCTCGAACTCCGCGAAGAACGTTTTGGGGATTTTCTTGTATTCACTTGTTAACTCAGTGGCTAGGTAGACCCATTCGCGAATGAAGTTACTCGAAGTAAGTCCAGTTACTGAGAGAGTGCGTTGGTTAAACAGTGAAGTGAAATAACTGTTTGGATTACCGTCGCAGTTCGTATAAGTTACGTCGTGTCCGTTAACCCTGTAAATATGATGTAACAGGTACAAAAAGTTAAAAACCATGACATAAAAAGTTACATCATGTTTAAGAAAATAATAAATCCTTACATTGTCCTGAATGAACTGTACATGTAATTACAATAACGATTATACATACATGTAATTACAATAACGATTATACATACATGTAATTACAATAACGATTATACATACATGTAATTACAATAACGATTATACATACATTAAACAATGTGAGGAGTTTGAGTCGCGCCTTGTCATTTGTCCTCCTATGTGCATTGAAATGTATAAAATGATGAAGCATGATCTAAAATACTTGTATATCACTGGGAAGCAGTAAAAAGTAGTGATATTGCGTTATCTTCCTGAAAATGGCGATATGAAATTCGACAGTGTGAAACAGGACAATGAGACCACTGCGTATGTTATAACGGTGTGTTTACCCGTCACTATGTACTTCTCCCTATGTTATAACGGTGTGCTTACCCATTACCATGAACTTCTCCCTATGTTATAACGGTGTGTTTACCCGTAACTATGTACTTCTCCCTATGTTATAACGGTGTACTTACCCAGTACCATGTACTTCTCCCTATGTTATAACGGTGTGCTTACCCATTACCATGTTATTCTCCCTATGCTATAACGGTGTGCTTACCCATTACCATGTACTTCTCCCTATGTTATAACGGTGTGCTTACCCTTAACTATGTACTTCTCGCTTTATTATAACGGTGTGCTTACCCGTAACCATGTACTTATCCCTTTGTTATAACGGTGTGCTTACCCAGTACCATGTACTTCTCCCTATGTTATAACGGTGTGCTTACCCGTAACCATGTACTTCTCCCTATGTTATAACGGTGTGCTTACCCGTAACCATGTACTTCTCCCTATATTATAACGGTGTGCTTACCCATTACCATGTACTTCTCCCTATGTTATAACGGTGTGCTTACCCAATACTATGTTCTTTTCCCTATGTTATAACGGTGTGCTTACCCGTAACCATGTACTTCTCCCTATGTTATAACGGTGTGCTTACCCATTACCGTGTTCTTTTCCCTATTTTATAACGGTGTACTTACCCGTAACCATGAACTTCTCCCTATTTTATAACAGTATGCTTGCCCATTACCGTGTTCTTCTCCCTAAGTTATAACGGTGTGCTTACCCATTACCATGTACTTTTCCCTATCTTATAACGGTGTGTCTACCCAGTACCATGTACTCCTTCCTATGTTATAACGGTGTGCTTACCCAGTACCATGTACTCCTCCCTATGCTATAACGGTGTGCTTACCCATTACCATGTACTTCTCCCTATGTTATAACGGTGTACTTACCCATTACCATGTTCTTCTCCCTATGTTATAACGGTGTGCTTACCCATTACCATGTACTTCTCCCTATGTTATAACGGTGTGCTTACCTGTAACCATGTACTTCTCCCTATGTTATAACGGTGTGCTTACCCATTACCATGTTCTTCTCCCTATGTTATAACGGTGTGCTTACCCATTACCATGTTCTTCTCCCAATGTTTTAACGGTGTACTTAACCATTACCATGTTCTTCTCCCAATGTTTTAACGGTGTGCTTACCCATTACCATGTACTTCTCCCTATGTTATAACGGTGTGCTTACCCATTACCATGTACTTCTCCCTATGTTATTACGGTGTGCTTACCCGTAACCATGTACTTCTCCCTATGTTATAACGGTGTGCTTACCCGTAACTATGTACTTCTCCCTATGTTATAACGGTGTGCTTACCCAGTACCATGTACTTCTCCCTATGTTATAACGGTGTGCTTACCCGTAACTATGTACTTCTCCCTATGTTATAACGGTGTGCTTATCCGTAACTATGTACTTCTCCCTATGTTATAACGGTGTGCTTACCCGTAACCATGTACTTCTCCCTATGTTATAACGGTATGCTTACCCGTAACCATGTACTTCTCCCTATGTTATAACGGTGTTCTTACCCGTAACCATGTAATTCTCCCTATGTTATAACGGTGTGCTTACCCGTAACCATGTACTTCTCCCTATGTTATAACGGTATGCTTACCCGTAACCATGTACTTCTCCCTATGTTATAACGGTGTTCTTACCCGTAACCATGTAATTCTCCCTATGTTATAACGGTGTGCTTACCCGTAACCATGTACTTCTCCCTATGTTATAACGGTATGCTTACCCATTACCATGTACTTCTCCCTATGTTATAACGGTGTGCTTACCCGTAACCATGTACTTCACCCTATGTTATTACTGGTGTGCTTACCCGTAACTACGTACTTCTCCCTTTGTTATGACGGTGTGCTTACCCGTAACCATGTACTTCTGCCTATCTTATAACGGTGTGCTTACCCAGTACCATGTACTTCTCCCTATGTTATAACGGTGTGCTTACCCATAACCATGTACTTCTCCCTATGTTATAACGGTGTGCTTACCCAGTACCATGTACTTCTCCGTTTGTTATAACGGTGTGCTTACCCGTAACCAAGTACTTCTCCCTATGTTATAATGATGTGCTTACCCCGTGCCATGTACTTCTCCCTTTGTTATAACGATGTACTACATGTAACGTGTACTTCTCCCTATGTTATAACGCAATGCTTACACTGGTGTGTAACCGAGACGATTAATATTTTTTCGGAATTTCCAAGATGGAGGACGAGTTTCAGAAATGTAACACAGACCGATATAAAAAAAATGGTTCTCCCAATCTCTGTTATATCCGTTACATCACAGAGGCTTGCCTATAACCATGTACTTCTCCCTATGTTAATTTAACGGTGTGCTTACATGTAACCGTGCTCTTCTACCTTCGCTATAACGGTGTGCTTACCCGTAACAGTGCAATCGCTATGTTGTAACGGTGTGCTTACCTATAACCATGTACTTCTCCCTATGTTACAACGGTGTGCTTACCTATAACCGTACACTTCTCCCTTATGTATATTCGACGTTGGAGTGAAACCAATATATAGGTACGGTGTCATATTGAAATTGAGTATTCCGCTATAATTTACATGAGCGTTGTATTGGATAGAAAGTGGCAGCTTGGCGTCTCTTGAAATTTGTTCTACCTTCGCAACATACTGTTGCTGAGTAATTCTTATACTTCGGATCAGTACATGACTGTTGTCGCTGCCTTGAACCAGATCAGCGATGTTTACTGTTATTGTGGTTGCCGGGGAAATATATGTGTAACCATAGCCGTCATGTATGTCACAGTATACACGATAAGCTTGTCCTTGTCTGTTATATATGGTATACTCGCCACGTGTCCTCGTTATATCCGCTGTGTAGATATCTGCACACGAGTCTGAAGACACAGATACATGCTAAGCCATTTTCAAACTTTGTGTTATTTTGGTTAAAACAATTATTTTGGTCAATTATCAAATATATAAATTTAACATGTACACGTGTAAACATTAGAATACAAATAAAAACATACAAACATACTACATATAAACATTGTATATTAGAGTATGATATATAGTAAGGAATAGTAAATAGAAAAGAGAGTGGTAGCGATGAAAGATTGAGGTCAGACACATGTTAAGCCATTTTCAAACTTTATTTTGTTTTCCATAAATATCTCAATCGAACATACAGCATTTACACTTGAATAGTGCTTGAAAAAATGTGAGGATTTTCAAATCCTAACATTTATTGTACCCAGTTTCTGAGAAGAGCAGTTTCTACTTTTAAAACCGAACTACCCCTCAATTGAGAATAATCCTTCAGAATGATGACATCACATACATTTGTATTTATAGAAAGTAACATAAGTAATCAACAGTTTTGGTGTTGGTATGATTGCAAAGATTTATATTGTTTCAAAGATAAGAAAAATATGCGACAATTTATCATAAAAAAGAATTTAGTCAAGTTTTCTAAGTTAAGGTGAAAGGATACTATATAAAAATTCTCTAGTCTACCTAAGTGTTTGGTACCAACTGAAACTTGAAGATATTTCTGATTCAGATCTATATTTTATTTGACGTTATTTATGTACATAACGTTACCATGACGTCGCAAACATGACCATGTCGCGCCATTTTTACGTCGGTTGTATGGAGACAAATTTTACTATTTTATTGCTTTACGTCAACAAATGATCTCAGTACAGTAAGTATAATACAAAATTTGTCTCCGTACAACCGACGTAAAAATGGCGCGACATGGTCATGTTTACATTCATGTTAAAATTTTTATATAGTATCCTTCCACCTTAATGTGCAAACGGTTTACGTACTTCTTAAACGTGCGACAGATACAGCATTATGGCACTTAAAGGTCCACTACTAAGCGAAAATTAAGTGACAGTTATTTCAATGGCAAGTACATTACCTTATGCAAGACACTAAATAATGAAGACTGGCAGGTTAAAATTTACAGAAAGTGTTTTGAACACGAAAAAAAGTATGTGTATTATGTTGAAATCTCAGTCATTCGACAAAATGACCACCCAGGTCTTTTTAACTTTCTTCATAATGCATAGAAAAATATTTGTACATGTACTGTGGTTAATTTAGAATTTCTACATACCAACTTTCATTTTGTATTGGAAATAACTTATTTCTGTGTTTTTTTAAGTATATTTGAATTTTCGCTTTCCTTAGTATTGGACCTTTAAGTAGTCTGTTTCTTACTATGCAGTTTAGACATGCACTACTTTAATAAGCAGCCGATCAAAACGCGCTGAAAGTGACACACATATAGCATTTATACTGGCAATACTTTACCTACCTTGCATTTATAAACGCCATTTCATCGGATATTTAATGAAAATGTAGGTTCTGATAACAGACGGAATGTCGTTCTGGTTAATGTGACATTATGCTCATCTTATTGCACATAGTGTATTTTTGGTGACAGTTTTATAAAAGCAATTTTCGGTTGCTGTGCATTCAAATGTGTAAAACTTATGATAATGCCGCATTAGTACATGAAGTTGGTGCTTTAGAAAAGAAAAAAAAATGGACAAATAAAATAATTCCTAATAGTTTATTCCTTCATAGTGATCTCCCTTGTGTTGTTGTTATTGTTAGTACAAAAAAGTTCGGCAGTGGAAGGGACGCAACTCCTGCATGCAGTTGTTTTTTTCTTAAATTGACTCTCCAAGTCAAAATAGAAAAATCAATATTTGGAAAGTTATTTTTTCGTACTGGTAGCAGGAAGAGTTTGGCGTATTGTGTTAAAAGCTATTATTTCCTCTACCCTTTTTACACACACCTATTTCAGCTAGTTTTTTTCCTTGCAAAATATGTGCATAATGTCACTTTAACTACGCGGTAAAGATACGTTTCACTCCAAAATCGAAAGAAGTGAAGTCACGAAGATACTACGCAGTTGGGAATTTAAAGATGATATAATTTATGTAAAAAGAGCCAGTCTTTAAGTTGCTGTCGTTATTAGCGATAATTGTGAAATATTCCATATCACTGCCAAATTCAGGGAAGCACCGTGGTGTGCATTTGTTTTAATATAGTTGAACATGCGAAATAGACTGTTAAAACGCACCGAAGATTTAGATGATAGTAAGCTAGTAGCAAAATAGTTTCATCTTAAACCACCTTTTCAACAGTGTTTCAATAGACAGACTGGTTTCCTAACTATCGTTGAATGAAATTATTGATTGATTACTATGATTATTTACAATAATATACTGTGATTCATTCATTTTGAAATACCTACCATTCGTGTGTTTTGCATGGTTCAGTGTAATAAAATAACAAAAATTGAGCCGCGTCAAGGGAAAATCAACATAATGGTCTTTGCAACCATGCAAGCAGGCTGGTCTGGATTGATACTGGTCGCCCATCAATGTGTAAGCAGTTTCTGTTTAATGTTGTGTTTTATGGTATATGTTACATGTACCATACGACTGTTTTATCTAGAACGGGCTAGATAGGTTTTACGGGTTTAACACCCGGCGGGAAACAATTTGTTATGAATGGAACACCAATAGAAAGTTGTTTTATTAATTCGCGTATATTATGTTTTATACTATGAATGCAATCGATCATTAATTTTCATTACGATATTAAAGAAATGTGTTAATGTTTACAATAGTGAAAACATGACGTTGTAAGCCATGCTCAAGTGTTCAGTATAATGTATACTATGTATTAAATATTCCGACTTTGATCTTTATTAATTTCTTAGTCTAGAAAAAAGATCTACGTCAAAGGAAATACATTTCCAGTTAAATGTACGTTCATTTACAGGCGGAAAGTGAATTTTACGATAATTCCTGGTAAGGACCAGTACTGTAACTACTTTCTTCTTAAAAATTGCAAACTTTCTCACATAAAGAAACGTGGTCAGTAGCGGGGCTCGATCCCAAGACTCTCAATAATTGGGAAGCTTCAGCTTCTCTGACCACTTGACCAAGGAGGAATCTCACCGTCCGTAACATTGCTCAATATGCTGTTACATCAAATTGTCAGATGTTCCACTTAAATCTATCAGATATATTGCAAAACATGTGTTCAACATTCCTGTCCTTAGCACCAATCCTTATGATAATCTATGTTTCAGACCGAACATTTTCAGTGCCTTCAGCGCTTTGATTATTTCAAGGGTTCAAATAAATGAGCTTTCAAGGCTGCTTACCTACATTTTGAAAGCGATAATGACTAGAAACGCAAGAGTTGTCGTTCTTTATATAGATTAACGTTATTTTTCCCACATAAATGTACGTCTGTCTCCCTTGATCTAGTGGTTTAGGCATCCGCCTTTGGAGCGGGAGGTCGAAGGTTCAAATCCCAGCAGGGGTCTGTTCTGATATGGCCGGTTGGTGAGCCGCCAGCTAGTTAAATAATGGTTACCGTATGCCTACCTGCCTGGTGCCTGGCATAAAAGGGATAGGATTCGTCTAATAAGTCAGAAATGGCTGGCCCTTTAAATAATGGTGACACAAACACTTTACCTTTTACCTTTTTTGTACTTTCTCTTCGTAGTATAGTTGGTTAAGGCGTCTGGGTTGTTCTTTTTCGAGTGGAGTTCAAATTCCATCCGAACCCAATTTTTAAAAACATTTTTTCTTCTGTTTTACTTATCTTTTTCAGCGTTTTAACCATTTTAAAATGTTTTACGGCAACTACTCATAAATATCTACATTTATGTGAAACTAATAAGGATAATGGCTGATTTTAGATCTGGTTATTTGAAAATCTAGACGGAAAAAAATCATCATTTTTTGCCATTATATTAAGAGTTGTATAAAGACAAAATTTATCAGAGTGGAACAGATGCCCCTTTAATAAAATGTGCATTTTTTTTAGTTTAAACTGCTTTACCTTTTTTATCATTTTTTTCACTTTGTAAACATATCTACATCACTATCATTTGGGCAGGCTCATAAATAAAGGTGATGTAACTGTATTTCTACAGTGTATACTGAATACTTTATTACCAAAATTATGTTGAATTGTTATATAATGGTTACTGAATGTTGACAAATTATTCTTTCTTGTATACTGTTCAGTTAGTTATTTTAAATTACAATAAGAGGCTAAGGGTATAAAATTCTATATATCTTTTTAATAAGACTGTAAATTTCTTTTAAAATTTTAATTTTAATCATTGAAAAGATATAGTAATGGAAATCACTATTAAAAGATTGACCGTTATGGGCTGAATACCTTGAGTATGCTTTTCGACATAAGATCTACTCCTGATAGTTATTTGCTTAAGGTATAAGTTAAGCTTGGTCTCCTTGAATTCTTTTGGGGCCATACCTCAACATCAGCCATCACCAATCGAATTAAATATTTACATGTTTTGTTTGTAGGCCCGCAGTTATACTTTGTATCACGGTTTTTCTTATTAGATATTTGTAGTGATACTCCCTGATTTTTGTGTCAATTGTACATTGCAATGGCGCAGTGGACACAGTTTGCCATTTTATATTTTCTTAATTAGTTTCAAGTTGTCACGTCTGATTCCCATTTCTCTATCATTTTGCTAATGCTATTGCTCTTTACTATTATCTGATTTTCATACAAAAGTCTGTTGGTGTTTTTATTCGTTTTCACTTTGTCTTTGAAGTAATGTTCTTACTGAAAACTTTGTATCTTCTGTTTTTAGTTTTCCTTTCCATGTGTTACTAATTGCTTTTGTCAAAGAAATATGGTTTAATCTACGGTTGAAATATCATTTATATTTCACATTTGATCGAAGGTACGAAAATCCTTGGTCCTAAATAAAAAACGTGTTCTTTATATAAAGTTCCATCTTTCTAGCCAGGATTTCTATAAAAACAGATTTCCATTTTCCATTTTATATTTGAGTTCCATAATATTTCTTTTGGTATTTGTTCTATCTCTCGTTTATAATTGATCGCAGACCAACATACTACTATATATTACTTTTGCAGAATTTTAGAAATTTACATTCCGTTTATTTCAATCATTTGGGCATTTAACGTCCTTAAAGTAGTCTCATGACCTATGTACTTTAAAAAAACCTCTCAGCGTCTACCAACATTACCGGTTCTCTATCACGAAAATAGCTAATGCATATAATTAATAATGTAAAATTATCACGTGATGTATACTTACGCGGTTGGTCACCAGCTAACACAGTTACTCCAAGAATGCCAAATAGAAGAAGCAATTTAATAAAAACCGGATAAACCATCTTTCTGGTTGTTTATTTCAGACTTTACTTGAGAAGTCCCTATAGCTAGGTTAAATAAGTCCTCAGTCACCCTTTGCTTATCTCATTTTTCTACTTGCCCAAATTATAGACGGTCCTATTTTCTTATATCCAGACGATTAATCTTTCAAACACTTGGATATCATCTGGAGGTCTTAGAAAAAAAACCTTTGTAGAGATAAGGCTACTAACGTCGACGTGCTTTACTTTTTGTATTATGTTATATGCGTATAAAAGTATTTTCAAAAGTTATCAAGAAGTACGCTGTAAATGTTCTATACTCGAAACCTCTCACTTCAAATATGAAATTATTTTAATGGTTTAATTTACGTCAACAACCCTTTTCTGTTACTTTAACTTGAGATGTTTCTTTTGATTTTGCAAAACGATGACAACTATGAAACTAATGAAAAAACAAAACGCAGATATATTTGGACGAGTACCCAAATATATTGTCCAATACGGTTTTCTCAGCTGGGTACTCGTCCAAATATATAGAAGATAATTGTTAGTTTCGATGTAAGATCACGATATAATTTCACCGAGTGGGCACCAAAAGTGATATTTTCAACAATAAATAACAACTTTTGGTGTTCACGAGTGAAATTATCGTGATATGACATCGATACCAACAATTTTTCTGTTTATTTTATGTTTAAAACTCTATTTTTGTTGAGTTTGTTTCAATAACATGTTGAAAATCGCGGGAAACGTCACCAGAAAGCGAAGTCATCGACGTATGGTTTCCAACATTCTTTACTTTTTAAATGTTAATCCGGGTAGAAGATTTTGATAATTTCACTGAGTGAACAGCGATTTTAATAGGATATAATCCACCGTTATATTTCGATAAACCACTGAAAAACATAAAATAAATCTCTGTATTGTACAGTACAATGATAAATAACCTAATGATATTAAACACTTTCATGGCCTTATTTCCTATGTAGTTGGACAGTACTGCAGTTGTTTAAAACCGTCCGTGTGGAATCTTTTGTCCGCTCGCAGAATGTAGTCACCAGGAAACAACCTTGATCAAAATAACATTTTTTGCCATTACTTACGTATGAAAGCAATGGTAGTTTCTGTTATCTGAATTTACTGCGTGTTGATTGACATTTGGCCTAAATATTTGGTGACTTACGTCATTTATGGCGGCACAAACAGCAACATTTATCAAAGGCCAATTGCTCATGCATTCCGCTCTTCCAGTCCTCGTACATAAAAATTGCATTATCAAATGCGTGAAAAAAATGAACGCTTTATTTTGGGTTCAATGTACGCCGCATTTACGGTTGCTTGCATGCGAAAGAATGGCGTAGACTGTTAGCGTCTAGTTTGGCTTTGACGATTTGGGGCTCATTCGATAGACATATAAACTGCTTTTTTACAATTAATTGCCTATACATGTATGTTGCTTTTTGGATAAAATGTCAGATGCGTCCCATATTTACTCAGTGCAGTTTTAAAAGTTCTTATACAAAAACATCGTTTAACAAAACTATCAGCTAAAGGTATTCCCCCACACTGAAATGTTTCGTTGCATTTTATATTTCCTGCTTTTGGGAAAATCCATATTCCGTTAACATCTGACTTCAAATTAAATTTACAATCTCACATGTGCTGTGATTGAAACTGTTATGCCTGCTAATCATACGAAAATGGTCATAAAATTTGAACAAATTTGTTTCCAGAAATCTGTGACACGATCACTCAAGCAATAACCTGAAATGCAATCATTCAGCTATTTGTGAGATTCTTTAATTCGTTTTGTAGCAATGACCACTATCTTTTGTTTTGTAGAGTGCTTAACTTAATTATTCTAGAAAGAAATCTTATATAATATTTATATGAACTTTAACAAGCGAGAAAAAGTGCTTAAAGTATACAAAGTTAACAGATTTTGTTCATGTTGTTTTTCAGGTTTGGAGCAGCAGAGACGGAAGCGACGATACACCACTTCCGGCCCTGTAGAAAAGAATGGACAAAGGGATCAGCCAATAAAACCTGTATGAATCTGGAAAGATTTCGAGACACTTCTGTCGTGGATATCTTAGCACCAATAGAACAAAATATTGTGAAATTAAAGACGTTAATACTGAAATGAAGCTGAAAATGCTTTGGTACAGTCTAATGTTGATACACCCACGATTTTGCCAGATTTTGTCAGCGGCACACATCTATTTTGTGAAGCTACAAGATAGATCTCTTTTAAACGTTTTGGTTCGGGTAATTCGGTCCATTGAAGAAATTGTATCAGTTTTCCAGCATAACACTGTACTTTTTCTTTTGCATTAAGAACTTTAGTGGATTTAAATATTGTTCGTATATGGTAGGTTTGTGGCCGCATTAATGTACAAAAATAACTTTTTCAGGACACAGCATTATGAAAACATGGGTTATCGCATGTATAAATCACGACCGG
This sequence comes from Saxidomus purpurata, assembly GCA_022818135.1. Taxonomy (NCBI): domain Eukaryota; kingdom Metazoa; phylum Mollusca; class Bivalvia; order Venerida; family Veneridae; genus Saxidomus; species Saxidomus purpurata. The sequence goes on from JAFMSR010000016.1 coordinate 41,911,750, forward strand.
AACTCTACAATGTTAATAATGCCGGATACCGAGGTTTATGATGTACTTCCCCTAACAGTCAATCTTGTTTTACTTTAAAAATATAGCTCAAGATAAATGTTCCAGCTATAGTTTTAGAAGAGACATATCATCTTGAAATAAACCCATTTACTGTTTTCTACCACCGACAGTCAACTTTACTACTGGTACCATACACGATCACAGACGTTGTGCCTTGTCAGACTGGCCAATCAAAATTCAGTATTAACTTTCACTTCAGTATTGTCATTCAAACGTCTTGTATGGACTTTCACAAAGAAAACTGAAATTTTTATCATCCAAAGATTATTTGTGCAATAATAAATCATTTAACCATTTGTTAAGTTTTATTGTGTTGTGAAGAATTCTCGTATTTTAGTATTGTTTCCTGTAATTAGTTTATGTGGACTTACTGCGACACCAAAATTACTACATACATTGAAAGTGCTTGATATAATTATTATAATAAACACAAAACATGATTGTACACATATTTATCATATTGTGGATTTCTGCTATAATATCTTGTTTTCGTGTAAATGCCCTGGACACACGAAGATGCGAAAGGTAAAAAAAACTAATGAGTGTGCGCTTGTGTAAGGCTAAGACAAAGAACGTCGAAAAATCATCACTACTTTATCTTATCTTCGTGTGTTATGGGTGATGACACAAAAAGTACAAAACAACTAGCGTATTTGTTTAAATCAAGGCGGACTCGAAGTCGCGAGAAGTTGAAAATTTGTCGTCTGGGCACCGACGTTACATTTAAAGCCAACACGAAACCTTACTGAGGATTTTGGTGCAGCTTCATTATTTCGCTTTAAAGGCGAACATACGACACATCAACATTTTGCCGACCTTTCGTGTTTTTATGCCTTTTTGCCGTACTTCATGCCGGACAAGAACAAGAACAGACAAAAATCAGCCATCATAAAATTACTGTCATGGCCGTAAGTAATCGGTGTTAATTACGTCTACAGAAAATGCTCATAATAAATTTATTCTTTTATGGTACAAAATTGAATATCGATTCAGTTTTGAATGTTGTTTTGACAGAATTGTCCTCCAAAGTTTGCTGCACATCCGCAGACGTATGTAGCGCCCTCTACCTCAAAGCACAGTCCGCCATTTTGACAGGGTTGACTTTCGCATGGAAATTCTGCAAATAGAATGTAATCGGTTTATAAGTAAAACCTCGAAATTCCGGTCGGCCTTCGGGGGAAGAAAATCGACCGGGTTTTTGAGGTGACCGGATTTTTGGGGGACCGGACTTTCATTACTCTGGTATTTCCTGTATACGGGATATTTCATTATATGAGTCACGAAGGTTCCTTTTCAAACATGATCGTCTTTATTAAAATTCATTTTACACATTTAGAGTCACGTCAAAGTCCATACTGTGTTGTTTGTACATGTATTTGTCAACAGATCACAAAAGTTGGAAGCTCCTACTGTATGACAAATATCACTGTGATGATACTGGTACCACACCAGGCACGGGAGCAACGTACAAATGAAGCCTTTGTATTACGCAACTGTCTAGACTGAATATGTATCTCAACAGTGTTTGCTTTCTAAACATCTTGTAAAAGCTTACGTCCACAGAAAGGTAGTGTTCCGGTCCATTTTCCAGTTTGCGAGCAAGTCCGAGTTGCATCGCCGCTTAACATAGTGTAACCTACGTCACACGTGTACGTTACCGTTGATCCGACCATATAACTCCCGGAAGCTTGTTTGGTACCATGCTGTATATTGACAGGCGTAGGGCATACTACATCTGGGAAATATAGAAAACAAATTAATAACTAAACGAAAAATGACAGTGTCATGATAATACTAGTAGGTGAAGCATAACAAGCCATGGAACGCGTATACGTGTCTATAGAACGGTGGTTTCAGAAACAATTGGGACTAAAACTTCGTTGGTTTATCTAATTGAAAATTACCCCATCACAAGGATAATTTTACAACAGTTTTAAATATTGTCATATTGTCAATGAAGCATTAAATTTGGAATTTAAATAAAAGGAGCATGTGATCTATACATTCTATACATGAGAACAACAACAAAGTACACAACGTCATAGATCATATCAAAGTTAATCGCAACGTATATTATAGTATACAATTATGTACACTCAAATGTTGTTTGACACTAACTATATCTAATTCCTACAGCCGCTCCGGTTAGTATTGGAACCATGTGTGTCCTATCGAAGAAGAGCGTCGTAGCATAGCCGCCACACCTTCCTCCGAAATGGGTCTCGAACTCCGCGAAGAATGTTTTGGGGATTTTCTTGTGTTCACTTGTTAACTTAGTGGCTAGGTAGACCCATTCGCGAATGGAGTAACCTGAAGTAAGTCCAGTTACTGCGAGATTGCGTTGGTTAAACAGTGAAGTGAAATAACTGTTTGGATTACCATCGCAGTTCGTATAATTTACGTCGTGTCCGTTAACCCTGTAAATATGATGTAACAGGTACAAAAAGTTAAAAACCATGACATAAAAAGTGACATCATGTTTAAGAAAATAGTAAATCCTTACATTGTCATAAATGAACTGTACATGTAATTACAATAACGTTTATACATACATAAACCACTGTGAGGAGTTTGAGTCGCGCCTTGTCATTTATCCTCTTATGTGCATTGAAATGTATAACATCATGAAGCAGGATCTAAAATACTTCTATATCACTAGGAAGCAGTAAAAAGTATGTTATAACGGTGTGCTTACCCAGTACCATGTACTTCTCCCTATGTTATAACGGTGTGCCTACCCAGTACCATGTTCTTCTCCCTATGTTCTAACGGTGTGCTTACCCAGTACCATGTACTTCTCCCTATGTTATAACGGTGTGCTTACCCAGTACCATGTTCTTCTCCCTATGTTATAACGGTGTGCTTACCAAGTACCATGTTCTTCTCCCTATGTTATAACGGTGTGTTTACCCAGTACCATGTTCTTCTCCCTATGTTATAACGGTGTGCTTACCCAGTACCATGTACTTCTCCCTATGTTATAACGGTGTGCTTACCCAGTACCATGTACTTCTTCCTATGTTATAACGGTGTGCTTACCCAGTACCATGTACTTCTCCCTATGTTATAACGGTGTGCTTACCCAGTACCATGTACTTCTCCCTATGTTATAACGATGTGCTTACCCAGTACCATGTACTTCTCCCTATGTTATAACGGTATGCTTACCCAGTACCATGTACTTCTCCCTATGTTATAACGGTATGCTTATCCAGTACTATGTACTTCTCCCTATGTTATAACGTTATGCTTACCCAGTACCATGTACTTCTCCCTAGTATGTTATAACGGTGTGCTTACCCAGTACCATGTACTTCTCCCTATGTTATAACGGTGTGCTTACCTGGTACCATGTACTTCTCCCTATGTTATAGCGGTGTGCTTACCTGTAACCGTACACTTCTCCCTTATGTATCTTCGTCGTTGGAGTGAAACCAATATATAGGTACGGTGTCATTTTGGAATTGAGAATTCCGCTATAATTTACATGAGCGTTGTATTGGATAGAAAGTGGCAGCTTGGCGTCTCTTGAAATTTGTTCTACCTTCGCAACATACATATAATTTACGCAACATACATATAATTTACATGAGCGTTATATTGGATAGAGAGTGGCAGCTTGGCGTCTCTTGAAATTTGTTCTATCTTCGCAACATACTGTTTACCTTCGCTATAACGGTGTGCTTACCCGTAACAGTGCAATCGCTATGTTGTAACGGTGTGCTTACCTATAACCATGTACTTCTCCCTATGTTACAACGGTGTGCTTACCTATAACCGTACACTTCTCCCTTATGTATCTTCGACGTTGGAGTGAAACCAATATATAGGTACGGTGTCATATTGAAATTGAGTATTCCGCTATAATTTACATGAGCGTTGTATTGGATAGAAAGTGGCAGCTTGGCGTCTCTTGAAATTTGTTCTACCTTCGCAACATACTGTTGCTGAGTAATTCTTATACTTCGGATCAGTACATGACTGTTGTCGCTGCCTTGAACCAGATCAGCGATGTTTACTGTTATTGTGGTTGCCGGGGAAATATATGTGTAACCATAGCCGTCATGTATGTCACAGTATACACGATAAGCTTGTCCTTGTCTGTTATATATGGTATACTCGCCACGTGTCCTCGTTATATCCGCTGTGTAGATATCTGCACACGAGTCTGAAGACACATATACATGCTAAGCCATTTTCAAACTTTATTTTATTTTGGTTAAAACAATTATTTATTTTGGTCAATTATCAAATATATAAATTTACCATGTACACGTGTAAACATTAGAATACAAATAAAAACATACAAACATACTACATATAAACATTGTATATTAGAGTATGGTATATAGTAAGGAATAGTAAATAGAAAAGAGAATGGTAGCGATGAAAGATTGAGGTCAGACACATGTTAAGCCATTTTCAAACTTTATTTTGTTTTCCATTAAATATCTCAATCGAACATGCAGCATTTACACTTGAATAGTGCTTGAAAAAAATACTTTTGGATATTTTTCCCATTTTTAAATATGAGGATTTTCAAATCCTAACATTTATTGTACCCAGTTTCTGAGAAGAGCAGTTTCTACTTTTAAAACCGAACTACCCCTCAATTCAGAATAATCCTTCAGAATGATGACATCACATATTTATAGAAAGTAACATAAGATATCAACAGTTTTAGTGTTGGTATGACTGCAAAGATTTATATTGTTTCAAAGATAAGAAAAATATGCGACAATTTATCATAAAAAAGAATTTAGTCAAGTTTTCTAAGTTAATGTGCAAACGGTTTACGTACTTCTTAAACGTGCGACAGATACAGCATTATGGCATTTAAGTAGTCTGTTTCTTACTATGCAGTTTAGACATGCACTACTTTAATAAGCAGCCGATCAAAACGCGCTGAAAGTGACACACATATAGCATTTATACTGGCAATACTTTACCTACCTTGCATTTATAAACGCCATTTCATCGGATATTTAATGAAAATGTAGGTTCTGATAACAGACGGAATGTCGTTCTGGTTAAAGTGACATTATGCTCATCTTATTGCACATAGTGTATTTTTGGTGACAGTTTTATAAAAGCAATTTTCGGTTGCTGTGCATTCAAATGTGTAAAACTTATGATAATGCCGCATTAGTATATGAAGTTGGTGCTTTAGAAAAGAAAAAAAAATGGACAAATAAAATAATTCCTAATAGTTTATTCCTTCATAGTGATCTCCCTTGTGTTGTTGTTATTGTTAGTACAAAAAAGTTCGGCAGTGGAAGGGACGCAACTCCTGCATGCAGTTGTTTTTTTCTTAAATTGACTCTCCAAGTCAAAATAGGGAAATCAATATTTGGAAAGTTATTTTTGGATCGATTGATTTATTCAATCGGATCCAATGTTAACAGAGTATAGCTTCCTTACGGCCGAACTCTTTACATACAAACAAGTAGTTCCATATATTTCGTTGTTACGAATTATACTGTCCTGTTTAAAAAATTATATACATGTAGTTACAGATCTTAAATAATATCAAAACATTTCAGAATAGCATAATATTATATTGTTTTTCTTAAAATTTGTAATGTTCTGTATGGGATATGTCTAATTTTGACCCTATTTCGTCGTCGTTGTCGTCTGATTTCGGATCGACCCGCATTTTGTACCATTGCGTTTTTGTGTATGTTGATTCTTATGATACCGTCATCATAGATCGTAGACGCACAAGAGATGGTAACGTCTTTCTGAGTGATTTTAATGATCATTTTGTAGTCATTTCGATCAGACTGTCACTATTGAAAGGGGTTTAATTGTGCCAAATAATATCCAAGTTTAATGTCTATGGTTGAATGCACTTATGGAAAATTCGCTGTGTGGACAAATTTGACTTTTGAGATGCAGTGACAAAATGGAAAGCATCCAAAGAGAAACACCTGTTGTCTTGCCAACCCTTTGATTACCCACCATTTTGTGATGTATCACATGCAGTTTTACAGAAGTAAACTGAATAAAACTTCTTTAACATATAGTCATGCCTTTTATTTTTTTACAATAAAGGGAATGACCCTCGGAATTTCTAAATGACCCCCAAATTCTTATACAGGGAATTGGCACCCAGGGTCTTCCTTCTCCATGAAAGCCGAAATTTGCAATATGACCTTAGCTGTTGGGTGCGACGTTAAATCTGAATAAATTGGCACAACACAATCTTATGGGCATATCCCATAACTTTTGAATGACATTAAAAGTTGTTCAACCCATTAATTTTCAGTTCAGTGTTGTCAAAATCAATTTCTCAGTTACGATTCACAGCTTAATACTTCATAGGGTAGTTGAACATAGTCACTGAATGACATAATGTAAGCACATGGGTTCCTATCTCAAAAGTAAAGTCTACACAAATGGTGAAAGGTCAAAATTTGTGGACAGTTGTGTCTCCAGTTTATAACTTTACTCGTGCAAGGGTTGTCCTGATATTCACACATGTATGTGTACAGTCTATTTTGTCCTGATATTTACACATGCATGTGCGCAGACTGTGTTGTTCAGAGACAATCGATCCTCTAGCACTTTCAGTCCTTTGATTTCGTACTGGTAGCAGGAAGAGTTTGGCGTATTGTGTTAAAAGCTATTATTTCCTCTACCCTTTTTACACACACCTATTTCAGCTAGTTTTTTTTCTTGAAAAATATGTGCATAATGTCACTTTAACTACGCGGTAAAGATACGTTTCACTCCAAAATCGAAAGTAGTGAAGTCACGAAGATACTACGCAGTTGGGAATTTAAAGATGATATAATTTATGTAAAAAGAGCCAGTCTTTAAGTTGCTGTCGCTATTAGCGATAATTGTGAAATATTCCATATCACTGCCAAATTCAGGGAAGCACCGTGGTGTGCATTTGTTAATATAGTTGAACATGCGAAATAGACTGTTAAAAGCGAAGATTTAGATGATAGTAAGCTAGTAGCAAAATAGTTTCGTCTTAAACCACCTTTTCAACAGTGTTTCGATAGACAGGTTTCCTCACTATCGTTGAATGAAATTATTGATTGATTACTATGATTATTTACAATAATATACTGTGATTCATTCATTTTGAAATACCTACCATTCGTGTGTTTTGCATGGTTCAGTGTAATAAAATAACAAAAATTGAGCCGCGTCAAGGGAAAATCAACATAATGGTCTTTGCAACCATGCAAGCAGGCTGGTCTGGATTGATACTGGTCGCCCATCAATGTGTAAGCAGTTTCTGTCTAATGTTGTGTTTTGTGGTATATGTTACATGTACCATACGACTGTGTTATCTAGAACGGGCTAGATAGGTTTTACGGGTTTAACACCCGGCGGGAAACAATTTGTTATGAATGGAACACCAATGGAAAGTTGTTTTATTAATTCGCGTATATTATGTTTTATACTATGAATGCAATCGATCATTAATTTTCATTACGATATTAAAGAAATGTGTTAATGTTTACAATAGTGAAAACATGACGTTGTAAGCCATGCTCAAGTGTTCAGTATAATGTATACTATGTATTAAATATTCCGATTTTGATCTTTATTAATTTCTTAGTCTAGAAAAAAGATCTACGTCAAAGGAAATACATTTCCAGTTAAATGTACGTTCATTTACAGGCGGAAAGTGAATTTTACGATAATTCCTGGTAAGGACCAGTACTGTAACTACTTTCTTCTTAAAAATTGCAAACTTTCTCACATAAAGAAACGTGGTCAGTAGCGGGGCTCGATCCCAATACTCTCAATAATTGGGAAGCTTCAGCTTCTCTAACCACTTGACCAAGGAGGAATCTCACCGTCCGTAACATTGCTCAATATGCTGTTACATCAAATTGTCAGATGTTCCACTTAAATCTATCAGATATATTGCAAAACATGTGTTCAACATAGCACCAATCCTTATGATAATCTATGTTTCAGACCGAACATTTTCAGTGCCTTCAGCGCTTTGATTATTTCAATTCAGCACACAGAGTTCAAATAAATGAGCTTTCAAGGCTGGTTACCTACTGTTTTGAAAGCGATAATGACTAGAAACGCAAGAGTTGTCGTTCTTTAAATAGATTAACGTTATTTTTCCCACATAAATGTACGTCTGTCTCCCTTGATCTAGTGGTTTAGGCATCCGCCTTCGGAGCGGGAGGTCGAAGGTTCAAATCCAATCAGGGGTCTGTTCTGATATGGCCGGTTGGTGAGCCGCCAGCTAGTTAAATAATGGTTACCGTATGCCTACCTGCCTGGTGCCTGGCATAAAAGGGACAGGATTCGTCTAATAAGTCAGAAATGGCTGGCCCTTTAAATAAGGGTGACACAAACACTTTACCTTTTACCTTTTTTGTACTTTCTCTTCGAAGTATAGTTGGTTAAGGCGTCTGGGTTGTTCTTTTTCGAGTGGAGTTCAAATCCCATCCGAACCCAATTTTTAAAAACATTTTTTCTTCTGTTTTACTTATCTTTTTCAGCGTTTTAACCATTTTAAAATGTTTTACGGCAACTACTCATAAATATCTACATTTATGTGAAACTAATAAGGATAATGGCTGATTTTAGATCTGGTTATTTGAAAATCTAGATGGAAAAAATCATCATTTTTTGTCATTATATTAAGAGTTGTATAAAGACAAAATTTATCAGAGTGGAACAGATGCCCCATTAATAAAATTTGCATTTTCTTTGAGTTTAAACCCCTTTACCTTTTTTATCATTTTTTTCACTTTGTAAACATATCTACATCACTATCATTTGGGCAGGCTCATAAATAAAGGTGATGTAACTGTATTTCTACAGTGTATACTGAATACTTTATTACCAAAATTACGTTGAATTGTTATATAATGGTTACTGAATGTTGACAAATTATTCTTTCTTGTATACTGTTCAGTTAGTTATTTTAAATTACAATAAGAGGCTAAGGGTATACAATTCCATATATCTTTTTAATTAGACTGTAAATTTCTTTTAAAATTTTAATTTTAATCATTGAAAAGATATAGTAATGGAAATAACTATTAAAAGATTGACCGTTATGGGCTGAATACCTTGAGTATGCTTTTCGACATAAGATCTACTCCTGATAGTTATTTGCTAAGTTATAAGTTAAGCTTGGTCTCCTTGAATTCTTTTGGGGCCATGCCTCAACATCAACAATCACCAATATGAATTAAAAATTTTCATGTTTTGTTTGTAGGCCCGCAGTGATACTTTGTATCACGGTTTTTCTTATTAGATATTTGTAGTGATACTCCCTGATTTTTGTGTCAATTGTGCATTTCAATGGCGTTGTGAACACAGTTTGCCATTTAATATTTTCTTCATTAGTTTCAAGTTGTCACGTCTGATTCCAATTTCTCTTTGATTATGCTAATGCTATTGCTCATTACTATTATCTGATTATCATACAAAAGTTTGTTGGTGTTTTATTCTTTTTCACTTTGTCTATTAAGTAATATGTTCTTAGTGAAAACTTTGTATCTTCTGTTTTTAGTTTTCCTTTCCATGTGTTACTAATTGCTTTTGTCAAAGAAATATGGTTTAATAACCTACGGTTGAAATATCATATATATTTCACATTTGATCGAAGGTTCGAAAATCATTGATCCTAAATCAAAAACGTGTTCTTTATATAAAGTTCCATCTTTCTAGCCAGGATTTCTATAAAAACAGATTTCCATTTTCCATTTTTATATTTGAGTTCAATAATATTTCTTTTGGGATTTGTTCTATCTCTCGTTTATAATTGATCGCAGACCAACATACTACGATATATTACTTTTGCAGAATTTTAGAAATTTTACATTCCGTTTATTTCAATCAATTGGGCCTTTAACGTCCTTAAAGTAGTCTCATGACCTATGGACTTTAATCTGGAAAAACTTCTCAGCGTCTACCAACATTACCGGTTCTCTACCACGAAAATAGCTAATGCATATAATTAATAATGTAAAATTATCATGTGATGTTTACTTACGCGGTTGGTCACCAGCTAACACAGTTACTCCAAGAATGCCAAATAGAAGAAGCAATTTGATAAAAACCGGATAAACCATCTTTCTGGTTGTGTATTTCAGACTTTACTTGAGAAGTCCCTATAGCTAGGTTAAATAAGTCCTCAGTCACCCTTTGCTTATCTCATTTTTCTACTTGCCCAAATTATAGACGGTCCTATTTTCTTATATCCAGACGATTAATCTTTCAAACACTTGGATATCATCTGGAGGTCTTAGAAAAACCTTTGTAGAGATAAGGCTACTAACGTCGGCGTGCTTTACTTTTTGTATTATGTTATATGCGTATAAAAGTATTTTCAAAAGTTATCAAGAAGTATTCTGTAAATGTTTTATACTCGAAACCTCTCACTTCAAATATGAAATTATTTTAATGGTTTAATTTACGTCAAAAACCCTTTTCTGTTACTTCAACTTGAGATGTTTCTTTTGATTTTGCAAAACGATGACAACAATGAAACTCATGAAAAAAAAAAAAAAAAAAAAACAATACGGAGATATATTTGGACGAGTACCCAAATATATCGCCCAATATGGTTTTCTCAGCTGGGTACTCGTCCAAATATATAGAAGATAATTGTTAGTTTCGATGTAAGATCACGATATAATTTCACCTAGTGGGCACCAAAAGTGATATTTTCACGAGTGGCACAGCCACGAGTGAAAATAACAACTTTTGGTGTTCACGAGTGAAATTATCGTGATATGACATCGATACCAACAATTTTTCTGTTTATTTTATGTTGAAAACTTTTGTTGAGTTTGTTTCAATAAAATGTTGAAAATCGCGGGAAACGTTATATTTCGATAAACCACTGAAAAACACAAGATAAATCTCCGTATTGTACAGTACAATGTTAAATAACCTAATGATATTAAAAACTTTCATGGCCTTATTTCCTATGTAGTTGGACAGTACTGCAGTTGTTTAAAACCGTCCGTGTGGAATCTTTTGTCCGCTCGCAGAATGTAGTCACCAGGAAACAAATTTGCTGTACCAAGTTGGCGCATTAGAATAATAATTTTGTGCATCCTTTAAGTGACTAAAAGAACCTTGATCAAAATAACATTTTTTGCCATTACTTACGTATGAAGGCAATGGAAATATCTGTTATCTGAATTTACTGCGAGTTGATTGACATTTGGCCTAAATATTTGGTGACTTACGTCATTTATGGCGGCACAAACAGCAACACTTATCAAAGGCCAATTGCTCATGCATTCCGCCCTTGCAGTTCTCGATACTTTGACAGTGTTCGTACATAAAAATTGCATTATCAAATGCGTCAATAAAAAAGAACGCTATATTTCGGGTTCAATGTACGCCGCATTTACGGTTGCTTGCATGCGAAAAGAATGGCATAGACTGTTAGCGTCTAGTTTGACTTTGACGATTTGGGGCTCATTCGATATAGACATATGAACTGTTTTTTTTTACAATTAATTGACTAAACAAGTATGTTGCTTTTTGGATAAAATGTCAGACGCGTCCCATATTTACTCAGTGGAATTTTAAAAGTTCTTATACAAAAACATCGTTTAACAAAACTATCAGCTTAAGGTATTCCCCTACATTGAAATGTTTCGTTGCATTTTTTATTTCCTGCTTTTGAGAAAATCCACATATTTTCAACATCTGACTTCAAATTAAATTTACAATCTCACATGTGCTGTGATTGAAAGTTATGCCTGCTAATCATACGAAAATGGTCATAAAATTTGAACAAATTTGTTTTCAGAAATCTGTGACACAATCACTCAAGCAAGAACCTATGAAGGAAATGCAATAATTCAGCTATTTGTGAGATTCTTTAATTCGTTTTGTAGCAATGACCACTATCTTCTGTTTTGTAGAGTGCTTAACTTAATTTAGAAAGAAATCTTAAACTTTAACAAGCGAGGAAATGTACTTACAGTATTTAAAGTTAACATATTTTGTTCATGTTGTTTTTCAGGTTTGGAGCAGCAGAGACTGAGGCGACGATACACCACTTCCGGTCCTGTAGAAATGAATGGACAAAGAGATCAGCCAATAAAACCTGTATGAATCTGGAAAGATTTCGAGACACTTCTGTCGCGGATATCTTAGCACCAATAGAACAAAATATTGTAAAATTAAAGACGTTAATACTCAAATGAGGCTGATAATCCTTTGGTACAATCTAATGTTGATACATCCACGATTTTGCCAGATTTAAAGACAGATCTGTTATAAACGTTTTGGTTCGGGTAGAAATTATATCTGTTTTCCAGCATTGCACTGTACATTTTCATTTGCATTTAGAACTTAAATGGATTTGAAATAAATTGTTTGTGTATGGTAGCTGGACCGATAACGTGGCCGTATAGATAGATAAAAAAACTTGTTGATGACACAGCATTATGAAAACATGGGTTATCGCATATATAAATCACGACCGGCGCTCTACAGTGTTGACAATGCAGGATACTGAGGTTTATGATGAACTTCCCCTCACAGGCAATCTTGTTTTACACCTTGAAATAAACCCATTTACTGTTTTCTACCACCGACAGTCAATTATACTATTGGTACCATACACGATCAAAGACGATGTGTCTTGTCAGACTGGCCAATCAAAATTCAGTATTATCTTTTACTTCAGTATTGTCATTCAAACATCTTGCATGTACTTTCACAAAACACCCTGACATTTTTATCATCCAAAGATTATATGTGCAATAATAAATCATTTTATCATTTGTTAAGTTTTATTGTGTTGTGAAGGTTTCTCGTATTTTAGCTTTGTTTCCTGTAGTTAGTTTATGTGGACTTACTGCGACACCAACATTACTACATATATTGAAAGTGCTTGATATAATTATTATAATAAACACAAAACATGATTGTACACATATTTATCATATTGTGGATTTCTGCTATAATATCTTGTTTTCGTGTAAATGCCCGAAGATGCGAAAGATGCGAAAGGTAAAAAAACCTAACGAGTGTGCGCTTGTGTAAGGCTAAGACAAAGAACATCGAAAAATCATCACTACTTTATCTTATCTTCGTGTGTTATGGGTGATGACACAAAAAGTACAAAACAACTAGCGTATTTGTTTAAATCAAGGCGGACTCGAAGTCGCGAGAAGTTGAAAATTTGTCGTCTGGGCACCGACGTTACATTTAAAGCCAACACGAAACCTTACTGAGGATTTTGGTGCAGCTTCATTATTTCGCTTTAAAGGCGAACATACGACACATCAACATTTTGCCGACCTTTCGTGTTTTTATGCCTTTTTGCCGTACTTCATGCCGGACAAGAACAAGAACAGACAAAAATCAGCCATCATAAAATTACTGTCATGGCCGTATGTATAATACAAGTAATCGGTGTTAATTACGTGTACAGAAAATGCTCATAATAAATTTATTCTTTTATGGTACAAAATTGAATATCGATTCAGTTTTGAATGTTGTTTTGACAGAATTGTCCTCCAAAGTTTGCTGCACATCCGCAGACGTATGTAGCGCCCTCTACCTCAAAACACAGCCCACCATTTTGACAGGGTTGACTATCGCATGGAAATTCTGCAATAGAATGTAATCGGTTTATAAGTAAAACCTCGAAATTCCGGTCGGCCTTCGGGGGAAGAAAATCGACCGGGTGTTTGAGGTGACCGGATTTTTGGGGGACCGGACTTTCATTACTCTGGTATTTCCTGTATACGGGACATTTCATTATATGAGTCACGAAGGTTCCTTTTCAAACATGATCGTCTTTATTAAAATTCATTTTACACATTTAGAGTCACGTCAAAGTCCATACTGTGTTGTTTGTACATGTATTTGTCAACAGATCACAAGAGTTGGAAGCTCCTACTGTATGACAAATATCACTGTGATGATACTGGTACCACACCAGGCACGGAAGCAATGTACAAATCAAGCCTTTGTATTACGCAACTGTCTAGACTGAATATGTATCTCAACAGTGTTTGCTTTCTAAACATCTTGTAAAAGCTTACGTCCACAGAAAGGTAGTGTTCCGGTCCATTTTCCAGTTTGCGAGCAAGTCCGAGTTGCATCGCCGCTTAACATAGTGAAACCTACGTCACACGTGTACGTTACCGTTGATCCGACCATATAACTCCCGGAAGCTTGTTTGGTACCATGCGTATATTGACAGGCGTAGGGCATACTACATCTGGGAAATATAGAAAACAAATTAATAACTAAACGAAAAATGACAGTGTCATGATAATACTAGTAGGTGAAGCATAACAAGCCATGGAACGCGTATACGTGTCTATAGAACGGTGGTTTCAGAAACAATTGGGACTAAAACTTCGTTGGTTTATCTAATTGAAAATTACCCCATCACAAGGATAATTTTACAACAGTTTTAAATATTGTCATATTGTCAATGAAGCATTAAATTTGGAATTTAAATAAAAGGAGCATGTGATCTATACATTCTATACATGAGAACAACAACAAAGTACACAACGTCATAGATCATATCAAAGTTAATCGCAACATATATTATAGTATACAATTATGTACACTCAAATGTTGTTTGACACTAACTATATCTAATTCCTATAGCCGCTCCGGTTAGTATTGGAATCATGTGTGTCGTATCGAAGAAGAGCGTCGTAGCAAAGCCGCCACATCTTCCTCCGAAATGGGTCTCGAACTCCGCGAAAAATGTTTTGGGGATTTTCTTGTATTCACTTGTTAACTCAGTGGCTAGGTAGACCCATTTTCGAATGAAGTTATGTGAAGTAAGTCCAGTTACTGCGAGATTGCGTTGGTTAAACAGTGAAGTGAAATAACTGTTTGGATTACCGTCGCAGTTCGTATAAGTTACGTCGTGTTCGTTAACCCTGTAAATGTGATGTAACAGGTACAAAAAGTTAAAAACCATGACATAAAAAGTTACATCATGTTTAAGAAAATAGTAAATCCTTACATTGTCATAAATGAACTATACATGTAATTATAATAACGATTATACATACATAAAACACTGTGAAGAGTTTGAGTTGCGCCTAGTTATTTATACTTTTATGTGCATTGAAATGTATAAAATCATGAAGCAGGATTTAAAATACTTCTATATCACTCGGAAGCAGTAAAAAGTATGTTATAACGGTGTGCTTACCCAGTACCATGTACTTCTCCCTATGTTATAACGGTGTGTTTACCCGTAACCATGTACTTCTCCCTATGTTATAATGGTGTGCTTACCCGTAACCATGTAGTTCTCCCTTGTTATAACGGTGTGCTTACCCAGTACCATGTACTTCTCCCTTGTTATAACGGTTTGCTTACCCAGTACCATGTACTTCTCCCTATGTTACAATGGTGTGTTTACCCGTAACCATGTACTTCTCCCTATGTTATAACGGTGAGCTTACCCGTAACTATGTACTTCTCCCTATGTTATAACGGTGTGCTTACCCAGTATCATGTACTTCTCCCTATGTTATAACGGTGTGCTTACCAGTAACCATGTGCTTTTCCCTATGTTATAACGGTGTGTTTACCCAGTACCATGTACTTCTCCATATGTTATAACGGCGTGCTTACCCGGTACCATGTTCTTCTCACTATGTTATAACGTTGTGCTTACCCAGTACCATGTACTTCTCCCTATGTTATAACGGTGTGCTTACCTGGTACCATGTACTTCTCCCTATGTTATAACGGTTTGCTTACCCAGTACCATGTACTTCTCCCTATGTTATAATGGTGTGCATACCCGTAACCATGTACTTCTCCCTATGGTACAACGGTGTGCTTACCCGTAATCATTTACTTCTCCCTTTGTTATAACGGTGGGCTTACCCAGTACCATGTACTTCTCCCTATGTTATAACGGTGTGCTTACCCAGTACCATGTACTTCTCCCTATGTTATAACGGTGTGCTTACACGTAACCATGTACTTCTCCCTATGTTATGAAAGTGTGCATACCCGTAACCAGGTACTTCTCCCTATGTAATAACGGTGTGATTACCCGTAATCATGTACTTCTCCCTATGTTATAACGGTGTACTTACCCAGTACCATGTACTTCTCCCTATGTTGTAACGGTGTGCTTACCCAGTACCATGTTCTTCTCCCTATGTTATAACAGTGTGCTTACCTGTAATCGTACACTTCTCCCTATGTTATAACGGTGTGTTTACTCGTAACCATGTACATCTCCCTATGTTATAACGGTGTGCTTACCCAGTACCATGTACCTCTCCCTATGTTATAACGATGTGCTTACCCGTAACCATGTACCTTTCCCTATGCTATAACGGTGTTCTTACCCGTAACCATGTACCTCTCCCTATGTTATAACGGTGTGCTTACCCGTAACAATGTACTTTTCCCTCTGTTATAACGGTGTGCTTATCCGTAACCATGTACTTTTCCCTATGTTATAACGGTGTGCTTACCCAGAACCATGTACTTCTCCCTATGTTATAACGGTGTGCTTACACGTAACCATGTACTTCTCCCTATGTTATGAAAGTGTGCATACCCATAAACATGTACTTCTCCCTATGTAATAACGGTATGGTTACCCGTAATCATGTACTTCTCCCTATGTTATAACGGTGTGCTTACCCAGTACCATGTACTTCTCCCTATGTTATAACGGTGTGCTTACCCAGTACCATGTACCTCTCCCTATGTTATAACGGTGTGCTTACCCAGTACCATGTACTTCTCCCTATGTTATAACGGTGTGCTTACCCGTAACCATGTACTTTTCCCTATGTTATAACGGTGTGCTTATCCGTAACCATGTACTTCTCTCTATGTTATAACGGTGTGCTTACCCAGAACCATGTACTTCTCCCTATGTTATAACGGTGTGCTTACACGTAACCATGTACTTCTCCCTATGTTATAACGATGTGCTTACCAAGTACCATGTACTTCTCCCTATGTTATAACGGCGTGTTTACCCGTAACCATTTATTTCTCCCTATGTTATAACGGTGTGCTTACCCGTAACGTACTTCTCCCTTTGTTATAACGGTGTGCTTACCCTGTACCATGTACTTCTCCCTATGTTATAACGGTGTGCTTACCCGTAACAATGTACTTCTCCCTATGTTTTAACGGTGTGCTTACCCGTAACCATGTTCTTCTCTCTATGTTATAACGGTGTGCTTACCCAGTACCATGTACTTCTCCCTATGTTTTAACGGTGTGCTTACCCAGTACCATGTACTTCTCCCTATGTTATAATGGTGTGCTTACCCAGTACCATATTCTTCTCCCTATGTTATAACAGTGTGCTTACCTGTAATCGTACACTTCTCCCTATGTTATAACGGTGTGTTTACTCGTAACCATGTACATCTCCCTATGTTATAATGGTGTGCTTACCCAGTACCATGTACCTCTCCCTATGTTATAACGATGTGCTTACCCGTAACCATGTACTTTTCCCTATGTTATAACGGTGTTCTTACCCGTAGCCATGTACTTCTCCCTATGTTATAACGGTGTGCTTACCCGTAACCATGTACTTTTCCCTATGTTATAACGGTGTGCTTATCCGTAACCATGTACTTCTCCCTATGTTATAACGGTGTGCTTACCCAGAACCATGTACCTCTCTCTATGTTATTACGGTTTGCTTACCCAGTACCATGTACTTCTCCCTATGTTATAACGGTGTGCTTACCCAGTACCATGGACTTCTCCCTATGTTATAACGGTGTGCTTACCCGTAACCATGTACTTCTCCCTATGTTATAACGGTGTGCTTACCCGGTACCATGTACCTCTCCCTATGTTATAACGGTGTGCTTACCCTTAACCATGTACATCTCCCTATGTTTTAAACATGTGCTTACTCTGTACCATGTACTTCTCCCTATGTTATAACGGTGTGCTTACCCGTAACCATGTACTTCTCCCTATGTTATAACGGTGTGCTTACCCAGTACCATGAACTTCTCCCTATATTATAACGGTGTGCTTACCCAATACTATGTTCTTTTCCCTATGTTATAACGGTGTGCTTACCCGTAACTATGTACTTCTCCCTATGTTATAACGGTGTACTTACCCAGTACCATGCACTTCTCCCTATTTTTTAACGGTGTGCTTATCCAGTACCATGTACTTCTCCCTATGTTATTACGGTGTGCTTACCCATAACCATGTACTTCTCCCTATGTTATAACGGTGTGCTTACCCGTAACCATGTACTTCTCCCTATGTTATAACGGTATGCTTACCCAGTACTATGTACTTCTCCCTATGCTATAACGGTGTTCTCACCGGTAACCATGTACCTCTCCCTATGTTATAACGGTGTGCTTACCCGTAACCATGTACTTTTCCCTATGTTATAACGGTGTACTTATTCGTAACCATGTACTTCTCCCTATGTTATAACGGTGTGCTTACCCAGAACCATGTACTTCTCTCTATGTTATTACGGTGTGCTTACCCAGTACCATGTACTTCTCCCTATGTTATAACGGTGTGCTTACCCAGTACCATGTTCTTCTCCCTATGTTATAACAGTGTGCTTACCTGTAATCATACACTTCTCCCTATGTTATAACGGTGTGTTTACTCGTAAACATGTACTTCTCCCTATGTAATAACAGTGTACTTACCCGTAACCATGTATTTCTCCCTATGTTATAACGATGTGCTTACCCGAAACCATGTACTTCTCCCTATGTTATAACGCAGTGCCTTCCCAGTACCATGTACTTCTCCCTATGTTAAAACGGTGTTCTTACTCAGTACCATGTACTTCTCCCTATGTTATAACGGTTTGCTTACCCAGTACCATGTACTTCTCCCTATGTTATAACGATGTGCTTACCCGTAATCATGTACTTTTCCCTCTGCTATAACGGTGTTCTTACCCGTAACCATGTACCTCTCCCTGTGTTATAACGGTGTGCTTACCCAGAACCATGTACTTCTCCCTATCTTATTACGGTGTGCTTACCCAGTACCATGTACTTCTCCCTATGTTGTAACGGTGTGCTTACCCGTAACCATGCACTTCTCCCTATGTTATAACGGTGTGCTTACCCGTAACCATGTACTTCTCCCTATGTTATAACGGTGTGCTTACCCAGTACCATGTACTGCTCCCTATGTTTTAACGGTGTGCTTACCCGTAACCATGTACTTCTCCCTATGTTATAACGGTGTGCTTACCCTGTACTATGTACTTCTCCCTATGTTATAACGGTGTGTTTACCCATAACCATGTATTTCTCCCTATGTTTTAACGGTGTGCTTTCCAGAAACCATGTTCTTCTCTATGTTACAACGTGTGCTTACCCAGTACCATGTACTTCTCCCTATGTTTTAACGGTGTGCTTACCCGTAACCATGATCTTCTCTCTATGTTATAACGGTGTGCTTACCCGTAACCATGTACTTCTCCCTTTGTTATAACGGTGTGTTTATTCGTAACCATGTACTTCTCCCTATGTTATAACGGTGTGCTTACCCAGTACCATGTACTGCTCCCTATGTTTTAACGGTGTGCTTACCCGTAACCATGTACTTCTCTCTATGTTATAACGGTGTGCTTACCCAGTACCATGTACTTCTCCCTATGTTATAACGGTGTGTTTACCCGTAACCATGTATTTCTCCCTATGTTTTAACGGTGTGCTTACCAGTACCCATGTTCTTCTCTATGTTATAACGGTGTGCTTACCCAGTACCATGTACTTCTCCCTATGTTTTAACGGTGTGCTTACCCGTAACCATGATCTTCTCTCTATGTTATAACGGTGTGCTTACCCAGTACCATGGACTTCTCCCAATGTTATAACGGTGTGCTTACACAGTACCATGGACTTCTCCCTATGTTATAACGGTGTGCTTACCCGTAACCATGGACTTCTCCCTATGTTATAACGGTGTGCTTACTCAGTACCATGGACTTCTCCCTATGTTATAACGGTGTGCTTACCCATAACCATGTACATCTCCCTATGTTGTAACGGTGTGTTTACCCTGTACCATGTACTTCTCCCTATGTTATAACAGTGTGCTTACCCGTAACCATGTTCTTCACTCTATGAAATAACGGTGTGCTTACCCAGTACCATGTACTTCTCCCTATGTTATAACGGCGTGTTTACCCGTAACCATTTTTTTCTCCCTATGTTATAACGGTGTGCTTACCCGTAACCATGTAGTTCTCTCCCTATGTTATAACGGTGTGCTTACCCGTAACCATGTACTTCTCTCTATGTTATAACGGTGTGCTTACCCAGAACCAGGTACTTCTCCCTATGTTATAACGGTGTGCTTACCCAGTACCATGCACTTCTCCCTATGTTATACCGGTGTGCTTACCCGTAACCATGTTCTTCTCTCTATGAAATAACGGTGTGCTTACCCAGTACCATGTACTTCTCCCTATGTTATAACGGCGTATTTACCCGTAACCATTTGTATCTCCCTATGTTATAACGGTGTGCTAATCCGTAACGTACTTCTCCCTTTGTTATAACGGTGTGCTTACCCAGTACCATGTACTTCTCCCTATGTTATGACGGTGTGCTTACCCGTGACCATGTACTTCTCCCTATGTTATAACGATGTGCTTACCAAGTACCATGTACTTCTCCCTATGTTATAACGGCGTGTTTACCCGTAACCATTTATTTCTCCCTATGTTATAACGGTGTGCTTACCCGTAACGTACTTCTCCCTTTGTTATAACGGTGTGCTTACCCTGTACCATGTACTTCTCCCTATGTTATAACGGTGTGCTTACCCGTAACAATGTACTTCTCCCTATGTTTTAACGGTGTGCTTACCCGTAACCATGTTCTTCTCTCTATGTTATAACGGTGTGCTTACCCAGTACCATGTACTTCTCCCTATGTTTTAACGGTGTGCTTACCCAGTACCATGTACTTCTCCCTATGTTATAATGGTGTGCTTACCCGTAACCATGTACTTCTCCGTATGTTTTAACGGTGTGCTTACCCAGTACCATGTACTTCTACCTATGTTTTATCGGTGTGCTTACCCGAAACCATGTATTTCTCTCTATGTTATAACGGTGTGCTTACCCGTACCATGCACTTCTCCCTATGTTTCAACGGTGTGCTTACCCAGTACCATGTACTTCTCCCTATGTTATAACGTTGTGCTTACCCAGTACCATGTACTTCTTCCTATGTTTTAACGGTGTGCTCACCCGTAACCATGTTCTTCTGTCTATATTATAACGGTGTGCTTACCCAGTACCATTAACTTCTCTCTATGTTATTTTACGGTGTGCTTACCCAGTACCATGTATTTCTCCCTATATTATAACGGTGTGCTTACCCAGTACCATGTACTTCTCCCTATATTATAACGGTGTGCTTACGCAGTACCATGTACTTCTCCCTATGTTGTGATGGTGTGCTTACCCGTAACCATGTACTTCTCCCTATGTTTTAACAGTGTGCTAACGCAGTACCAAATACTTCTCACTATGTTATAACGGTTTGCTTACCCGTAACCATGCACTTCTCCCTATGTTTTAACGGTGTGCTTACCCAGTACCATGTACTTCTCCCTATGTCCCTATGTTATAACGGTGTGCTTACCCGTAACCATGTACATCTCCCTTTGTTATAACGGTGTGCTTACCCGTAACCATGTACTTCTCCCTATGTTATAACGGTGTGCTTACCCGTTACCATGTTCTTCTCCCTATGTTATTACGGTGTGCTTACCCATTACCATGTACTTCTCCTTATGATATAACGGTGTGCTTACCCAGTGCCATGTACTTCTCCCTTTGTTATAACGGTGTGCTTACCCGTAACCATGTACTTCTGCCTATGCTATAACGGTGTGTTTACTCGTAACCGTGTACTTCTCCCTATGTTATAACGGTGTGCTTACCTAGTACCATGTACTTCTCCCTATGTTATAACGGTGTGCTTACCCGTAACTATGTATTTCTCCCTATCTTATAAAGGTGTGCTTACCCGTAACCATGTACTTCTCCCTATGTTATAACGGTGTGCTTACCGGTAACCATGTACTTCTCCCTATGTTTTAACGGTGTGCTTACCCAGTACCATGTTCTTCTCCCTATGTTATAATGGTGTGCTTACCCGTAACCATGTACTTCTCCCTATGTTATAACGGTGTGCTTACACGTAACCATGTACTTCTCTCCCTATGTTATAACGGTGTGCTTACCCGTAACCATGTACTTCTGTCTATGTTATAACGGTGTGCTTACCCAGAACCAGGTACTTCTCCCTATGTTTTAACGGTGTACTTACCCGTAACCATGTTCTTCTCTCTATGTTATAACGGTGTGCTTACCCAGTACCATGCACTTCCCCCTATGTTATAACGGTGTGCTTACCCGTATCCATGTACTTCTCTCTATGTTATAACGGTGTGCTTACCCAGTACCATTTACTTCTCCCTATGTTATAACGGTGTGCTTACCCCTAACCATGTACATCTCCCTATGTTATAACGGTGTGCTTACCCGTAACCATGTACTTCTCCCTATGTTAAAACGGTGTGCTTACCCGGTACCATGTACTTCTCCCTATGTTATAACGGTGTGCTTACCCAGTACCATGTACTTCTCCCTATGTTATAACGGAGTGCTCACCCGTAACCATGTAATTCTCCCTATGTTATAACGGTGTGCTTACCCGTAACCATGTACTTCTCCCTTTGTTATAACGGTGTGCTTACCCGTAACCATGTACTTCTCCCTATGTTATAACGGTGTGCTTACCCGTAACCATGTAATTCCCCCTATGTTATAACGGTGTGCTTACCCGTAACCATGTAATTCCCCCTATGTTATAACGGTGTGCTTACCCGTAACTATGTACTTCTCCCTTTGTTATAACGGTGTGCTTACCTGTAACCGTACACTTTTCCCTTATGTATGTTCGACGTTGGAGTGAAACCAATATATAGGCACGGTGTCATATTGGAATTGAGTATTCCGCTATAATTTACATGAGCGTTGTATTGGATAGAAAGTGGCAGCTTGGCGTCTCTTGAAATTTGTTCTATCTTCGCAACATACTGTACCTGATTAATTCAGAAATGTTACACAGACCGATATAAAAAAATGGTTCTCCCAATCTCTTTTATATCCGTTACATCACAGAGGCTTGCCTATAACCATGTACTTCTCCCTATGTTAATTTAACGGTGTTCTTACATATAACCGTGCTCTTCTACCTTCGCTATAACGATGTGCTTACCCGTAACAGTGCACGCGCTATGTTGTAACGGTGTGCTTACCTATAACCATGTACTTCTCCCTATGTTACAACGGTGTGCTTACCTGTAACCATACACTTCTCCCTCATGTATCTTCGACGTTGGAGTGAAACCAATATATAGGTACGGTGTCATATTGAAATTGAGTATTCCGCTATAATTTACATGAGCGTTGTATTGGATAGAAAGTGGCAGCTTGGCGTCTCTTGAAATTTGTTCTACCTTCGCAACATACTGTTGCTGAGTAATTCTTATACTTCGGATCAGTACATGACTGTTGTCGCTGCCTTGAACCAGATCAGCGATGTTAACTGTTACTGTGGTTGCCGGGGAAATATATGTGTAACCATAGCCGTCATGTATGTCACAGTATACACGATAAGCTTGTCCTTGTCTGTTATATATGGTATACTCGCCACGTGTCCTCGTTATATCCACTGTGTAGATATCTGCACACGAGTCTGAAGACATATACATGCTAAGCCATTTTCAAACTTTATTTTATTTTGGTTAAACAATTATTTATTTTGGTCAATTATCAAATATATAAATTAACCATGTACACGTCGTCGCCTTATTCTTAAAATGTCCTATCTACAATTTTGCTATTTTGAGAAAAATGACGTTGAACATTTTCAACTTTCATAACTTTAATCTGTTACGTCCCACTGAAATGATACTCCAGTATTTATATGAAACAGTGACACATATCAATATTTCATTATGCCAAATGAGTTTGGAGAAAAATGAATTATTTTAGACGTCTAGTACCCGAAGTCGCTCCGTCTCCCTTGGTCTAGTGGTTTAGGCATCCGCCTTGGGAGCGGGAGGTCGAAGGTTCGAATCCCAGCAGGGGTCTGTTCTGATATTGCAGGTTTATGAGCCGCCAGCTCGTTAAATAATGGTTACCGTATGCCTACCTGCCTGCTGCCTGGCATAAAAAGGATAGGATTCGGGAGGTAAATGTGCTAAAAAAGAAGGTACTTACTTATCTTTTTCAGCGTTTTAACCATTTTAAAATGTTTTACGGCAAATACTCTTAAATATCTTCATTTATGTGAAACTAATAAGGATAATGGCTGATTTTAGATCTAGTTATTTGAAAACCTAGACGGAAAAAATCATCATTTTTTGCCATTATATTAAGAGTTGTATAAAGACAAAATTTATCAGAGTGGGAATAGATGCCTCATTAGTAAAATTTGCATTTTCTTTGAGTTTAAACCCCTTTACCTTTTTTATCATTTTTTTCACTTTGTAAACATATCTACATCACTATCATTTGGGCAGGCTCGTAAATAAAGGTGATGTTACTGTATTTCTACAGTGTATACTGAATACTTTATTACCAAAATTATGTTATATAATGGTTACTGAATATTGACAAATTATTCTTTCTTGTATACTGTTCAATTAGTTATTTTGATTTTGAGTTATTATTATTACAATAAGAGGCTAGGGGTATAAAATTCCATACATCTTTTTAATAAGACTGTAAATTTCTTTTAAAATTTTAATTTTAATCATTGAAAAGATATAGTAATGGAAATCACTATTAAAAGATTGACCGTTATGGGCTGAATACCTTGAGTATGCTTTTCGACATAAGATCTACTCCGGATAGTTATTTGCTTAAGGTATAAGTTAAGCTTGGTCTCCTTGAATTCTTTTGGGGCCATACCTCAACATCAACCATCACCAATCGAATTACATATTTACATGTTTTGTTTGTAGGCCCGCAGTGATACTTTGTATCACGGTTTTTCTTATTAGATATTTGTAGTGATACTCCCTGATTTTTGTGTCAATTGTACATTGCAATGGCGCTGTGGACACAGTTTGCCATTTTATATTTTCTTAATTAGTTTCAAGTTGTCACGTCTGATTCCCATTTCTCTATCATTTTGCTAATGCTATTGCTCATTACAATTATCTGATTTTCATACAAAAGTTTGTTGGTGTTTTTATTCGTTTTCACTTTGTCTTTGAAGTAATGTTCTTACTGAAAACTTTGTATCTTCTGTTTTTAGTTTTCCTTTCCATGTGTTACTAATTGCTTTTGTCAAAGAAATATGGTTTAATCTACGGTTGAAATATCATATATATTTCACATTTGATCGAAGGTTCGAAAATCCTTGGTCCTAAATAAAAAACGTGTTCTTTATATAAAGTTCCGTCTTTCTAGCCAGGATTTCTATAAAAACAGATTTCAATTTCCCATTTTATATTTCAGTTCCATAATATTTCTTTTGGTATTTGTTCTATCTCTCGTTTATAATTGATCGCAGACCAACATACTACTATATATTACTTTTGCAGAATTTTAGAAATTTTACATTCTGTTTATTTCAATCATTTGGGCATTTAACGTCCTTAAATTAGTTTCATGACCTATGTACTTTAATCTGGAAAAACTTCTCAGCGTCTACCAACATTACCGGTTCTCTACCACGAAAATAGCTAATGCATATAATTAATAATGTAAAATTATCACGTGATGTATACTTACGCGGTTGGTCACCAGCTAACGCAGTTACTCCAAGAATGCCAAATAGAAGAAGCAATTTGATAAAAAACGGATAAACCATCTTTCTGGTTGTGTATTTAAGACTTTACTTGAGAAGTCCCTATAGCTAGGTTAAATAAGTCCTCAGTCACCCTTTGCTTATCTCATTTTTCTACTTGCCCAAATTATAGACGATCCTATTTTCTTATATCCAGCCGATTAATCTTTCTAACACTTCGATATCATCTGGAGATCTTAGAAAAAACCTTTGTAGAGATAAGGCTACTAACGTCGACGTGCTTTACTTTTTGTATTATGGTATATGCATAAAAAAGTATTTTCAAAAGTTATAAAGAAGTATCATCTGTAAATGTTTTATACTCGAAACCTCTCACTTCAAATATGAAATTATTTTAATGGTTTAATTTACGTCAACAACCCTTTTCTGTTACTTCAACTTGAGATGTTTCTTTTGATTTTGCAAAACGATGACAACAATGAAACTAATGAAAAAAAAAAAAAAAAAAACAATACGGAGATATATTTGGACGAGTACCCAAATATATCGCCCAATATGGTTTTCTCAGCTGGGTACTCGTCCAAATATATACTGGCTAGAGTCCTAAAACCGGACACTTTTCAAACATAAATTTCGATAACTCTGACAATGTTTTTACCTAGCAACCAAAATTTTACCAGTAGAAAGTTAGGTTCTTCTCCGAAACGAAAAGCAAGCAAACTTGTTAACCCATCAGATTAAATCAATCACAATTTTGAGGCCCGGCTGTGGGGTTACCAAATTGCTATATTTTATTGACCAACTGTACCATGTTTCCGGACAGATAGTTTAAATAGATTTGTTTGATTGTGATGTTAACTTTTAAATTATGTTAACTGTATCAATCATTTGACACATTAATGAAGTATCAAGATGAAAGGTTTAACTTGTGAAATTATTGTTGCTGGGCCTCAGAAATATTGCACTTGCACAGTCTGTCACTTTCCACTTTTTCCCCGACAATGTTAGCATGCTTTCAGTGACTGACAAAATAAATAGTGAGATATCTGGTCAAATAGTTACATTAAACTGTTGTTGTTGCACTTTGTGGATGGAAATCAAGTGTCTGTTTGATCAACACCATATGATTGTAAATATTAAGAAAATATTCACGCGTTTAAACAAGTGTCCGGTTTGATGGTCGTCCGGGTTTGGTGGTCCCCAACCAGTAGAGGATAATTGTTAGTTTCGATGTAAGATCACGATATAATTTCACCTAGTGGGCACCAAAAGTGATATTTTCACGAGTGGTGCAGCCATGAGTGAAAATAACAACTTTTGGTGTTCACAAGTGAAATTATCGTGATATGACATCGATACCAACAATTTTTCTGTTTATTTTATGTTTAAAACTTTTGTTGAGTTTGTTTCAATAAAATGTTGAAAATCGCGGGAAACGTTATATTTCGATAAACCACTGAAAAACACAAGATAAATCTCCGTATTGTACAGTACAATGTTAAATAACCTAATGATATTAAACAGTTTCATGGCCTTATTTCCTATGTAGTTGGACAGTACTGCAGTTGTGTAAAACCGTCCGTGTGGAATCTTTTGTCCGCTCGCAGAATGTAGTCACCAGGAAACAAATTTGCTGTACCAAGTTGGCGCATTAGCCAATAATTTTGTGCATCCTTTAAGTGACTAAAATACCTTGATCAAAATAACGTTTTTTGCCATTACTTACGTATGAAGGCAATGGTAATTTCTGTTATCTGAATATACTGCGTGTTGATTGACATTTGGCCTAAATATTTGGTGACTTACGTCATTTATGACGGCACAAACAGCAACACTTATCAAAGGCCAATTGCTCATGCATTCCGCCCTTGCAGTTCTCGATACTTTGACAGTGTTCGTACATAAAAATTGCATTATCAAATGCGTCAATAAAAAAGAACGCTATATTTCGGGTTCAATGTACGCCGCATTTACGGTTGCTTGCATGCGAAAAGAATGGCATAGACTGTTAGCGTCTAGTTTGACTTTGACGATTTGGGGCTCATTCGATATAGACGTATGAACTGTTTTTTTTTACAATTAATTGACTAAACAAGTATGCTGCTTTTTGGATAAAATGTCAGACGCGTCCCATATTTACTCAGTGGAATTTTAAAAGTTCTTATACAAAAACATCGTTTAACAAAACTATCAGCTTAAGGTATTCCCCTACATTGAAATGTTTCGTTGCATTTTTTATTTCCTGCTTTTGAGAAAATCCACATATTTTCAACATCTGACTTCAAATTAAATTTACAATCTCACATGTGCTCTGATTGAAAGTTATGCCTGCTAATCATACGAAAATGGTCATAAAATTTGAACAAATTTGTTTTCAGAAATCTGTGACACAATCACTCAAGCAAGAACCTATGAAGGAAATGCAATCATTCAGCTATTTGTGAGATTCTTTAATTCGTTTTGTAGCAATGACCACTATCTTCTGTTTTGTAGAGTGCTTAACTTAATTTAGAAAGAAATCTTAAACTTTAACAAGCGAGGAAATGTACTTACAGTATTCAAAGTTAACATATTTTGTTCACGTTGTTTTTCAGGTTTGGAGCAGCAGAGACTGAGGCGACGATACACCACTTCCGGTCCTGTAGAAATGAATGGACAAAGAGATCAGCCAATAAAACCTGTATGAATCTGGAAAGATTTCGAGACACTTCTGTCGCGGATATCTTAGCACCAATAGAACAAAATATTGTAAAATTAAAGACGTTAATACTCAAATGAGGCTGATAATCCTTTGGTACAATCTAATGTTGATACATCCACGATTTTGCCAGATTTAAAGACAGATCTGTTATAAACGTTTTGGTTCGGGTAGAAATTATATCTGTTTTCCAGCATTGCACTGTACATTTTCATTTGCATTTAGAACTTAAATGGATTTGAAATAAATTGTTTGTGTATGGTAGCTGGACCGATAACGTGGCCGTATAGATAGATAAAAAACTTGTTGATGACACAGCATTATGAAAACATGGGTTATCGCATATATAAATCACGACCGGCGCTCTACAGTGTTGACAATGCAGGATACTGAGGTTTATGATGAACTTCCCCTCACAGGCAATCTTGTTTTACACCTTGAAATAAACCCATTTACTGTTTTCTACCACCGACAGTCAATTATACCACTGGTACCATACACGACCATAGACGTTGTGTCTTGTCAGACTGGCCAATCAGAATTCAGTATTATCTTTTACTTCAGTATTGTCATTCAAACGTCTTGTATAGACTTTCACAAAAAACCCTGACATTTTTATTATCCAAAGATTATATGTGCAATAATAAATCATTTTACCATTTTAATGTAGGGTTAACGCACGTTTTTTCGTGTTATAACATCTGCAGAATCCCGAGGGACGGTTGGTGCCCGAGCCCGTTAGGGCGAGGGCACCAACAAATCCCGAGGGATTCTGCAGATGTTATAACACGAATAAACGTGCGTAAACGCTATTCTAGCATAAAAAAACCCAGAAAAATCAACTTTTTAAATAGACTTGTCACTAGAGTTGTTTTTTAAATGTATCATAGGTGGAAGCAAACGAAGCCGACTCTCGTGTCGTTATGGATACGTGTTTTAATTATGCGTGTCCGGGGCCTTACAATATTTGACCTGATCCGCCATGTTGAATCTTGTGCGGTTAAAATATTTAATCTACAGTTTCAAGGATTATATCCGGATAAAACAACTGAAAGGATAAACAATTATGTGATATGGTGATTCTACAGATAATGGCCGAAATTGCTTGAAAGAGGAATGTACACGGCGTCCATTATTTACATTGGCCCTGTAACGTGCATAATTAAAAACGGGTTATAACGGCACGTGAGCGCGAGAATCTCCCCGTTAACACACGTTTTTTCTCCTGTTAAAACACCGGCAAAATGGGCAAAAACAGCACATTTTATGCTAGAATTAGTGTTATTGTGTTGTGAAGGTTTCTCATATTTTAGCATTGTTTCCTGTAGTTAGTTTATGTGGACTTACTGCGACACCAACATTACTACATATATTGAAAGTGCTGGATATACTTATTATAATAAACACAAAACATGATTGTGCACATAGATATCATATTGTGGCTGATTTCTGCTATATCTTGTTTTCGTGTAATTGCCCCGGACACACGAAGATGCGAAAGGTAAAGAAGCTAATAAGTGTGCGCTTGTGTTAGGCTAAGACAAGAAACACCGAAAAATCATCACTTATTTATCGTATCTTCGTGTGTTATGGGTGATGACACAAAAAGTACAAAAACTCGTGTATTTGTTTAATCAATGCAGACTCGAAGTCGCCAAAAGTTGAAAAAATAATATTTGTCGTCTGGGCGGAACGTTACATTTTAAGGCGAAAATACGACACATCAACATTTTGCCGACCTTTCGTTTTTTTATGCCTTTTTGCCGTGCTTCATGCCTGTTTCGGGACGGAAGACATGAAAACAAGAACAGACAAAAATCAGTCACCATAAAATTAATGTCATGGCCGTATATACAGTATACAGGTAATCGGTGTTAATTACGTCTACAGAAAATGCTCATAATAAATTTATTCTTTTATGGTACAAAATTGAATATCGATTCAGTTTTGAATTTTGTTTTGACAGAATTGTCCTCCAAAGTTTGCTGCACACTCGCAGACGTATGTAGCGCCCTCTACCTCAAAACACAGCCCACCATTTTGACAGGGTTGACTATCACATGGAAATTCTGCAATACAATGCAATCGGTTTATAAGTAAAACCTCGAAATTCCGGTCGGCCTTCGGCCGGGTTTTTGAGGTGACCGGATTTTTGGGTGACCGAACTTTCATTACTCTGGTATTTCCTGTATACGGGATATAGATTTATTTATATGAGTCACGAAGGTTCCTTTTCAAACATGATCGTCTTTATTTAAATTCATTTTACACATTTAGATTCACGTCAAAGTCCATACTGTGTTGTTTGTACATGTATTTGTCAACAGACCCTCCTACTGTATGACAAATATTACTGTGATGATACTGGTACTACAACAGGCACGGAAGCAGCGTACAAATCAAGCCTTTTGTATTACACAACTGAATATGTATCTCAACAGTGTTTGCTTTCTTAAAATCTTGTAAAAGCTTACGTCCACAGAAAGGTAGTGTCCCGGTCCATTTTCCAGTTTGCGAGCAAGTCCTAGTTGCATCGCCGCTAAACATAGTGTAACCTACGTCACACGTGTACGTCACTGTTGATCCGACCATAGCATTTCCGGTAGCTTGTTTGGTACCATGCTGTATATTGACAGGCGTAGGGCATACTACATCTGGAAAATAAAGAAAACAAATTAATAACTAAACGAATTAAAGCGCTGTGAGCGCTGAAGGCCTGGGGGCTATAGGTTAACTCCCCGAAAAACAACTTTTCACCTACGTGTTCTGCGTTGAATTTTACCTAAAGCGCGGGTCGAAATGTGCAGAGGACGAAATTCAATATATGACACAGAATGAATGATTCACAAATATATGGGTGACAGGGAAGTTTGTTTTATTATGAAATGTACGTTAAATGAAAAATAATCACATAGTCAACATTATAAAATGTTTAAGCCAGTACAAATAATTCGATCTGCGCTTTGTACAACTTCAAGCGATATGATCTGATGATGTGGATCGAAAATTATTGTGTACCAATGACAAGACCTTGAAACAAATAAACAAAGCAGTACCAGCAATGAAATATAAATACAGTACTGAACAATGTGTATAACAGAGAAAACCAAAAATGAATCTGGGTTACTTTGTAGTTGTAATCAGTGAAACCGTTCACTGGGCCTCGACATGCAGCGTCCTCGATAAATGGCGGGTGAATTTGATCACGTTAGTTCATTCTCGGCAATGTACGTAAATTATTTCTTTTTTTAGAGACATTTATTTTTAGGTAAATATATATGTTATCGTTCGTAAATAACAAAGTTGTCAATGAAATAACATCGGAAATTTGAAAATCAAACTACAAACTCTTATATCGAGCTTCGTACGTTTTCGTAAATTTCCGTAAATATCCGTACTTTTCCGTGATATGCATATGATTATCTTCCGTAATCAGCTAACAGCGCATTAATTTCTAAAACAGAAAAAATGTGTAATGCAGCCCGTAAGCTATGTACCTTCCTGCAGTCGTTTGAAGTTTTATGTACTATTTTTATTTGTAACATGTTCTTATCATATACGGCATTCAAACAGAAGATTGATCTGGTCTGTCTTGCACTACTTTCGCATAGCGCATGTTTACAGTTGTTATTCGCACATAGCACGGCTAAAATTCTTGCAGGGTTTGAAATGTGGTATACTAACTTAGGCCTTGGGGACCCAAAAATGACAGTGTCATGATAATACTAGTAGGTTAAGCATAACAAGCCGTGGAACGCGTATACGTGTCTATAGAACGGGGGTTGCATGTTTCAGAAACAATTGGGACTAAAATTTCGTTGGTTTATCTAATTGAAAATGACCCCATCACAAAGTTTTATTTACAACAGTTTTAAATATTGTCATATTGTCAATGAAGCATTAAAGTTGGAATTTAAATAAGATGAGCCTGTCATCTACATTCTATACATGAGAACAACAACAAAGTACACAACGTCATAGATCATATCAAAGTTAGTCGCAGCATATATATATACATGATATTATTTACTTACTTAATTACGGCACACCGTTTTACATTTTATATATAAATGAATTAAATAAAAATGACTTGATATGGCTTTAAAATAACGATTTAATTAACAATATAAACACCCAAATGTTGTTTGACACTAACTATATCTTATTCCTATAGCCGCTCCGGTTACTTGTGGAATTACGTGCGTCGTAGCAAAGCCGCCACATCCTCCGAAATGGGTCTCGTACTCTGTGAAGAATATTTTAGGGATGTATTGGCTTGTTGGTAACTCAGTGGCCAGGTCCACCCATTTGTGAATGAGGGCGCTATTTGAGCTATATCCAGTTACTGCGAAATTGTGCTGGTTAAACAGTGAAGTGAAATAACTGTTTGGATTACCGTCGCAAGACGTGTAGGTTACATCGTGTCCGTTAACCCTGTAAATATGTGATCAAACTTTACGGGCAACAGATATATGGGTACAAAAAGTTGAAAACCATTCCATAAAAAGTTAGATCACGTGTGCAAGAAAGTATTAAATCCTTGCAATATCCAATGAATTTACACAATAAGATTGGACGACTTCTACTGCATCACTGTTCTAAATAAACTGTACATGTAATTACAGTACCGAATATACATTCATTAAAGAGATACTCCGTATAACGTCAAAAGTATTTACAAGTATTATTACTTAACCTGATAGTTTAAGCTACACATTCCAGTCATTATCTGTAAATCAGCGAAGGACACTGTGTTATAACGATTTTCATATCTGGAACCGTGTACTTCTCCCTATGTTATAACGACGTAATTACTTGTTACCTCGTACTTCTACATTTGTAATAACGGCGTGTTTACCCGTTACCGTGTACTTCTCCCTTTGTTATAACGATGTAATTACGTGTTACCTCGTACTTCTACATTTGTTATAACGGCGTGTTTACCTGTTACCGTGTACTTCTCCCTATGTTATATCGATGTACTTACTTGTTACCTCGTACTTCTACATTTGTTATAACAGCGTGTTTACCTGTTACCATGTACTTCTCCATACCCTATGTTATAACGATGTAATTACGTGTTACCTCGTACTTCTACATTGTTATAATGGCATGTTTACCGGTTACCGTGTACTTCTCCCTATGTTATAACGATGTAATTACGTGTTACCTCGTACTTCTACATTTGTTATAACGGCGTGCTTACCTGTTACCGTGTACTTCTCCCTATGTTATAACGATGTAATTACGTGTTACCTCGTACTTCTACATTTGTTATAACGGCGTATTAACCTGTTACCGTGTACTTCTCCCTATGTTATAACGATGTAATTACGTGTTACCTCGTACTTCTACATTTGTTATAACGGCGTGTTTACCTGTTACCGTGTACTTCTATTAATGTTATAACGGTGTGCTTACCTGTAACCATGTACTATTCCCTATGTTGTAACGGCGTGTTTACCTGTAACCATGCACTTCTCCCTATGTTGTAACGGTGTGTTTACCTGTAACCATGTACTTCTCCCTATGTTGTAACGGTGTGCTTACCTGTTACCATGTATTTCTCCCTATGTTGTAACGGTGTGCTTACCTTTAACCGTATATTACTCCCTATGTTGTAACGGTGTGCTTACCTGTAACCATGTATTTCTACCTATGTTGTAACGGTGTGCTTACCTGTAACCATGTACTTCTCCCTATGCTTTTAAGATGTGCTTACCCGTAACCGTGCACTCCTCGCTATGTTACAACGGTGTACTTACCTGTAACCGTGCACTTCTCCCTTGTGTATCTTCGACGTTGGAGAGAAACCAATATACAGGTACGGTGTCATTTTGGAATTGAGTATTCCGCTATAATGTACATGAGCATTGTATTGGATAGAGAGTGGCAGCTTGGCGTCTCTTGAAATTTGTTCTATCTTCGCAATATACTGTTTCCCATTAGTTCTTAGATCTCGGATCAGCACATGGCTGTTGTCGCTGCCTTGAACCAGATCAGCGATGTTTACTGTTATTGTGGTTGCCGGGGAAACATATGTGTAACCATAACCGTCATGTATGTCGCAGTATACTTGATAAGCTTGTCCTTGTCTGTTATATATGGTATACACGCCATGGCTCCTCGTTATATCCGCTGTGTAGATATCTGCACACGAGTCTGAAGACACATATACATGCTAAGCCATTTTCAAACTTTATTTTGTTTTCCACTAGATGTCTCAAACGTACATGCAGCATTTACATTTGAATACTGCTTGAAAAAATACTTTAGAAGATTTTCCCCATTTTTATTTCAATTCAGCACACAGAGTTCAAATAAATAAGAAAAAGTCGTGAGCTTTCAGGGCTGGTTACCTCCTGTTTTGAAAGCGATATTGACATATGCCACAATATCTCTCAAGCTATATTAAATCCCTGCCATTTGGTATTAAACTGAGCGTTTTGTTGTTTTTGTTGCTATATATGACATTTTCTTCGTAAATATCGCCCCTTAAGAGCCAGACGGGCTCAACAACAGATTTGGTCAAAATTGACTTTATGACGTATTTCAACTAGCTCAGATGTAATCTTCATGCAAAATTAATATTGTAGATATATTTTGTATTAAAAGGACATATTTTGTCATTTTATAAAAAGGACTCAACAGCAAACAGTAAAAAAGTATGGATCCATAAGGGCTCATGAACTACACAGATATGGCCAGAAAGACTCAACTACATAATTTATAGTTTAAATTACTGTGAAGTTATATTTAACTATATACTAAATTGATATTCTATGGCGCTGTAAACAAAGTTTGCCATTTAATATTTTCTTCATTAGTTTCAAGTTGTCACGGCTGATTCCAATTTCTCTTTAATTTTGCTAATGCTATTGCTCATTACTATTATCTGATTCTCATACAATACTTTATGGGTGTTTTTATTCTTTTTCACTTTGTCTTTGAAGTGATATGTTCTTAGTGAAAACTGTATATCTTCTGTTTTTAGTTTTCCTTGTCATGTGTTACTAATTGCTTTTGTCAAAGAAATATATTTAAAAAATCCACGGTTGAAATGTCATATATATTTTGCATTTAATTGAAGGTTCGAAAATCCTTGGTCCTAAATCAAAAATCAAATGCTCTATATGTAAAGTTCCGTCGTTCTAGCCAGGATTTCTATAAAAACATACTTCCATTTTCCATTATTATGTTTGAGTTCAATAATATTTCTTTTGGGATTTGTTCTACTTCTTGTTTATAATTGATCGCAGGCCAACATATTACTATATATTACATTTGCAGAATTTTAGAAATTTTATATTCCTTTCATTTCAATCATTTGGGATTTTAACGTCCTTAAAGTAGTCTAATGACCTATGCATTTTAATCTGGAAAAACTGCTCAGTGTCTGCCAACATTACAAGTTTCCTACCACAAAAATAGCTAATGTGAATAATAAATAATGTAAATATCACGTGATGTATACGTACGCGGTTGGTCAACAGCTAACACAGTTACTCCAATAATGCCAAATAGAAGAGGTAATTTGATATAAACCTGGTAAACCATCTTTCTGGCTACATGTATTTCAGACTTTACTTGAGAAGTCGCTATAACTAGGCTACATAAGTCCTCGGTCACTCTTTGCTTATCTCATCTTTCTACTTGTCCATGCAGTGATCGTGTTTTTGTACTTATAGCCGATCCTATTTTCTGATATCCGGACGATTAATATTTCAAACTTAAATTTTAGCCCACTTCGATATCATCTTGAGATCTGAGAAAAACCTTTGTAGAGACAGAGCTACTAACGTCAACGTGCTATATACATTTTATATTATTGTGTATCTTAACATAGTAAATTTTCTTACTCAAAAGTTATAAAAAAGAACTCTGTAGATGTTTTATACGCTAATATCTCTCACGTCAAATATCAAATTATTGGTTTAATTTACATCAACAAGCGATTTCTATTACTTTAACTTGAGATGATTCTTGTGATTAAATATGGACGGTTAATTGCAGGAAAATCAGTAAATTTATGTGAAATAATTGTTAAGGCATTCCATATGCACGTGAAGTAATTAAGTATATCAAACCATTTCCCCTTCTATATGACAATAGCAAATTGAAATGTGTTTCAAAACGCTGAAAATGTCTACATTTGAAAACAGTTATTGCGATCAATTTGTACTTTTAAATGAATCATGATAGTTGTTAACCATTTTATAATTGTATTCACAAACCGAAATAAGTAATAATACAAATCTCCGCACTCCACGGATTGCGCAGGAAGAGAAAAGCTGTCAAACATTTCTCTTTATATAAGTTTGAAAAGCTTACGCTACAACAACCTAATGATTAAATTTTTCAAGCTTTTTAAGGAAACGTTTCGTCTCAAACTCTTCTTTTGCCAGCTTGCATCCGGCCTCCCTCTTCTCCTCACATTCCGCTCAAATAACGCACATAACGATATATACAATACATTGTAGTGTGAGCATTTGTTTTGTCCACTATACAACATGCATATAAATAGAGATTTGTCGTTGTTTTCCAGTCAATATGTTGGTCAGTCCGTCCAGATCCAAATCTAAGAAACAGTTGTGAGTTTTTTTTTAAGTTGACGGAGATACTAGATTTATTGCTTTCACGGTTCTTTTCCCTATTATAATCTGTATAGAAACTTCGAAATTGTTCATTTTGTATCTCTGGAAGTGGTTCTCTGAATTAAATTTATTTGGCAAAATATACGCAATGACTCTTTTCGAGATTTTACGGCCTCCCCCTTCTTCTCACATTCCGCTTAAATAACACACAGAACGACATATACAATACATTGAGGTCCAAATCTAAGAAACAGTTGTGAGTTTTTTTTAAAAGTTGACGGAGATGCTAGATTTATTGCTTTCACGGTTCTTTTCCCTATATAATCTGTATAGAAACTTCGAAATTGTTCATTTTGTATCTCTGGAAGTGGTTCTCTGAATTAAATTTATTTGGCAAAATATACGCAATGACTCTTTTCGAGATTTTACGGCCTCCCCCTTCTTCTCACATTCCGCTTAAATAACGCACAGAACGACATATACAATACATTGAGGTCCAAATCTAAGAAACAGTTGTGAGTTTTTTTTAAAAGTTGACGGAGATGCTAGATTTATTGCTTTCACGGTTCTTTTCCCTATATAATCTGTATAGAAACTTCGAAATTGTTCATTTTGTATCTCTGGAAGTGGTTCTCTGAATTAAATTTATTTGGCAAAATATACGCAATGACAATTTTCGGGATTTCACGGCCTCCACCTTCTTCTCACATTCCGCTTAAATAACGCACAGAACGACATATACAATACATTGTAGTCCAAATCTAAGAAACAGTTGTGAGGTTTTTTTTAAAGTTGACGGAGATACTAGATTTATTGCTTTCATGGTTCTTTTCCCTATATAATCTGTATAGAAACTTCGAAATTGTTCATTTTGTATCTCTGGAAGTGGTTCTCTGAATTAAATTTATTTGGCAAAATATACGCAATGACTCTTTTCGAGATTTCAAAAAACGAACTTCAAATTCGCCTTGAAATTATGCATGGATTGTTCGGTCAATGAACCTCTATTTACTGGCCTTGAATTTGGCCCGTTTTGCCTGGAGCTGTAAGTTGTAAGCTGTAGGGTTCCACTTGAAGTTAACCCAGTTAGCTTCACGAAATTTCTTAATTAACCCTTTTGGCTGAGTAGGGCGCCTTATCTTGATATTCACTTTATGAAAGACAATTTCACAGGCTTTGGGGGTTTTGATGTGACAGATAAGTGGAGTTTGTAAACGAAAGGTCAAATATGTTCTCATTTCTGGTTGTCATAGTGACCATCTATTGTAGGTTTAGGTTTAACATCCTACAAAGGAAATCATCATTTTATTTCACAATCACTGTGCTTTTTATAACTTGAATAGTTTTATCATAGCATTACCAGTCCATGGGTAATAATTCTATATCACATTAAAAGCTGAGTTATGATCTCTTTGCGGACTTTTGCAATGACTCGTTAGCAACTTAAAAGGAAGAGGTAGCTTCTTTATTACTCTTTAATTTGAAACAGTTGACTTGATGCGTTTTTTGAACCCTTTAATCTACTAAACTCTCGCTTACTTGTGACTCATAAGGCAAAGTGAAATATACACGCATTACGATATTGATATTAAAGAAAGACTTAAAAGGCAAATACGATCAAAGGGTATAAACAGACAGTGGCAAGGGTACATGTATTTAAAATCTATTATGTTTATAATTTTCTTTTCACTTTCCCTGAAATTTTCTTCTATAATTGATATGAACTGAATTATATGTTCCTATTTCTCCAGTTAGTGTTTGATATGTATTTCACCAAAGGCTTAAAACCTGGACAAATTGATAAAACAAAATGACTAACGAAAGCACTAAATTTTCAACGCAGTAAGTTTATGGTACATTGTAGAATTTTAATGAAAGATATTAAAGAACCTTTGGAAATCTGGTAAGTTATTAAATCATGAATCCATTTAGTTAATTAACACAGACTGAAGACCAAGCTCTGTGCTCTTTTTTAAAAACTGTTTTTTTTACGCCAATGAGCCATATTTTAATGAAGTAAGCATTTAATATATTGTCATTTTACGATTGCTGAATTACAAAAGCCAAAAGGGTCGTCTAATATTTAGATCAAAGGGTAACAACCGAATTCTATGTAGCTTTCTCGAAAAAAGTATGAACAATATTATTTTGCGTCTCTGAATTATTCACACACAACAGTTATTTGTCAGAACTAGAAACACTGAGAATAACTGCATTACTTCCGAAGGAAGGAAAATATACTGTACACTTATAGCATTGCTGACGTTTTAGTACTCAACATGCCGATTATAAGAGAGCTTCTACGTTCTTTGCTAATCGTTTTAAAAGGTAATAAAGTATACAATATAGTCTATAGTCTACAACCAATCAAGCAAAAACAGTAATCATTGAAAAATAAACTTCAGCTCTTTTGAATATATACAAAACCTGGGACTTTTGGTATTTGTAGAATTTGAGAAAAAAAATTTGATAGCATCAGACGTCCTT
This sequence comes from Saxidomus purpurata, assembly GCA_022818135.1. Taxonomy (NCBI): domain Eukaryota; kingdom Metazoa; phylum Mollusca; class Bivalvia; order Venerida; family Veneridae; genus Saxidomus; species Saxidomus purpurata. Next base: position 41,951,379 of record JAFMSR010000016.1, read on the forward strand.
TTTAATTTCAAAATTTTAAAGTATTAAACATGTAGCCATTTATTTATAAATTTGGTAAAACAGTTTAACAAGAATTCATAGTATATATAAATAGTTTGTATTAACTAAGTCAAGAATAAAGGTCATGTTTAAATAATTCCATACACAGTATGGTTTGAAACAAGATTGTCCTTCTTTTATTGCTCTTTATAATATAGGAATACCTGTTTTGTAATTTTGATATTTGCGGGTTTTAATGGTCGGAAATATTTTTAACGGCGACGGAGATAATCAAATGAAAAAGGGATAAAAAGAAATATAACGAGTTCATTTTGCAAACGATGACAACTTTTCTTTCTGAATAATGAAGAAAAAATTCTTTGACAAGCAATTCAGAATTTTAGAAAAATATCAAGCTCAAAATTAAATACCATAAAACCATTACACTGTGAGTTTAAATACTTGCTGTTTAAACTGGCGAGAGCATAGAAAACGAACCTTTTATTACACAAAACATGCAATACCAAACTGATTTATTCTTTACAAAATCGACCTTATCCTGATATAAACATGCAGAAATCAATGAATAATTTCACAAGGATTCACAGAAAATTAGAAGGGAAATAATGAAGATTAATTACGACCAGAATTAAAGTGGAATTATGCCCTTTTTCAAGTAAAATTCCAGCTAAAATAGGTGTGTGTAAAAAGGGTAGAGGAAATACTAGCTTTTAACCCAATACAGCAAACTCTTCCTGCTTCCAGTACGAAATAATAACATCCAAATATTACTTTTCCTATTTTGACTGAGGCAGTCTTTAAAAAAACTGCATGCAGGATTTGCTTCCCTTCCACTGCCGAAATCTCTACCAACAACAACAGCAACAACAAAAAGGAGATCACTACGAAGGAAGGAACTATTATTCTATTAGTCCGTTTTTGTTTTATTTCTAAAGCACCAACTTCAAATACTAATGCGGCATTACCATTAATTTAACACATTTAAATGCACAGCAACATAAAACTGTCACCAACATACACTATGTGCAGTAAGATGCGCAAAATGTCACTTAAAAATAAAAATATGGATCTTAATAGCTTTCTAAGTACAATTAAGATGCGTTGGTTTTACAAAATCTATAAAAATTAATCAAGGAAAACTATTACAATATACTAGATACAGAAGGTATAGATAGAACACCAGAATTAATTTGAGATGAAACAAGAAATATCTTTTAAAAAAAAGATAAACGATGTATAGTCGACTTTTTCCACATTACTGATTGCATCAAGGGGGCATTCGTGTTTTACAAACTGCTCTTATATAATTCATTTTTTAAGAACATTATTTTGAGAAATGTCTCGTTTTTGCATAAAATTCAAATAAATCAGCCTTTCATGATAAACCGCTATCAACCCAAATATAAAGACCATCTATAAAAGTAAGGTTTAACAGCACAACAACACCTCTAATTTCGTTACTCATGCTTTATTGACTAAATATCTCATGTTTGGAGAAGACTCTTTCCAATGACGTTAAGTTATACCCTTACAATTTACATTTTCTCCATAAACAAAGTAAAAGAAACTCAGATGCAAGTTTGTTTGTCCAAGCTAAGAGAGTGATAATGTCGTTTTAGAATTCCATCATGCTGAGAAATGTGTACACAAATTGATAGTAAACCTTTAACATAGACTAGAATCGTCTATTCTCCGTGGATATATAAGCATTCACCACGCCTACGGATTGCTTGTCTCCAAGTGCGCTCAATCAGTGAAATGCTAGATGAATTTGAATTAATGAATGTTTCAAAACTATATGATGAAGATAAAGTTATGGTGAGAATACAATAGGACAAATGCAAAATTAGAAAACAAAAAAGAATCTGTTGAAGAGAAAGTGAAAGAAGTAATAAAAAGATCGAAACGAAAATCGAAAAAAGGAAATACTTTTTTTTCAAAAGTGGAACTTATTTACTGAAAAGCAAATACAATTACAAACACACATGAAAAGACAAACGTTTCTCTGAAACGTTGTGGACAGGTGAATAAACTAACCTGTCTGAACGCATGCCCGCATACGGTAACACTTTGGCAAACATAAGATTACTCAGCTAATCCAAGAAAATATTAGAAGTTCACAGGGACATTGGCATTGATACTATAAATCGGACTCCAAATATCTTGGATATTTTTGGCTACCAGGATAAAGACGTACAAGAAAGGACAAACAAGTCCCGACAGACAACAGGGATCTTACACGTGAGAAGACTTTGTATACAATATTCCGGTGAATCAAATACGCTGGTAATTCAAAATGGTCGACGGCATTCACAGCGGGAACCATTCTATAACTGAAAATGCAACAAGTTTCAACTTTTATTATGATTACTACTGGTTTGAGTCTATGATGAAATTTTATACAAATCTGGACATGGCCGTGTTTTATGCTGTAGCAATGCAAAGCATTATTGGACTGGTTGGGAATGGAATGGCTCTGCTAATCTGGCTTCTTGGAAGAAAATGCAGCAAATCATCGTGCTCCAACTATTTTATTTTTTTAACATCATGCGATATTTTGACGTTAGCAGATAGGCTCTTTTATGAATTAACTGGTGGCAACCTTTATCTAAAGATTGATTCACAGCTTGGCCATATCTGGTGCAAATTTATAAATTTTAGTCACTATTTTGTTCCGCAACTTTCTACTTGGGTTGTTGTATGTTTATCAATTGAAAGGATGCTAAGTCTGTGTTTTCCGTTCAGGTTTCACGTCAAAGGTTGTAATAGAAGAGCTAAAGTAGGTTTTCTTTCTTGCTTTTTTGTTTTAGCTTTAGTGAATACTCCGGCTCTGGTACGGCCATATCTCGAGGGATGTTCTGCACAGTTGCAGACAGAATTTTTAACTGTGCTTGATGAAATTTCTTCACTCTATCTACTCTTTATCCTTCCATTTCTAATTATAACAACATGTAATTTCACAATCGTCGCAAATATGTGTTATATGGCGAAATTTAAAGGTGGTTCTATCAAAAACAAAAGTGTTGCCTCAAAACTTACAAAAATAACACTAGCTGTTGGTCTGCTACAATGTGTCTCTATTCTCCCAGGTATGCTGTTTGACCTTAATTACAAGTTCCAAAAGATCAGTTTATTTAATTTTGACAACTCAAACTATGTCAATGTATTTTGGATGATAACTATTCCTGCTTCGTTGCTGAACAACACTTTCAACTTTGTTATTTACTCTTTCAGTGGACGGGACTTCCGTAATGATTTTAAGGAAATGTTTTGTTGTTGTTGGAAACGGCTGGTTTCATGATGGGAAGAATGTTCAAGCATAGATCTGTCTAGATTCTTTTCATTGTTTCTTTTCTGAAATGTTTACTTATATAGTAGTTAATGTAAGTTGCAAGAACTTGTTCTACAGTCGATTTAAAAAAGATAACTAAATTATGAATCTAAATAAAACAAAAGAAGAGTACCCAATGAGTACGATAATGCCAAAACAGAGATACCACTTTGAGCAGAAGCAAATAAAAAATTTCTTTATATACTGTAAATTGTAAAACTGTAAATTTAGTTATATTCGCAGGCTGTTATATTTACTGTTGATGGTCAATTAGAGATATAGTTGAATGACTTCGAGTGGACAAGAACACCCGTTTCGGTACTAAGTACATTTCGGTTATTTTAATGTCATATTAAATAGGAACCAGTAACGGTTGGTTTTTCTTATTTCGAAACACAAAAATATTAGTCTAATATTAATACGTTGTATATAAGTTGCCGCTTTTTCGCGTTTGCTACTTATTTTGTGTTTGTGTTGTATGTTGTACAAGATGATGTGCGATATATTGTTTGTTCTTATATACTATATACTCGAATATCAAAGTGTTCAATGCCAGATTGTGTCTGAATTTTACATGATATGATACCAATTCATATGTTTGTGATTATTTGGCGTCGGAAGATCACATGACGTATGAAACGTTTTCTGTACGAAAATTCTGATTATAATATTATATGTTATTTGTTTTTTTTAACGTGGTTTATGTGGATAAATTACTCGCCTAGATAAATATTACCCGATCCGTTAACAGGGGTCCGTTCTGAACTGGCCGGTTTGTGAGCCGCTAGCTAGTTAAAAAATGGTTACCTGACTGGTTCCTGGTATCAAAGTATAGAATTCGGCATGTAAATGTGCTCAGAAAGAAGGTGTCTCGTAAGTAAGAAACGGCTGGCCGTTTTAGGGCTGACACTAAAATAACAAACACTTTACCTTCTCATTTATAAGTACATGTACAGAGCATTATTTGTGAAATAAAAAATTCTTTCCTGTAAAACATGTTGAAGGTCATGTTAGAATGCTGCGAATGCTATTAATATCGATGAAATATTTTGTTAATTGTGTTATAGAAACAGCATGTATAATAGTATACAATAAAGATCTATAAGTGGTTTCAGAAGTTTTAGGCGTGATGAACTCAACACTAGATGACCTAAAATGTGTGTCCTTAGGACACTGGGGTCACCACTTACCCAATATTGTCTGTATACCCAATCTAAGATTGCAAAGGGCTTTTCGTTTTTAGCTGGTCAAATTAGATCTCTTACAAACAAAAGCAAATCTTTACATCCTGAATAACATTACCCGAATGTTTCACGACTTTAGATCAGAAAGTTTTAGAGTAACGCGCAACACAAATTCAAAGATGCCCATTTTCATGAAGTCAATAACCTCAATTCTGCCACTAATTGGTGCAATCATAAACATAATCCCAGATGCTCATCTGCATTTCCTGATTGACATACCAAGTCTATGTATGAACTACTTTATAGCCGTTAAAATGCTCATTTTCACTAAGTCAGCCATTGCTGAATACATCCAAAAACAAAACTCCAGGTGCAAATGTTTTATGACTTTAGGTGAAGTTCCTTTGGAGTTAAAAAGAATAATATCGTATACCTGTCATAAATACTTAATCCTGATTGGCCGATAGCGCTCACGTGCCGGGTCTGCAAAAGTATGTGTAGAGCTGGAAATGACGTGTAGACCTGCGCGGATTTTAGGACGTCATTTCTGTTATATTTTCATATGATTTTCACTACTCTTTATGAGGTATACGATATAATAATTTTAGACTAATGTTTCGGTCAATACCTAGTTTGGCGGACCTGTGAAAAAATGATATTAACCTCGGACTTCGTCCTCGGTCAATATTACTTTTAACAGGTCCGAAAAGTTGACCTCAAAATAAGTCTTTAATTGTATAATATATTAAAATTGGTAGATATGCAGTTTTTAGCTTTCGCGTTGACTACGAAGTTCTGGATAACACACTTTTTTTCTAATTTTAGCATGTTTACTACTCGGTATTGTATATTTTTGTGGTACACTTAAAGTTAAAGTATTTGTTAGTTTACTATCTCTGTGTTATTGTTTTATTGTTATGTAGACTGCTATAGAGATTACAATATAATTATGTTTATAAAATGTAGTTATGTGTTGTTGTTTTTCTTTCATTTTTATTAAAGTTAAACGCACAGGAAAATATACAAATAATAGAGTGTAGTTCATGTACATGTACATTGTAAGGCATGCCACTTAAATTCATGTTGTTACAGAACAAGTGAAAAAATCTACCTTTCAAACTCTATTATTATATTTATATTCTGAAAGGGTTTTTTGAACGGTGATAAAAGTTGAGAAAAAAAGAAGATAGAACAGGATAAGAAAGTTTGAAGGAATAAAAAGTAAAAATAATGAGCTTTTAAAGTTGTTTAGCTAATATTTGAAGGCGATATTGACACATGCCACAGTATCTCTCAAGCTATGAAGTACCGATATGAAGTATTTTGCTAATATTATAATGAAATTGATAATACATGAATTATTGTTTCTTGTGTCATTTTCTGTTTGTGTACCTAGGGATATTAATCGATAACTTAGATCAGTTATGAAAATGTTTTTATTTCCAAGATACAATTGCAAATCAACCAAAAATACTTTGAATTGACTGACATTCCCAGAAAATGTGTTTGACTGTTTCTGTTACATGTACCATGTAACAGAAGTTACATAAATTTTCCAATTTTATTTTATAAAGATAGTTATTACTGGTAACTATATTCATAAGATATTTGAATTGATATTATCTGAGTTTTGTGTCAATTGTACAATTCAATGGAGTTGTAAACACAGTTTGCCATTTTATATTTTCTTCATTAATTTCAAGTTGTCATGTCTGATTCCCATTTCTCTTTGATTTTGCTATTGCTATTGCTCATTACTATTATCTGATTTTCATACAAAAGTTTGTTTGTGTTTTATTCTTTTTCACTTTGTCTTTGATGTAATATGTTCTTAGTGGCGAATTTATTTCTTATGTTTTTAGTTTTTCTTTCCATGTGTTAATATTTTGCTTTTGTCAAAGAGATATAAATTTTAGAAAATTCCTATATTTCGCATTTGATCGAACAAAATGTTTTTAATTATTTTAATTCTCTCTGCTGTTTGAATATTTTTAACTGTGAGGGGATAAACCTATTTTTGGAATGCAAAGATTTTTTTTAGAATGTAAAACAAATATTTAAAATAGTAAAAAATGTTAATAGCATTTGTGCATATTGTCTGAACCTGTCTACTGAATGTCTTGTAATATCCATATATAGACAGGTAGACAGATAGATCGATTTTGGTAGATGTGTACACTTAAAAACATGGCAATAACATGATGCATGCTATAAGAACACTGACATGATGGTTAAATCATTAAACACATATTCATGGACCATGAAATGCACACCAATACCAGGGATAACACAAACAAATAGAAAAGGAAATGCCTTTAATTTCCATTGTGCCTGACATACACTAGTAGCATTATCGTAGCGATATTCATATTGTTTTCCTTACAAATATGTGTGTTAACCTCTATTTAAATTATTTTCTATTATAACGATTGTTTTGTAAACAATATTTTAGTTTAAGAATTTTTTTATTTCTTGTATGTACCTGCAGGGTGGAACTATGTTGTTTTTCTTTGCAGGAAGTTGTTAACAGCTGCTCAGCTTTTAAAATCCGGAAATTCCCGAAGCTAAAATTTAGAAAATATTTTAGAATGTTCACTCAACGTTCATAAAAGTTTTAATTTCGAAACGCTGTTGCTTATAGAAATATTTTGAAACTCGTTAAAATCATGGAATTTTACATTTGTCGTGTACAAGCATTTTTGTAAGAATTTAGTAATGGTGTTTTTAACAGAGAGTATTCTGGAACGGAACATTAAAATTGAATAGTAATTGAAGTGAAAAAAGTTTGGTGTTGATGGTGATATTTCTACAATTCTTATTGCGTTAGAAAGAAGTAAATAATGTTATAATGATTTTTAATAAATGAATACGTTTGTAATTCATACGTTTTTTAAAAAATTTATGTGGCATTTTCAAAGAAGATTGGAGAGTGGATTGTTCGCTGGAAGTTATTAATAATCTTGCACTTTATATTGTTAAAGCTATGAACTTTAGATGTGTGTTTAAATAAAACTGTATAATTTAACCCATTCTAAGTATTGTGTTTCTTTTCATCTTTACATACATATCCTACGATGCATCATCCTCTGGAACTTTGTTAACTGTATTTTATTATATTTGATCTGGGAAACTAATTTATTTATTGAAGAAAAAGATTTGTGTCTTAATGATATTTCAACGGTTACATATCGTATCTCTATGGACGGCGGTTTCTCCTTTTCACGTCTTTTTTTTGCCACCCAGTTACGGGATTTCACTTAAAACATTTATGTTTTGCTTTATATATATGTGTTTTTCTTATTAGTAAAATTTGGTATTTATGGGATTTTAATAAATGCCATTTTTTCATTGAAATCTATTGATTGTGTTTTCTTTCATCCCATTCGAGTTCAACCATGCCTGTTACCTACCCTGTCCTTGGACAATACATAAATGAAATTGTATGCAAACATATTTTTTTAATGTCATTGGACACAATTCGGTTTTGTACTCTGGTCCGGTAGTATACGGTTCTATTAAAATTTTAGCTTAATACATAAATTAGTAAAGCAACCAATCATCTTCCAGTGTTTGGTCACATGATGGTACTCGACCGATCGTTATGCTAGCTAGCCATTATTGTTTTAGATTTTTGGCGTGGGAAGTCCCCTCGCCACATTTTCAATTGCCACCTCCGCCAACTCCTCCTCTTCCTCTAATTTCAGTTCCCAGGTCAGGTTACGGGAGTATACCTTACACTGTTTTACGAATATTATTTTTTCATTCCATCATGTACATGTTGAAATATGTTTTAAATTTTGCGGTCGGCGGTGTTTTACCACCCAATTATGGGATTTCATTTAAAACATTTATGTTTTGCTTTATATGTTTTTCTTATAGGTAAAATTCGTTATTTATGGAACTTTCATAAATGCCTTTTTTCATTCAAATCTATTGTTTGTGTTTTCCTTCATCCCATACGAGTTCAACTTAACCTGTGACCAACCCTGTCCTGGGTCAATACATAAATATCGTATGTACGCTCGTAAAATCCAATAACTTGTAGCACATGTAGCACATTGTGCGTCAGAGGAGGGTCAACTATTTAGTGCAAAATGTTTGCGACCATAACAGTTACACAAACAGTCGAAATATCAAAATTACAAAACAGATTACCCTATATTGACTAATATAAATTGAGAAAGAGCAATAACTCAACGAAATGCAAAAACCATATAATACCCATTACACAGAAATTACACGGAACAGTTTCAATCAGGACTCAACTCAAAATGCCTGTAAACATTTGAAGATAAAAACAAAAGGCAGTCAGAGACCCGAAAAGAAATATTAATGGTTAATTTTAAAGTAAGCTTCCTGTTTTGTTGACTTTTAGTCAGAGGTTGCTGAGAAATAGGGCGGACAAGAATATTATACAGAAATAATCAAAGGGTCTTAACTCGGTGGAAAATCACCGAGGCGGAACAGGCCCTACGACATGCGCATCTTCTTTTGATAGTAAAGTTTATGGCAAAGTTTTGTTGGATTCCAGCCAGCGGCTGCTGAAAATTAGCACAGACAAGTATAGGTGACGGACAAACGCACGAACGCACGCACGCACGTATGCACACAAACGCACGCACGCACGTATGCACGCACGCACACACGGAATGAGGGTGACCTTTACTATATCCAGTCGGCGGGGGATAATAAATCATATGTCTGTTAAACACAAGATATCATTGTCACTAAAAAGGGTGTACAACCGCATAGCACACAGTTCCAGACAGCATGTGACAGTATAATAAATGATAAAGCTTCCGGATATAACAATAACAATAAAATAATAATTGGATTAAATAAACGTCACATTATATGTCATTAAGGTAGGCATACGATATAATGAAATGTTTGAGATGAATATCTTGCAATCAATTGGTTTGTCTAGCTGGAGCTAAGGGAACATGCAGAATATCTCGTGTTCCAGACATGAATGGAGAATATGAAAAGTCGAGAAAGCATAAACAGAAAGACTCCCACTCGCTAGAGTTGCGCATGAACTGAGAGCAGTTTGGACAACTTATATATACTTTTGATATTATTTTTGTTTATATATATATTTTTCCAAAATATCTATACAATATTTGTATCTTGAAGTTTTGGAAAGTCAAATTTTAAATGTTTAAACATAGTTCGAGATTTACTAAATGTTGTCTTGGGCTCTTAAAATACCAACAAGAAAGTCCAAATCTTTTATATTGACCATTAAGACTGTCCTCCATAATGCTAACTTGCGAGAACAAAATGTATACACTGTAAATGTATCCTTGGAGCATTTGCCTGTATTTTCCGAATTGAGCAAAGGAACCACGGACTTAGAGAAATTCCAGCACAGCCTTGAATGCTCGTAATTACGAAATTTTCCACGAAATAAAATTCAGCTTTTATGGGACTGATTGGAAAATAATTAATAGTCTGCCAACTTTTTAGGCTAGGCCAGAACTTATTCATGTAAATGTTTTGACCCGTCTAGTTTGTCATATTTGTTTTATTTTAGGCTGGAAAATTGAGTTTTTTTATCAAACCTAAAGACGAAAAAAGAATTTGATGACCCAGATTGCTAACGAGGACAACTACCATTTTAAACATTTTTATAGATTCAAATAGGGAATCAGCTCGCTTTTGATGCTGCAACAAAATCTGTTTATGACAACTTCAATTGCTTATCAATATTTCTGTACAATAATAGTTATTGTTATATACGCTTAATGTTTCTTGTATATCAAGGCAAGACATGAAAGGCTTGCTTTTTGATACTGTTGTTCGCCAGGTGTCTTTTTGTGTCTGATCTATATAGCTTAGTCCTATGATCTTAGACTCTGACCACTTTATTAACTCTTTTAATTTTGAAATCGTTGCGTGAAAGGTCAATGTCATGTTGACATAAATCATTGAATCAGCACCATAGTAGAATAGAATTTGTACAATACCACAAGAGCATGGGTCAAAATCCATTTAAACCCATTCGGACTACTGGATCAGGTGTTATGGGCATCAAAAATACCATATAGAACTTTTTCTAAAGTCTAGCATCATCATTTCTTCACTTATTGCAAGCGGAATGTGTGAACGAGGGGATTTAAATAATAAAATCTTAATAATAATAAAACGCACGGTGCTGCCATGGTGTAAGGTGTATGTCAACTGACATATCTGTGTTCGATGGTGTATGTTGAAAGTGCATGGTGTGGTCTAAATATTTACAGTGTTGTTCGATAAGGCATGGACATCAAAACAATAACCTGTTGTTTATTTATATCAAAAGTAATACATTTCAAAATAGTAACAACAGTAAATTTTAACAATCCGAGTCCAAATAACTAGCATATTGACGTCTTCAATCTGTATTCAAAATCTAACAACCAATATGAAGAAAAGGTAATGCAATCCGTCCGGTTTAAAGAAGGCCATTTTTATATGTTACAATAAATCATCAACATTCTTACACAGTTCCAAATGAAAAGAATGGATAACATGGCTTCAACTGATAATGATGAAATCGTATCATCTGTAGCAAAGAATAACTATGTACTTCCGAGAAATATTTTTGAAAAGCTTTGTTTTGTGTTGTTTACAGTCATGCCATTTCTCGGATAGGAATATTACGTATGGTCTTTATGGGCTCAGGTTTGGAGAAACTGCATTATACTAGTATGTAATCTTGATCTATAGACCAAAGATGTCAGTTAAAACATAATTTAAAACTTGGAGAGTCAATGTTAAGTTTCTGAAGGATGAACTGAAAATTTGTATACAAATTCTGTTTAGAATACGAAATTTTGACAAAAGATCAAGTTTTTCAGCAAGACAACCTTAATACATGATGAAGCCAATTGACTCATCTTCGTGTATGTTAAATGGGGATTATCGAAGCGAAATATTTGCAATGACATTGTGTTTATCAAATAGTTGTTAAAATAAATACAATGCGCATTTCTTAAGCTCAGTATAAGACATAATCATTTTCCTGGGCTCTACCTTCATTGTTCAAATCCGACGACCAAGTACTCTGAGTGCGCAGGTCAGCTCGTCTGGCAGCAGAAAAATTACTTGATATGCCGCTAAAGATATTATTGCTTAATTCTCTGTCATTTTCATTTTCCGTATTGAATGAAGATTCTCTGTCATGATTTATAGGATCATCTGTCTGAAAATTTAAGATACAAACGAAATGACCATTCGGACTTTAACAAATGTAAAATTTAGTTCTTAAAATTAAGAAGTCGCTTGCTTACTCTTTCCATTCGAAATTTGCGTGACGTCCTGTATACTGTTCTTTTACAAGCCACTGAGTAAAATAAAGGAATCCGTTATTATGTCCAGCTGAATCTATATAGTGTACATGTAATGTACATGTACAATTGTTATAATTATGTCCTTAACACTAAAGACTATATACACTCAGTATTACTTACCAAAGTTGTCATTCGTTTTTGCTTCAGTTTGATGCTGTCTATTGATCTTTTGATTCATTGAAAAAGAAAAGAAAAGATGCAATTATTTAACAAGTCAATAAGCAAAGCAGGGAGAATTTATGTCGATGGTTAATCAATTATATATGTCCTAAACAGACACAGGAAGAGAAGAAGAGGAGACATAAACACTTTCAGCCCTTAACGTATGCATTCTTAAACAAATGCTATTTTGTACTTTTTACGTTCACTATTCATAACATCCTTATAAAAATTCTGCGACTGATATTTAGAGGCTTTGAGACTATATCTAGCCACAAAAGAAATTGGTTCTCCTCAACAGGGAGCTCTCATAATGCTTCACTTCAATGTTCATATTTACAAATGTTATACCTTTTTAAATACATCACTAATACAATAACCGCAGCCAAAGCAATGACAGCTATTACACCGATCACAATCACGACAATATCCAGATCTAAAAAATCAAACAACATAATGCTTTATACATAGACTAATGTTCGAAAATGCAATTAAGTTGTTCAAATTCATTCTCACATAAGCAAAAAATGAAATTAAATACGGGACCTAATATCTTTGATTTCGTTCTATTATATGTGATATCGTTACTTTCATTATGTGTATCATTATATTTTGAACGGAATGTATGCTCTTGCAAAACACGCATGAAAAACAAACATTGAATTACATAAACTTTTATACAATAGTTTTATAATTAAGAATGTATCAGTAGCACTTGGACTGTCGTTACTGCTATTATATCTTTGACATTTGTATTGTACAAGTCATTATATTTACACATGTATATTTGATTTTTTCCAATGTTTCGTTATCAATATAGTAATTCTTGTTATTATTATTCTTATTTAGTCCTTTATATTTTATGTATGTTATTGTTATTTAATTACAACTTTTTATTTTGTGAAATGTCGTTATTACTCTTCCGTATTTTGTGATTATTGTTTGTTCATTTTTCTAATTCAACGCATCGACATTCGTGCTAATTTATATTCGTTCTTAGCATCATATTTTGATAAGTATCAGCGAACGTACGTCTCAATTCCTGCGTTAGTTCCGTTATGATGAATAATAAATGTTTGCTTTACTTTATGACAGTTTTTATTTCAATCGTTTTATATAACATTAGATTGTACTTCCATAAGCTGAAGTCATACCGACGTATAGATGATATTCAAAGAGAATGTCGAGAAATACAACAACCATTAGATGACAGCTGCTATCAATGACAAATTTGATAATTATAACAAGATATTGACGAATATTTACATAAGAATAACGGAACATGAATATTAATCCAACATAAAATGACAATAACGTAGTAAAGTACAATAATGACATTTCCATTTAAAAAGAATAATGTAGTATCATATGTATACTTTCAAATAACTTCTACAATACCCGAATATAATACATATGTTACTACATGTATATATACTTCTGGACATATGATAACACATTTGTACAGTATTATGATGATCATCTTTACAATCAGTGCACTTTAAAATAATCGGCCCGCGCGTGAGGGCTGATTATGCTATAATCGGCCCTCAGAGAAGGGACACGCTACGTCAACAGCTACATATGACGTCACAACTGGATTTAAATGGTCGCCATCGAGAGATCAATTGATTCGCTATCGCTATTAAAAGACGTAGTAATAGAAACTAGAATCTAAATGAGGAGTGTTACAAGTGCACATGAGTTTTTCGAAAGTAAAAACACCATCAACAACAGGGAAAAGAAGACGAGTGAAAGTAAACACTTCAAGAAATGGCTTTGTAGTGAGGAAAACATCAACTTTTAATCATTATCACTGAATGAATGTGATGTGTGCATTACTAGGTTTTTTCTAGTATCAGTAACTCTTGCACATTGTATTGACCGTCGTATCAGATAAGAATACTGAATAAAAATGTATTATAGACGTTTATTTACAGGACGTATAATACAGCGCGTAATAGCCCTCGGGCTAAAGCCGTTGTGCCATTATGCTCCTTGTGGGCATATTATTTTTTTTTTACAGTTTTACTATACAATGCTTGTATTACATACATCTTAATAACTTAACACTGTAAGTTATGTAAATGTGTACTGTGAATATTTCGTAAAATAAAGGTATTTGGTACTTCTTACCGTTGGCATTGGATCCTGTACTGGCTGATGACCCCGGTGACACAATAGCTGTTTTCGATGGCGTCTGTTTTGAAGGCAATAGCTGTGTTGTCGCTGATGAAGTTATGTCTTTGAGCGACACATGATTCAATTCTTTACCTTTTGGTGCTTTATCATGTTTATGAAGGGAACGATCTACGGATGGTATAGTATGGACTATTTCAGCGGGTCTTAAAATTGTCGATTCCACATAAGATGATTTTGTTGGCGAAAGTTTCGTCTTTAAGTTTTCACTTGAAGCAGAAGTTAGAACATGATCACTAGACCCTCTCATGGTAGAATAAACAGTAGAAGGATGTGATATGAGACTTGATAAAACTGGCACGTATTTCAAAGTTGGTGTGACAGAAGCATGTGGTAGTTCTGTGTAGGCAGTTGAGATGCTAGTAAAAGGAACATTAAAAGTGGTGCAAGTTCTTGACAGTCTGTGAGAATGAGTAGATTCTATTTGTGAGTTTACAAAAGATATATATACATCAGTCCAACTTGTTTCAGTAAGTACATGTGATGGTGTCTGCTCTACAAGAACATTTGCAGGATAAAGCGAAGTAGGTGTTATTTGAACTGACAGATCATTGGAGTCAAAATGATACTCTAAAACACTAGAATCCATTTGAACTGAGGAGGAAGATATATCTGTTAAATTTATAAAGGAAATCGCTGCGGCAGAGGTTGAAACTTCTCTCAGACTAGGGTACAATGTTGTTTCAGAGGATTCATATAGCGATGTCCCAAATTGAACTGCTGTAATTAGAAATATGAAGTCAGAAATGTATTTAATAATAACTACAAAAAGTTGGTTATAAAATGTATAAATATAATATGGTTGCAAACATTTCATATTTCTAATATGTATTGAATAGTTATATATGCAATCCATTTTATATTTACTTTTGAATAACTGATTGAATAAACATTTTATCGAATGCTTTATTATGTAAGTATTTTATATCTTAGTTTCAATTTTGTATATACTCACATGTTTTGTTAAGAGATAAGAGTCCAATCCAATACTGCTTAGGACAAATATTCACATTTAAATAATCCAATGCTGCAAAGTTGTCCGCTAGTATATCATGATTATTACCGGTGTTACATGCATGAGTTGACCAAGTGGTTTTACTGCTAGAACAACCGGTTTTTCGTATGTTAAAAGCTAAAACAGTAAACATTGTATACTTTATATTGATAATATTTTATAAATAGTTGAAAATAACCAAATAAAGCAACTGCTCAACATTGATTCTCAACTCTAAAGTGTTGGAAGTTGTAAGTAGGGTTTTGAAGGTACTAGTGACCTTAAGGGGTGACACAGGCGTCGGCCATATTCATGACATTAGGTAGCTATCCTAGTATGTTTTGAAAGCAAACCCAACATGTTTGAACATCTTATCCTCAGATCAATAACACTGGATTATCTGTCATAGTACTTTCCAAATAGTACATACTAATTTGGCTTTTTTACCCGAATCGATGATATCAAATACTCGTAGCAAAATACATTTTACTGCTTATAATACAAAATATTTAATATGCAAATTACAGAATGTGAATAAACAAAATTGAAAAAAAAACTGTATCATTTGCTGAGTTCCCTTCTAAATAATCCTTAAATCTTAAGCATTTCTATTCAGTCTTATAATTGAATAGTTATATTATAAGTTATTTTTCAAAATGCAGCATAAATCTGAAATTGTCTCGTTTTGAGGTCAAAATATTAAGCGGAAAATATAAAGAAAAAGGCAAGAATGCTTGCCGGAGTATCATTGCTCCAAAGGACAAGAAAGTAGGTCAAAAGGTAAAACAAATTCATTTAAAATAAAAATTGTAATAAATTGAAATTTGCAAAACTATAAACAAGGATCAGATTTCATTTCTATAGTATTAAAACAAGAAAGTAGGTCAAAAGATCAGGGTCAATGTCACCCAAGGTTAGTATTGAAATATGTTTACAAACTGTGGTCCAAAATTCTTTGCTGCAATTTCAAAACAACACAGTATGTCAAAAGATCATAGCCAATGTCACAGGGCGTGGCTAGGTATGGCCACCTTCAACTACAGGGGGATGATCTGAATAAAGTTGATACTGGAACACCATACAATTTACACTATTTTATGTAAGACTAAGTAAAAGAACGTACCGCCGGGCCGTGGCCAATTTAAACCCTAGTTTAAAGTTATAGTTAAACTTTTAAAAATCGGCGATAGTTCGTATTGGAAACGTGCACACATTACATAACAATGGATCGCATCATGTTTATGCGAAATGCATTCAAAGAAGCTCGCATAAAGCGGTCTGAACCGTCCAAACGTGAGAGAAAACGGCGGAAAATCCAAACATAAACGCTACCGACCAATTTATCCCTTCAATAACTTTTTTTATTTTTAGGTCCACGATCCAAAACGGGTGTGACGATTTCATATATTACATGTGGCTATACAAAGGGCATGATAACAGTTCGATCAAATTAAAAATAAACATTTCCTTACCAATTTTCTTATCCGTCTCCCAAAAAAACACATTAAATTTCCGCCATTTTGACCAGAACTACATAAAATTCTCGCTTGAAGCCACGAGATACATCGTTTACGTCCGACCCCCTGTCTATGTAAATTAATGGATCCCCCGGATAGGATCAATATCGGCCCCAGAGACATGATTTGAACAATATTGATAGACGTCCACTAAACAATGCTTCACACAAAATACTTTAATTCCACCCTTTGTTGGTTTAAACAAGAAATTTTAAAGATTTTTCCTATTAAGTCTATCTTAAAAAGTGACCCAAGGGACGGGGACAATCTTGACCCAGAGGTGTCTACTAGACAAAGCCTCACACAAAATACTTTTACTCTAGGCCTTTTGGTTTCGGACAGGAATAGTTTTAAAGTTATTTTTATGTAAAACAAGTGACCCCAGGTCAAGTCAATTTTGACAATGGGACATGATTTGAACAGTCTTGTTAGAGGTCCGCTAGACAATAATACAATTGGAATATTTAAGCTTTATGCATTGTGGTTTTAGAAAAGTAGGCATTCTTGGTAGAGGTCCACTAGACAATGATACATGCTAGATATCTAAGCTCTTGTAATTGTGGATTTAGACAAGAACATTTTTAAAGCCTTTCCTATGTGAGTTTAATAAATGCTAGTGACCCACAGGCGATGTCAATTTTGGCGATGTCAATTTTAACCCCAAGATAATAATGTGAAAAGTCTTGATAGAGCTCACTAGACAATGGCACCCACTAAATATCTGAGCTCTGGGTCTTGCGGTTATGGAGAAGTAAAGATCTTTAAAGTAGTTACTATTTGTTGCCATAACAACCACAGTTCTGCGCTCAAATGAATTCTTTGAACAACTTTGAAAGGGGGTGCACACGGAATATTCCTGTCCTGTGAAGTTTAGTTGAAACTGATCGAGTGATTTAGAAGAAGACTTTTTTGAAGTCAGCTACAAATATAAATATCAATAAATAGATGCTGATGTAAAAGTGTGTTCATTTTCATACGAATATTTGATAAACAGATAAACATTATCGAAAATAATCCAATATATGAACGTTTAAAGTCTAAATGCTTCGAAAATGTTTATATGCTTACGGCTGGTACAGATGCTTCCCATTCTGCTTCTGCTGCAATCTTCTACATAAAACTTTTTAAGACCATGATCATGCGATGCAGCGATGCAGCCAGTAGCATTCAGTGATATACCGTGATCTGTTAGTTCTTGCAAATTGGCTATATAAAAAGAAAACAATCAATGAAATTGTCTTACTTACTTTAATGTGGTAAAAAAACCCACAAAGATTGTAATATAACTATCCTTGTCAAAAATAAAAAAATAAACCCGTTCGGTTATGTATATCTTAATTTGTATATGTCAATAATAGAAAACTTATTTTTTAAATGTTTTTAAAGCATCCACTATGTTTTGAGCATCATTCTGAACTTTATACAAATGTGACCATTTAGAAGGGTAATATAACTTTAAAGTTACCTTTTTCATAAACTGACCAGTATCCCTTAGAAACATCACCGCATGCTACTTGTTCATTCAGGTCACATGGTCTGCACTCAGACGGTAGTGCATGCCTCGATGTCTTTGAATTACAACTGCAAAGGTTGCCCTGGATATATACAAACAACATGAACTGAGCTCTGAATAAATCTTGTTCACATCGTCAGTTTACTTTCCCTGTGTATAGCTATATAATTGTCTGCGGTATATAAGGGCATTATCTACGGGTGTTACCAGCACTATGAATGTCAAATAACTTGTAGCTCTTATTTCACCAAGAAATATATCTTACCGGCGAAATTATTTCTTATTTATTCCAAACAGATTTATAAAATTGCCTTTTTAAATGGTATATACATGCTTTATACAGCGCATCATTATTTCAATGATATTGGAAGAAATAAGAGACACTGTACATGTACACAAAAATATGAAAGAAATGTTTACGACAACATTTTTGTTAGATTATGTACACTTTGCAAAGTTTAGGACTCATTCACTTCTTTAACACGAGGTGGTAGACTAGTTTTGGTTTTACCAAAAACCCCGTGTGCCTATACATACAGAGTTAGCTGACCCATGTGCCTGTATATGTAGCGATAACGGTGCTCAGTGACTTTGGGCGTCTGGATTTGATGCGTCTTTGACAACTTCTACACTATCAACAAATTTCTCTTTTTCCATTCCCGAATGAACATACAGAAAATTTACTTAATTTTGAGCGAACTTTCATGCAAGCCTGTATTTTACTTGACAGTCATACTATAAAATTAAAAGTTCCGATTTTTATTTATGTCAGTTGTTCCCGAAGCTAGCAACATAGTTAAAGCATTGAACACTTAAGACCATGAGGCTGCAGATAAAATAAAAGGTTTGTATCAGAGTAAAGAAACCATTGTCAGTTGAAAAGTAAAAGAAATGAACAAGTGAACTGCTTAATTCAGCTCTACCCTGAGTGTTGCTAACGGGTAACAGACTGTAGCCCGGTCCATCTCTGACATAATTAACAGTAATAGTTCTTGGATGAGACAATAACCCTATGTTCTATGCATAAAGTACAACTTTTGAAATGTACGTTGCGTATCAAATTAGGACGAGCAATAAACATTGTGTTTAAAAAAGTAATTGCATTGTACTTTATAAAATGTATTTAAAAAGGGTATCGCAGACCCATTTATTTTTTAAAGGATCTAGCCTTTTTTCAGAAATATGCAATAACAGCAATGTATTTCCTCTTTAAGTATGTCCAAAGAAGTACTACATTGTAATGTGTATGCACCTATACCTTTTTTCTGGATATTTTAAACACAATAGTGTAATTTTTGTAGTGTTTAGACACATACCTGTAGTGCAATAGTTGATGTCAATTCCCCACAAGCTTCAAAACATGTGTCTGGTAAATTGTTTGTTTGATTCAAAACTCTTGTAGAGTTAACCATCTCCTTCTTACAGCCTGAGAAGAAAAGTTGTTTGTTTATATAAAGACCACGAACACTTAATTTTTCTCAATTAACGATCCACAAATAAGTGATGCCGGGTAACCACTTGTTTTCTTGCTATCATCTTTTCGAGATTTACCTGGAGAAAAATACGTAAGAGACACAAGTAGTAAATACTAAAATGATATGAAGGAAAATCACTATTTTGTCTGTTGAATGACAAACCTTAAACGGTCAAAACTGAATTTCTGGTTGAGCATTTCGGAAAATATGAAGTCAATATATGGCATAACATATTTCTGGTATATTTTTTCATAGGACAAAGTGCTTTCAAGTGATGCCAATGTTTTACATAATTTAATTGCAGAATTAAGATTTAACTCATTTGTTGGTCAGTTACCTACATGTAATTAGTACTATAAATATCAATGTTAACATTACAAAAAAGTATCACAAAATTTAATGAAAATACTTTTAAGTTTAATACTATTTTATTGTTCTATGTACAAATACACTTATAACATTTAAACAGATGCATATTAAATGAAAATACTCAAACCTTTCGTCCATATCCAAAGTGGTTCGCATGCTGCAATGGAAAAAGAAAATATATCAAACAAAATAGAAGATGCATTCAAATCTACATATCTTAATATATAACTGGTACAGTGCCGCTACAGTTTCTCCTTCTTTTAATTTGAACAATCCTAAAAGGGATCTTGGCAAGCTCACCAGAAGCGAAACCCCACGGTAGGCCGGGACTATAAACAATCTAAATAATACTAAATAAATCTAAAAGCACCATTGCTTCAACATTAATATAAGACATTTATTACAGCGGTGCAATGAGCAGTATATACAAAAAGAAGACATGTAGACCTTGATCAATGGACCAAAAACGTAAATAGTATCTGTTAAATTACATTTGGAACTTAATTATAGCAAATGTAATGGTAAGCATGAAAAGGACGGTTATTTAATATCTTGGTAACTCCAGTGATAGTGAAAAATAACGGCGACAATACATTTCTTATATATCACATACCATTATAATATGTACATGTATACTCTTATTACTGAAAACACACACTGTCGAAAAGAAACACAAATTACAAGACTTTAGTGAAACCGCATCCAACGCCCTGTTCAAAATCCCGCCAAAATCGCCACTTAAGGAACATCTATGATAAAATGCTATACGACCATCTATTTATTTTGTCTTAGTTAACCGTTGAGAAACAACGTCTATGTTATTCAGAAAAAGTATACATACCACAGCCTTTGATCTGTACTGTCATAAATATGGTTGTGTGAGAGATGATAAGAAAGAAGACTTTTCCCCAAAAGGAAAGATATTCCATTTATTTTCTGATAATAACTACACAGTAATCACCGAATGCATCGTGTTAGAACCTGAAAAAAGTAACCGATCTTACTAGGCTGTATATATATATATCTCATCTAATGACTTTTAAATAGTCTTAAAATGTCATTCGGACATGATATCAATTAGCATATGTAGGACAAACACTCTATATACGCTTATCTTTAAATACTACTTAATGTTTCTTCATTATCACTTCTGTACAGATCTTCAAATGCTATACAGATGATAACAAAAGTTTTGATGAATCTGTATTTAAGTATATTTGTTACTATCTACTTCTAATATCTTGTATCTAATTATTTAGGTCACCAAATCCTAATTCCGCTGATTTCTTTTGTCTTTTGTG